>CAMQGK010000297.1:307500-380000 GCA_947000775.1 Pterois miles | reverse complement strand
TATTTTAATCTTGCAAATGCCTTTTTGTGTATAACAGAGATCAAATGTTTCTGAAGATGAGTGGAACACAAATGATCAATTAACCACTGCAACCCCACTGATATGACCCACATGTAAGAAGGGTTTTTTTCTCCTTCATTTTTGTAATTCACGGCTTATGATCCTTAAAACAGAGAGACTTTCAGCAAAGATACAGGTTGTTTTGATGGTAGAGAAATAAGCGAAGTGAAAACACCTCACAAAAAGGGTGGTGGTGGTGGTGGTTGGGTGGGGGGTCATAATGAGCTGCATATGTGTCTCACATTAGGCTCATTAGTGATTAGCTACATGGTATATTAGCTATTTTAAAATAACAGTCTGATCACTTTTATGCATTGAATTTGGTTGGGGTATGATAATACATTATATGTAGCACAATTATTTAAAGGCCGTGAGCGCCTTTAAGCGAAATACAGGTGTCATAATATTCGCTAGATTGCTACAGATTTTTGTCTGCTGAACTGAAAATAAATTGCAATTATTACCGATAAGGCGGTTTGCTTTGTTAAAACAAAGTTAAAGGTAATTTATAAAGAGAAATCGTGTTTGGTTGGGAGGGACTGGTTTTCAAAGATAACAGGTGAGTACGTTTTAAATATCGGGCTACACCGGTGTTCTTCCTGTCATAGCTCAGTTACCGCCGCCGCTCTCCCGGACTGCGCGGTGATACAAAACCAGCACCCCTGTCGTGTACTGCGCCATCGCCAGTGACGTCAGTAGCGCTGTGGTTAGAAGAAAGCTAGCTCGCTGCTCGAGGGGGTGAATCACTCGTGCGCAAAAAGGACGACCTAAAGTAACATATTTGACCGATTTTACCGAAAGCAAGACATTTTACTCGTAAAGGTCGTGGTGAGTATTTTGTTCCCAGACATTTTTCATTTTTCCTTCCTTTTTCTTTTCTTTTTGGATTTTTTTCAACGATGCTTTTTCTATTTTGCGAGTGGACAGAACGTAATGTGCTGGCTAGCGAGGTAGCTAGCTTAGCTAACTCGGACACCCCTCAAAAACACGAACGCTGGTTGTGTTTTTTTAGAAACACGACGTTTTGGATGCACCTTAGCTACAGTTTCCTACATTTTTCGCAAGTTTGTGTAGCTTTGTTTTTGTGGCTGTTATTGTGAAGACTTTTCCTTGACGGGACTGATTGTTTTTGGCACGCTTCTCAGCCAGCCCACCAAGCTAAGTTAGCGCTAGCTAACAGTGTGAGTGGCTCCTGTGGTTTTATAGTCGCGGCTTCACCCTGATCCATTATTGATTACAGATTATAGACCACACATGTATCAGAATTTTGTAGGTTTTGTTTTTATTTTTTGCAAGCAGATGAACTGGTGTGATTGCTGTGTATTTTTTGTGCTTTTCGATTGGTGGTTGGCTAACGTTAGCCATGCTAGGGCTCAAAGCCGGAAACAGGGCCCGTGTTTCACACTAAAGCCTGGTGGTGGCGCTGTCGGGGTCCATACGGGTGTGTTGTGGCTGGTTTAGGTAATTTTTGATCCCCCAGATTTTGCTTCTCTGTCTCTGTCAGTTTGATTTTTTTATGGAGTAGATTTTTCACGTGTTTTTTCATCACTTTTCTGATTTTGGACTGCCAGTGGCCTCCGCTTTGTTGCATAACGTTACAAATACACATCTTATTAAACGTTTATTGATCTGAATGAGTATTATGGCTGTTTATGTGTATCAAAATCAATGCACGCCACCACATTCACTCCTAGGCCGCAGGCACACCTATAAGCCCCGTGTGATCTTGTCATTAGAGATAAAAGCCAATGAAAAACATGTTTACCCTACATTAAGTAGAAAATACTAACACACTCCAAACACATGTTGGTCCCATCAGATCATGCATAATTATTATTATTATACATCCCTGCTTTTATCACATTACTGAGAGCTAAAAGTGAAACCTCTTTTTGTCCCTGACAGTCTGTCTAAATGTCTTCTACTTTCCCTGTCCCTCTTTCTTAAATTTAAATGGTGAAACTGAACTCTAGTGTGTTTATTTGGATTAATTATAATGATAATTATAGTAATTATAATAATTGCTTGCCTTGTATATTGTTTTTCTAGTTTTGATTTATTATTTTAAATTAAAACTAGGACGATACGCCAGTCAGCATCATATAATTTGTTTACTATAATTAAACTGATATGTCTGAATGATTGAGGAGTATGGCAGAAATGGGCCAACCCATGTTTAGACTATAAATCACGATTGGCATAACGCTATTACATTTAATTAGATTGCTTATTGTCCTACTTGAAGCTACTGCAGTTGATTATTAAATGACACCTCAGCGATGTTTTGTCTCAACATAAAAATGCCCTCAAGATCATATGGGTTCAGAGGTAACATTAAGATTTTTAAGGTCAGTTAACGCAAGTAGATCCTTGACTTCACCTACACTGCTTATACAGTACCAACTAAGGGCTACACAAACAAGCAAGAGTAGGCCAAGGAGAGCCTACCCAGCACAATTTTCTGTCCAGCTAGTGTTATGAGTGTAATGGTTTTGATTTGTTTTGCTTAAATTTGGATGTGTACTGTGTCTCACTTCTAGCAGCTTAGATGTTGCACTAAAACATGCATTAGGGTCAGGTCGTAGTCCCAGAGCGGCTAGTCACAATGGTATTTCCATGAAGAGACGCGCTGTGTTAGTGTTTGCCTCACCACTAAACTCCTGTACATACTCCAACCAGGTAAGACTTGGTACAAATAACCCTGCTCAGCTTGACTGAGGTGTGTTTTCTGTCACCTCAGTATAAATCGCGAGGGGCGAAGGTCGACACCAGCCCAAACTGATCCCCCCCAGCCCACAGTGTCAAACATCAGACAGACGACAGCAGCCCTGCACACAGACGCTATGGAGTGAGTGATGAATGTTCGACCCCCTGTCAGCCAGGGAGGGGTGGGGGTGGGGTTACTGTTTATGCCACTACTACTGTTTTCACACAAGGCTCTGGGCTACACTGAGTGCTCGCATCCTCCCTTGTGTATTAGAATAATAGTATCACACCCCGTTTATTGGATAATGAGAGAACACATTTTTAAGCCTGGATGACTCCAGTGGATATAAATAAGTCCAGTGTTACAAACAGAGATCCTTTGTTTTGTGCGAAATACAGTATATGATAAAGTGACATTAGATTTTATCGTGGTGTCGCCTAAACGGTGCAGCACAGCTGGGTTCTACAGTTTTCTGATCATGTATGTGCTCCTTCTGGGTGAAATGAACGGTAACTACCTGCCTGCTTCATCATATTCACTTAACTAATCCCAATGAAACAAAATAACCCACCCCTAATTCAATATTGTGTAAAAGCACCTATGGACTTAAACGTATCGGCCACCTCTAAACCCTGAACTCCATTTCACAGCTTTGGAAACTTGGCTTTGCTGATGCGTGACGCTGAAAATCAAATTTTGACGAGCCCCAAATGGTGTTATAAGCGCTAATATAATGTGAAAACCAGCACTTGTTTCTGTCACTCAGGTGGAGGTGAAGGTAAACATCCTGTGGGAAACACTGGTAATGGTTATTTAAGTTGATAATATAAAGGATCACAACACATAACCAGCTGTGGTTATTTGTTGCCCAGATTTAACATTATGGATGTTAAAGTCCTCTTAAAAGTCCTTAAATATAACTTGCCGTAGCGTGCTGGAACCCAGTTATCAAATGCATTTAAATCAGGCTAATATTTAACCTGTACAGCTGTAATATTACTATTTTTGAATGTAGCAATGTAATACTATGTGGAATGAAGTACTACTCTGCTGTAGTTACTTGATAACACCACACTTCATATCCTGGAAACGCACTGTCAATAACTGTGATATAAAGGGTTGTGTACTAGTGTCAGTTCTTAGTAAATTCACCTTTCTTTTGTTAAGGACTAAAATTCATAATTCAGAGAGCAAACTGTGTTATTTTGGTGCCAGTATTATGATCCCACAGACTGTCAAGCCCATGTTTCTGAGTTTGTAACAGGCCTCAGATGTGGATGGTCAACATTCAATTGGTTGGTTTGTTGCGAGCATTTGGTGCCAAATGAGAAATACATTTTCCATCACTCTGGATTGTCTTTATACTGTGAGGGAGTTAGTGGTCATTGAATGAGAGGGGAAGAATATTATGCAGCTACACTTTATGCAAGAAGTAATTTCAAATTTAGGACAGGTTTGGATATGTGTCACCTGTTAATACAAAGAGTAAATGGCCTCATCAGCCTATAACTTCCTGCGGTTTTCTCCTTTTGTCGTCAGCACTCTTTGATTGAAACGTTTTAATTTCCCAGGACAGCCTGCTGATCATGTGCGCTGTTGTCCTGATTCAGTGTCACCACAGGAGTAGCTCAGAGGGGCGAACGTGACTCATTCTGCCACTAAATTTGGGGCTTGTGTGTGTCTGTGTGTCTTCCCACTTTAGACGTTCATCCTCCACCTCCAGCCTGATGGCCAGCAACATCACCAACAAGACTGACCCACGCTCCCTCAACTCCCGGGTCTTCATCGGTAACCTCAACACCCTGCTGGTCACCAAGGCGGATGTCGAGGCCATTTTCTCCAAATACGGCAAGATCGTAGGCTGCTCTGTCCACAAGGGCTACGCCTTTGTTCAGTTCGCCAATGAGAGGAACGCCCGATCTGCTGTCGACGGGGAGGATGGGAGGATGATTGTTGGGCAGGTGCTTGGTAAGGATTCAGGTTTTTTTTTTTTTTTTTTTTTTTTTTAAAGTGACTTTTAAGCTAAATCTGCTCTTATATTTTAAGCAAGTGGTTCTTAACATTTAGAGCTTGTGACCCCGTGAAACAAAGCACCAGTATTTAAAGGGCCAGTGTGTAGGATTTGGTGGCATCTAGTGGTGAGTTTGCAGATTGCAACCAACTACTATGTCTCATGTTGCGAGAATGAAGGAGAACTATGGTGGATGACGCAAAAATGAATGACTCTTTGGAGCCTGTGTTTGGTTTGTCCATTCTAGGCTACTGTAGAAACATGGAGGTTGGCTGTGAGAGGAGGAGCCGCTCTATATAGATATAAACGCCTCATTCTCAAGTAACAAAAATAAAACAACTTATTTTCAGGTGATTATACACGAAAGAAAACAGTTATTGTATTTCATTTCTGCCTGTAGATCCCTTGAAATGTTGCGCACTGTTCCTTTAAGGTCCTTTTGTCACAGATTGCATAATGTTAGTAGTGTAAACAGTAATACGTTATTTTTCCTGAATGAGTTGAATAATATTTAAGGTATTAGGAGGTAAAATTAACAAATACCTCACAAAAAAAGAAGATAGAAGTCTGAAGAGAGAAAAAAACATTTACCAGCAGATTTACCTTGTGAATCCTTGGTGCTTTTCTGGCCTCTAGTTGGAGACAATGGTGCCAAAGTTATGGATAAAATAAAAACATCTTTACAAGTTAATCTCTTAAGGCTGCAGCTTTAAGATGTGAAGTTCTGGCGCAGTTTGAACTCAAAAGATTTAGCTTTTTGTTGTGACCTGTGAGAGTAAAAATCCAAATGTTAAAAATAGTCTGCTTTGAATCACGCGTCTGACGTAATTGTCCTACAATAAACTACTTCCTCTTTGTCGCGGAATAAGCCAGAAACCATGAATATGCAAATATTTAGGAGCACGTCTGTCACAAGATGACTCCTACACTCACTGAAGCATCCATTTAGTGTGGTGGAGGGTTCAGGTTTCCACATCACACTTGTGTAAATTGTATACTAGATTGTGATTGGCGTCCAAATTAGCTGTAATGTTACACAATTATTCTTGTGTGCCATTCACGTCTTAAATTCAGATTTAAGGTGAGCTCAGATAAACGTCCCTCCTTCAGCAGATGAATGTGAAAACAGTGTGAAAAGGGGCACTTTGAGTGTTCAGAAATTGCACAAAATGTGCACATTGAGTCTACGCCTGTCGTACTATATAAATAAAACTTGAATAAGTAACTTTGTGTGGACAAACGTCCAGCTACGAGTACAATGAGACGCTGACAAGATGTTCCAGTGCTGGTAAATCTCAGAAAGATTAACAGTGTTGGCTTCACTTCATAGCAAGTTTACACTTTGGTAATTAGAGGGACTTTATCTGATGTCCTCTCATTGATCTGTGATCTGGGTTAAATCAGCAGCAACTGGACTTAGGTTAGATTTAGATTTAGTTGCTGCTCATTTAACCCTTACTCTGATACTATGACCTGGATGACCGAGAACCTTCACAAACATTGATTTTTGTTTTTTTTGTTTTTCAGACATCAACCTGGCTGGAGAACCCAAACCACACAGGTCAAAAACCACCAAACGCTCAGCTGGAGACATGTACAGGTCAGTCTCGGTGCTACTGATACTAATACTACTACTACTACTAATACTACTACTACTAATACAGCTGTTACACCTCTCAGGAAGAGTACCACAAGTGGGGAAACAAAGCAAAAGTATCATAAAAGCTCAGCTGACGTGAGAAGAATCGATGCTATCACCTTTTCCATATTTCCTTAAACAGACTCTTTTTGTTTTTCTTCCTCAACAGCAGTTCCTCATTTGAACTCGACTATGACTTTCAGAGGGATTATTACGACAGGTGAGTAAAAAGTTTCACTTTGTCTCCGTTTGAAAGGAACAATCACCTTTTGTCTCTCTCGTTCTGTATTTCCTGAAGTCTTCCCATCACTCTGCTTGTCTGCAAAATGCTGCAAAGCGTGTTTTGTTAACGCTGAAAGTAACGCATGATGTTTTCTTTTGGTCTGAGAAAGTGACCCGTTTATCAGATAGTTTTTACCTCATTGAAGAAAACTGTTAATTTTCACCTCAGAGCTCTGAAGACAGAAGTTTTCGTGTTGTCGTGTGTTTGATACCAGAATGTACTCGTACCCGTCCCGGGTTCCCGCTCCCCCCTCCCCCCTTGTCACGTGCTGTGGTCCCGTCTAAGCGCCCACGGGTCGGCGTGAGCGGAGGAAGCAGCCGGCGAACCAAGAGCAGCTTCTCCTCTTCCTCCAAGAGCGGTCAGAAGACTTCCTCTTCCAGAACAAGTAAGAATATCATTATTATATTAGATTATTTTATATTTTTACGAGGAAAAATGCATGCCGGCACCACATCATGTAAGTTATTAGTATTAAAGTGGTGCAACAGTGGGAAAATAAACTTTAAGCCACTGATATTAAAGTTTTCATGAGATGAAAAAGTGCATGTGGTTGCACAGGTTTTTCAAGTCCCAGACTAACCCTTTATTAAATGATTAGGTGTGGTAGACACACGCAATGACATTTTGATAATCGTTATTAATCAAACAAAAACTAGACTAGATTAGCTGGTTTCAGTTTCTACAAGTATTTCCAGCTTCTGTATTTTATGTCTTTGCTGATAAAACAGTTTTGGCTCTTTTTTAATTATTATTTAGACAAAGTAAGCTGCAATTGATGACGTAATTGACAAAAACATACAATATGAAAACTGAGGAAATTGCATTTTTTAGTATTTTCTGTATTAATAATTATAGTAATTAGTCACAGCCATCAGCACAAATAAACTATTTTAACCAGGCTCAGTTTAAGTTAATCAGTTGTATGTTTGCCTGTGACCTATTTACAAGCATTGCGTCTCCATCATATATTTGATTCAAGTTGCTCACCCAGAAGTCCTCTTTTTTTCGCTGCAGTGAAAGTGGACGAGCTGCAGACCATCAAGCGGGAGTTGACCCAAATCAAAAGCAAAGTGGACGACCTGCTGGATAGCCTGGAGCGCATGGAGAAGGACCACAGCAAGAAATCAGGTAGGGGGAGGACGCCGTTTGTTATAAAGGGGAGTGGAGAGTGTCTGAATCCTGCTTGTGTCTACCATTTCTCTCTTGGTAAAATACACTAACAGATGCGCTAGTATTTGACCAGGTGGGTTGCACGGAGCCACAATTTCTCTGACTCTGATTTCTGAATTTCCGGCAGGAGGCAAGGGAATGAAAACGGAGCCAGGCGAGGTGACTTCACCTCTGCACCCAAGCAAGAAGGATGACGGGTTAAAGCGAGAAAGGGAGTGCCAGGAAATGAACGACTCGGACGAGGAGGATGACGACGATGAGGGAGACCTGCTGGAGGAGGAAGAGGTGCCATTGCCTTTTGTTTTTTGCATTAAAATCCAGTGATACATTTCCTGACTATTCAAACCAGCACATTTTTAAAACGGCAGGTTTTCAGAGCTTACACCAAATTTCTAATAATTAGTGCTGTCAGGCGATTAAGAAAATTAATCTAATTAATTACAGGATTTGTAATTAATTAATCTAATTAATCGCATTTTAATCTCATACCTGCTAAAGGCCCCCAAATAGAGAATTTGAATTCTAGGACATTACAAAATTGTAGTGCATGACTAATCAATAGAATACACCAAGAAGAGAAGATTTGAAATCCACATTTTTATTGGTTAAGTGTGCTTTATAAATGAAATTCAAAAGAAAAAAAGGTCAAGCACATCAGCAAACCAATTAGGCCAGATGCATTTCTCAAAAATGCAATACAAATACAGTTAAATAAAATAAATAAAATTCAGAAATAAAATAAGGCTGAGTCTCAAATAGGCACATAAACAGACTCTCAATCAAAATGAATACTAAAGCTGACTCAATACAGCAATTCAAAATGAATAGTATAACATGCCTCTAAATAAGGCAACATCAATAGCAAGATGCCAACAGCATTTCCTTTAAAAGGGTCAGCTAACGTTACAGGAACTGACAACAGACAACTATGTGTCCTTGAGCCAGTTGCTCAGACAAACAAGCTTGTTTACATTGTCTGAGTGTGAGGCTGCCTTCTTCTTTTCAATGATGTTACCTGTGAGTGAAAAGAGTCTCTCACCTGGCCCGGACGTGGCAGCGGTAGCCAGGTAAGATAAGATAAGATAAGATATTCCTTTATTGGTCCCACAGTGGGGAAATTCACAAGGTAGGAGGAGCGGACAGCTGTTCATCAGCTCCTGGTGAGCTGCCACCACTCCAGTGGACACTCATGCATTCAATGCACGGCTCAGCTTTGTAGCGGGCTAGAGGCCCCTGCTCCTCCTTGTCCAAGTCCGAGTCCGAGTGAAAGGTCCGAGTGGGCTTGCCTCGCTCACCTGTGTCGCGTCCATCTCTGTTGTCAGTCACCCTGCTTTTGACTAGTGGCGCAGGTACGAAGTGACGCCACTGAAGCCTACGGGTCACTCAATGGGCCAAATTTAAAATGCTTGCGCATTGACTTGCCACTCATGATTAATTGCGTTAATTTTTATAGCGCGTTAATTTTTATAGCGCGTTAATTTGCAGCGTAATTAATTAATCTAATTAACGCGTTAAACTGACAGCCCTACTAATAATCAAACTGAAATGCAGTCTTTGGGTCTCTGTTGCTTGAAAACAAGTATATTGGTGTATCCGTTAAAATAATCTTATTTTAAAACTGTTTAGTTTGACCTATGGCCTTGAGGTGGCTCACACAGTCCAGCCCCCGTAGAGATAACACATTCAGCGACATTAGTGCCATAATGATGAGTTGATCTACAGGACATGTATCTCTAATACTCAATCATGTTAAATATCAAACAGAACATTTGCTGTTTCCAGTTTTTAAAATATCAGACTTTGCTGCTTTACTTTGATTTTACATAATTTCTAGTTTTAAAGATGTCACCTCAGGCTCTGGGAAATTGTGATGGTTATTTTTATATGTGATAGGCTAGACGATTCACCAACTTATCAAAAACTTAATAAGGGCTCCAGTGGGCTCATCCCCTATTGGCTGACTACAGACACACAGTACCTGTATTGTGTAGGACGGCCTAAATGTAACAAGACATTCCAGTACAGTCGATAAAGTGTGAGGCCATTTAGAAACTGTCTTGTTACCTCCGCCAAGGAGGTTATGTTTTTGCTGGCGTTTATCTGTCTGTTTGTTTGTCTGTTTGTTTGTCTGTGTTCAAGATAACTGAAAATCTTATGGATGGATTTTGATGAAATTTTCAGGGTGTGTCAAAAATGTGAAAAGGAAGAACTGATTTAATTTTGGGGGTGATCCGGAAGAAATCCTGGATCACTTTGAAATTTTCGTTAACATTGGGGTAAATGGGACCCAAAAAATTGTTTCTCAGTATCTCTGGTAATTGTTGGCCAAAGCTCATGAAATTTGACTCAGGGATTTACAATGTGTACTTCTATCAAATCCCAAAGGCTGATCCAGATCTGATCCAGATGGCGGATTTTATAACAATTTATATAAAAAATGGGGGTACTCTTGGCGGAGGTCTGCGCTCTCCAAATGCTTTTCTAGTTACAAGTTGATTTTTACACTGTAAAATGCCCACACAGTATGCGGTGTGTCTTGACTTGCAATTCTTTAAAAAAAAAAAAAAAAAAAAAAAAATGGTGTTTTTTTTAAATTGCTGTTATATCCCCAAATATCTTCCATTAGTCAGGCTATATTAAGTGAATTAGTTAATTGAGTAGTTGTAGCTCTAGATACTTTAACACCAATACTTAAAGTAATCTCTTCAGTTTTTTTATTTTTAAACATGCATATTGTGAAGTTTTACAGGTTTAAAGTATTCCCATTAAGCCCCACCGCTGTTTTCTCACACATCATCACTAATTCACCTGTCGCTCATTCAACCTGCAGGTGAAGAGCCAAGGGGAAGAGGATGATGAGGAGGAGGAAGGAGAGCACGTGGAAGGTGACGACGAAAGTGTCAACGGCGAAGAGGACTCGTAGGCTCGGACCGCACCGACGCATGCAGCGTACACTCGGCTTCCTGTAGGAACTCGGACTCTTGTTTTAACACATGTTGTAGAGCAAACACACACAAGCATGGTCCACACACTCTGTTGTCCCATTGTCCCTAAAGCTGATAGTTTATTTGTTTGGTTTTTGTTGTTATTTTGGCCAGTCGTCCATTGTTGCTGTGATGGGAATAACTAGCTGTAGGTTTCGGTTTGCGTTTTTACGGTGTTGTTACTTGCCTTCGGGAGAAGACAGAAACACAAGACTGTTAATGTTCTCAGAGGCGACAGCTCGACGGACATGTCTTAATGAGAGGACGGAAATTCAGCTACGATAGAACAGTTTTAGGTTCAACGTGTTTTTCATCGGTGAGTTTGTTTGACCTTGTGTGTCTGTATGTTAATGTCAGTTTTTTATACTATCCAGTTTCAGTTCAACTGTAAAGGAATAAATTGCAATAAAATATTAAAATGGAAAGCGCTTTTTCTGTTTTTGCTTTTTGCCCCACAAACTACAGCACAGCGGCGATTTCTGGGGTACCAAAGGGATTTTGTAGTTAGATTTAAACTATTCACTAAAGACCAGTGTGAAATGATCTGGTGGTACCTGGCAGTGAGATGAGATTGCATCCAACTGAAGCCTCAGTGTCGTACTGAGTGTGTTGGAGCGCTATGGTGGCCGACGTGAAAATGTAAATGTCCCCCTTTAGAGGCATTTGTAAGAGCAGCGTCGGCCATTTTGGTGCGTAGAGTGTGCGAGTGGTGAAGCGAGAGAGAGAGCTGCGGCAGTGATGGGAGCGAGTGATGTTATGGACTAACCCTAACCCAAGCAGGAAGAGTTAACAGAGTTTGGTTTGAAGAAACATGGCGGACTCTGTGAAGAGGACCCACTCCCTGTGTACTGTAGATACAAACAGCTCATTCTGAGGTAATGAAAATGATTCTTATCAGGTGATTATACACTAAAGAAAACATACTTCATACTACGCTCCATATCTGCCAGTAGATCCTCCCAGTTGTTACACACTGGTCCTTTAAAGGGCTAATATCACTAAGAAGTACAAAGGGGGCTCAGACAGTCACATGATCATAATATGGTGTAACCAGGGCCCCAGGGGCTAGTTGGGTATATTTGGAGAGAAAACAAAGGTGAATACTGTAAATGTTGCAAATATCCACTGTTTGCAGACACTCCTCCTAGTCCACAGTACTTGTTATACAGTGTGTACATAGCTGATTATTTCCATCATTTCCTGTGTGCTTATTTTAAAGGAACAGTGTGTAGCATTTAGGGAGGTCTACAGGCAGATATGGACTTTAATATGAAGTGTGTTTTCTTTAACTTAGAATTCATGGTTTGAAAATGCAGCAATACAATACAAGAAAAAACAAGCTATAGTTAAAATGGGGGAGTCAGTCAACGAGAGTAACGAAAATTTGTTTCAGCACCACTAATTTCTTTAACGTATTAACACAATCTGTCGGAGGTTGTAGCGGGCTCAGTAGTAAAGCTAGAGTGAAGATACTAGCATCATTTAAAACGAGAAAACCTGAGGAATCCATTGGTACACGCTATACTGTACTGTACTAGCTTAAAGTAAACAGTAGCTTAATTAACACCTCAAAGATGTACTACATTTTGGTGAGGAAAAAAACTGGCATGTCCATTTTTAAAGGGGTCCCTTGACCTCTGACCTCCAGATGTGTGAATGTAAATGGGTTCTGTGGGTCCCCACCAGTCTCCCCTTTACAGACATGCCCACTTTATGATAGTCCCAGTCAGTCTGGATCAAGTCATAGTCAAGTCAGCACTCTGACACACTGACAGCTGTTGTTGCCTGTTGGGCTGCAGTTTACCATGTTATGATCTGAGCATATTTTTATGCTAAATGCAGAACCTGAGAGGGTTTCTGGACAATATCTGTCATTGTTTTGTGTCGTTAATTGATTTCCAGTAAAAAATATATACATACATTTGCATATAGCAAACATATTTATCAACCCATGTTGATAAGAGTAGTAAATACTTGAGAAATCTCCCATTAAGGTACATTTTGAACAGTTTTGAAATTTGATTAATTAATTTTCATTAATTTCATCAATTATGCGATTAATCACAATTAAATATTTTAATCAGCTGACAGCCCTAATTGTAATTCACTGTCAATAAAGACCATCATCATCTTGCATCATCCATCTGCACCAGTTTCACGTATTGAAAGTGCAGCAAAACAAAAAAAAAAGCAAGTTTTATTTAAACTTTGTCCTCAGTGTTACGTCATCTGGTGTATTCTGTCATTTTATGCTGTACTCTGATTGGCTGCTGTATAGTTGGGGGTTGCCACAGCAGTCACGCTGAGAATTTGGTGCTAAATTTGGACAGATTATTATTATTATCGCTGCTTTTTCTTGTGCAAAAGCAGACGTGTTGTTGATGTCATATAGAGCTGAACCGATCCGTTGATTGAAAATAAATCAACTATTTTGATGAAGTTTTACATTTTTCATGCAACACTCCTTATTTCAGTTTGCAAACTGTGAGGATTTGCTGCTGCCTTTTGTGTAATATAAGAGAAATCTGTGACAGGCATTTTTCACAAAGTCATTTCATTCAGTAACTGAGACAATTGTTAGTTGCGGCCATAAAGTCATAGTTGGTTATGTTATGAAATGAAAGGAAGTAACTGAAGAATGTGATTCACTATGTGGAGAAAAATAACGTCACAGAATGACGTGACGCAACAAACAAATACACCTTAATTTCAGCTTTATTATTATTTTAGATAACATGGAAGTCATTTTACAGTCACAGTACGTTTCACTTGTAGAGAATAGAATGACCACACTCTTGGGCTGGGTTTCTCATAAAGGATATTGGCTTTCATTTCAGGTTTGCTGCCAAGACGTTTCAGTAAACAACTCAAACTGGTCCAACCATTATTTGCAGAAACTGTGGTGCTGATGGGTAGGTTTCGGTGCAAGTTCACACACGTGTAAACCCGTAATATAGATAGATAGATAGATAGATCGATAGTCCTGTGCAGAAAATTAAATAATTTAGTCGCTAAAACCACAGGAAGTGTTTGCAAATGTCACCTGAATATCATTTTTTTCTTTTTGTTAAATTGAGTTTCAGGTCAAAATACAAATAGTGCAAAAGACACTTAAACAAGTCTAAATAAGTTCAGTAAAAACATTTTTATACATAGCTTGACACTCAGTGTTTTTCTTCATTGTATCCAACTGGCCACAACTTTCAGGCTCTCAGCATGCCGAACAGTGTGAAGACGCTCAGCAGGGACAGAACAGCTAGGAGAGGAAAGAGACAAAGGGCGTTCATCACAAAATGTTCCTCCTCCTCCTATTCCTCCTTATTCTTTAATGACATGGTGAGTCTTTGGTATGCAGTCATCCAAATAGTGTGGATTTCATTGGCTGAGGTTTTGATATGCGTTGACAGATGAGTGGAGTTTGGTTTGTGGTGCTCACAACATTGAAAAATGACACTAACAAAGCTCAACAGCTTCATCTCTTTCCATAAACGACGACCCTGGTTCTCTGAATAGTCTTCGGGAAAAAACGTTAGCAGTTTTCACTGGAACTGTGAGGTCTTTGGGTTGTCCAGAGTGTACACGTGTCTGGACAAACATGCTAATGGTGAGATGGTGAAGTCATTTTGTCATACTCTGAGCACCGCAGATGAAATCTCTATTGTGTTTGGGTGGAGGCATAGATGATCAGATATCGCAAAACTTGGACAAATAAAATCTACAAACTAGCTGCATGGCTACCACCAGAGTGCAAATGTGTGTTTTTGTTCTAATTGATAAATTACAAACACTGTACACTGACAGCACTCTATAGTCATGTTGCAGATGATAAAGACAACCAGGTTATCTGACATGGTGAGGCAGTAGAGGTGGCACAAATGGAGTACATAACCTGACAGCTTTGGTTTAATTTTAATTTTGCCTATAGGTCACAGTGGTCATATAAACTATAAGTAGCTAAAATAAAGCATCTGTCATTGTACTACCAATGCAAAGCAGAATCTGTTTATAGATTATTGAACTTAATGGAACTTTTACTCAATAATCTATATGATAAATTCATTACCTTCACTTTATAACAAGTAAATAGCTTTATATTCCTTCATTGTAACACTTATTTACAGGTCTGTAATTTTCTTTAAATTGCTTTTTTCCTGGAAAATCAGAGTAATTTGGTAGTAATAACAGGGAAAATAGAGTTATCTGACTTTATTACATTGAGTTTATAAACTGCTTTTTATTTCCAGAGGGATCTTGTGAAAGAACTGCTCCATTAACACCAGAGTAAATATTCATTCATTATGTTATTATGTATTATTGGAGCTTTTCCCCATAATTAGTAGTATATTACATTTTTATTCCTGGAACTGTCCTATGAAGTTACACTTAAATATCATTTTTTTTCTAGGACACTATCTGAAACTTTAGGACCCATAAAATAAATCTCGTTATCTAGTTATATATGTGGATTTCCCTCAAATTAGGAAACTAAATCCTAGTGGACCAGAGCATCTGAAGACCTGAAACAAAAGTGCAAATACATAACAGCAGCATGTTGTTTACCATGAGGGTGGACCGCTCCACCGCTGTTGGGCATTGTTGTGTTGGGTGCTGCCGTGGTGGTTGCGTTTATGTTGGCGGTTGGGTCGGAGAGGTTCAGACGGCCGCTGTTCAGTTGGATGTTGAAGGGACCGAGACTAGCTGAACAGTTACATGAGGGGGACAGAGCAGCGGATGGTCAGACATGTCATCATGGACAGCCGTGAGCCTGAGTGGCTCAAAGTCACAATAAAATCAACATTTTTCTTTAAATATAATGTAAATCACATCGGTTTGAAAGAGGAAATGATAAATCTGTCCATATCTCTGTCTGGGACAGCATTATTGGTTTTATTTTTGTTTCTACCTAGAGGGTGAACACAATAATTATCCTGACATCTACTGTATACCAGTAATCTGGTGTCAAATATATGTGTATTGACATGAAAAAACACACAGTAAAGATTATTTTTCCATTTAAGATCAACTTGTCCTCTCATACCAGTTTTTGTTTCTACATTAAATTACTATTTCAAGTATACAGTACATACTGTGGTACAAACTAGAACTTAAGTAATATGTCATGCCAATATAAACAGTTTCACCAAATATAAATATGTGCGTAATTGACACTTGCACTTTACATCAGTGATGGAGGATGTATTCAGATACATATCTTAAGTAAAAGTACTATTACCACACTGTAAAAATAATCGGTTAAAAGTAAATGTCCTGCATTGAAAATATTAAGTATAAGTATAATCAGGAAATGTACTTAAAGTATCAAAAGTACTCAACAAAATGTCCCGTGTGACTGTTATACCATTATATATTATATCATTATAGTATTATTACCCGTGCATAAATGTAAAAGCAGGATCTTACTGTTGTAGTTGGTTGTGAGGTGGAGCTCATTTTGAACTATTTACTAAAGATTATTTTCATGATGGGTTAATCGACTGATTATTTTCCTCATTAATCAATTGATTGTTTGGTTTGTAAAAAATTAGGAAATGGTGAGAAATGCTGTCACAGTTACTAAGATCCTGAAGTGACACCTTCACAACCAAGAGTACAAACCTTAAAATTATCAAAAATATTAAAAAGAAAAGCAGTAAATCTTCACATTTGTGAAGCTGAAAGCTGGTTGTTTTTGCATCAAAAACAACAAAAATTTCAACTAATTGATTTAACTGACAAATCCATTTAGCTTTACACGCAGTACACACACTGCTGGGTAGTTTAATTTAAAGCAAAACATCTTTTTAAAGGTCTTTATATGTTTTTTAGGAAAAAGTAAAGTTTGTACAGTAACTACTACTATATGTCAAATAAAAATAGTGGAGTAAAAAGTAGAATATTTCCCTCTGAAATGTAGTGGAGTAGATATATAAAGTGACATGAAAACAGTGACTAAAGTACAAGTACCTCAAAATTGTATATAATTACAGTACTCGAGTAAATATACTTAATTACATTCCACCACTGAATAACATACACCGTGTGTGTGTGTTGCGTGTCCACTCACCTGGATCGTAAGTCCCATTCCCGAGGAGCATGGTGAAGATGGTGTCAGTGCTGGCCCTGGTCATGGAGGAGTTCAGGTTTGGGACCATGAACTCACATTTGATCATATTTCCATCCACTTTGCCACGGATTTCTTTCACCATCTAGAAAGATAATGTGCCATAAAGTAAGATATGGTAAGGTAAAATAAGAAGAAAATACAGCAAAGCAAAGCAAATAAGGGAAAAACTATTTTAAAAGACACAACATAAAATATATTTACACACAGAAATAAATTACATCGCTTGAATTAGTGATGTAAGTTTGTATTGTGAGTGCTTTCTCTGAGGATGTAAAGGATCATTTTGTAACTTTTTTGTGTAGGTTTACACGTTTAACACAAATTGTATATGCTGTAGGACCCTACCGTAAGCTCTTAGCATGATTTCTGACACCTCAGGCAGGCTTTAGTTTCTGTTCATTTCATTATGTTAAGAAAAGCAAACATGCTTATAAAACTTAGCTGCGATACATAATATATAAAAAATAATACGGCTCGTTTTTTTCTATCAAAGTCGTATTATTGTTGCTTGATATGGCATTTGTATCACAAACTGTATTTTCCATGTTGGTGTGTTCAAGTGAAAGTGGGAAAATACACCATAAAAGAAAAAGTGACAGTAAGTAAGTGGTATTAATGTCTTTGAAGATCATGTTGTGTATTAATTGTACATTTTTAATGTCTGTTCTTATCTTATATCATGTCTTTTGTTGTTTTTAAGGCTGTGTGCCAAAGCCAACAATAAATCTCCTTAACTGAGCAACTGAAAGGTTTCTGTTCAGCAGCTGACTGTCAAATATCTGGGTTTTACTTAAAACACAGAACCCAGCAGACTTTTCACATCAGTTTTCATGTTATGTTGCTTTTGATTACAGACAGATGGGTGACAAATTTAGGAAAAACCTGAATAAATGAGTGAGTGACTAAACATATCAAATGCAATATAATTATATGCTAATGGCCCTCACAGTCACCAGATCTGAACAGGACTGGCCTACGGGGGACATTTTGGAGAAATGTGTCTCTATTACAACACAATCAAAATAACAAATGAGGGAAATATTTTATTTTCATCCCTCTAAAAGAGACTAATACATGTTATGCTGGTTCCTCCTTTTATTTCTCAGTCATATGTGCCTTCACTCTGCAAGATTAGTCTAACTTGAATTTGTGAATCCCTGTCTGAAATTGTAGGTTTGTTAGGTTTCTGATCAATGTGTACATTAATTAAACTGCATTTACTCTATTTTATCACAACCAATATAAAAAATTGTGACTTAAAACTAGAGTTGGTAATCTCCAAAACATTTTTGTTATATTTGATGAAACTCCCATTACATCCTGACAGCAATCAATTAAAAAAATAACAAAAAAAGAAAAAAGCAGTTTCTGTGGTAATCACCACACTGCATTAAGCCTGTCCAATTGTCTCACTCAAGCCTGAATATAATGATTGCACGCCCTGCCCATCTGTCTACAAATACATTTCCTTATGCAAACATCTCTCTCTATGACAATTAAATTTGTGGCCTCACCCTCTCATTTGCCATGAGTGTACCATTAGTGTTGTTTCTCTGCCTTGTTCGGAAGAAAAATGACCCATTGTTCGAGCTGTTTTGAGCGCAGATGAAAAGCATCGTGGTTCCCTGTGGAAAGAAATAGTGGTGAAAAGATGAGATGATTTCCTTGAAGTGCAGACAATGACAAATTCCAGCAGTCATAGTGTCTTTGTGAAGGCTGGAAATAAGCCAATAGAGTGATGAAATAGTCCAGTCCTTGTTTTGCCTTTGTTCACCTGGGATGACTAATCTTATTTGGCCAGTATCATTGTGCATTATTTTTTACATCCACTTCCCTGTTGCATGTAACTGAAGTCTTTGTGTGTTCATGTCAACAACTCACATAGTTCTGGAAAGTCATTGCACAATATGCTTCAACACATTTGTCTATGATATTTGGATTTGTTGCTGTGAAGAATATCTTTTATCTATATCTATCGCATGCATTGCATCTATTGTGTATCACTTTAGGGGCAGAAATTCAATGACTTTAAATTAAATGAAAAAACAAATCCTGCACTCAATAAATTGTATAAGAAAGCTGTAATTTCTTTGTAACTTTTTACCCTTTATTGTTTAGCCCACAGGATGCTAACACTAAGCACAAGCTTCATAGACTGCTTGTACAGAAAAGTTATATATGACATAATATATTGGTCCAAAAGTTGGGTGGGTTTAGAGTTTAAATTTAAAATAAGTGGTTTTATTTTTACTTAAGCCTGTGTATTGTGAAGCTTGGTCTTATAACTTAAGTGTAATTGTAATGCTAGCTTGTTAGCACTATGCAGTTGGAGCAACATTGTTGAATTTTGGCTGTTGGTTGTCTGTTTTTTGTTTTATATTCACTAGTCTACAGAGTCTGTCAAGTATTTTGCATACATTTAATGATAAGTCACATTCATCAGAGGCTAGCTGCTAACTCTTAAATCTTGCTAGCCTCTGACTGCTATGCTAGTTAGCTTGCCAGCATGGCTGAACTGGGTCATTTTTAAAACTAATTAAAACATACACAAGCACTTGGAGGTCACTATAAAGCTTGGCTTTATAGCTCCAGTATGATGCTCAAACATTTAATTGTATCCAAAAATCATCTATCCATTTTGCCTGTGGGCTAATGTGATTTTGTTAGCTTTGCTTGCTGTTTGGACAGTTACTGACACATTGTTGAAAGTAGGCAGTTTTTTAAAATATATTATTATTAGTATTATTATTATTATTATTACTTTAGTATGTTGTCTGAAGCTTTCTTCTATAAAAGCTACATTTCTTGTTAAGTCACATTCATTGAACATCCAAAGCTAACTGCTAACATTATATCTCGCTAGCCTCTATCCATCTACTAAGCTAGTTAGCTGCTAGCATAAGTGAGTTAACTGCGTCACTATCAAAGCTACATAAGTGCTGGGAGGTCGTTATAAAGTACCGCAGCATAATTTTAAATTTATCAATGATAATAGGTTAACTGCAGTTATCCAGCACCAGTGTTTTACTTGCTAGTTTTATTATTAACGCTAGATTGTAAGGTTTGCAAACTGGTTGGACTGTTAATGACAGTTGGAAGTTTGTGATTTTTTTTTTTTGAAGTTTTAGTTTTAACGTACGAAACAGTTGGTTTCTAATGTTGAGCAACAGCAAGTGAAATATCGAAGGATGATATTACTGTTCCAGTATCGTTTCAGTGGTAATGAGACACAAGTATATTACTTTTCTGTGAAAACATAGCAGCCATATAGCACCTGTTGCTTTCTTCAAACATGGTGGACAAATATTTAATTCACGATGATTTAATTTTTTACAGCCTTCAGTATTTTATAATAGAAACACTGTCCAGTTGTTTGATGGACTATTCAGGTAGTTCTTAAATACATATTGCATCAAGTCAATAAATGCCACATGATCATATTTATCGGGTATTTGCATCCGGTGGTCATGAGTTACCGGTGAACTAGATCAATAAAAGTATAAATAAAGAGGTAAGTCAGTTTGCTTTTGCTGGGAGCCTGGCTATAACAACAAGGCGTTCCATAAAAATGGATTCTGCGTCATAATATTTGCCTGACATTTATCATTAACCTGTAACATGTAAAGATCAGGTGTTATAAATCTTCACTCAGGTAACCACTGGTATTTGGCTGTTAGAGGACAACTTCCTGATGGAAAGTTTTGACTTCACAAGACAACGGCTGCCAACACACATCACTGCATTTGATCTCTGTGAAACCGATTTGTAGAACAGGGGAGATAACACACTAAAATCCTCCTGCTTCAAAGGGGCGTGAGGTACAATGACGTGTCCAATTTAGCAAGATGTTTGAAACTGGCCACCAATGCATTGTTTTTTTGTGCGTTACCTCTGAGGCATTCTGAGTGAGTCCCAGTCCGATGTACCCCATGGAGTATCCCCTCAGTTCGAAGTGAAGATTAGAGCCGTTAGGAGGCATTGGGTTGCTGGAGACCACAGACGCAAATAGACAGTTGCCCGTCGCATTAGGATTACAGTTGTCTGGTTGCGACACACATAGTTTAGAGTCTCCGCAACCATCCCGAGTGATGTTCACCTGGCAGACACACAAACACAAATAAGGGCTTAAATCATCTGCACTTACTTTCAATGTGACTGGATTGAATTATTAAAACTATATTAGAACTGAACTATATTTTGTGATTAAAAACCACAGCTAATAAAGCTGAAAAGTTATTTTCTGCACCCTTTTTTGCCCTCTAGAGCAGCGAGGCATCATTAAAATAGGTCACTAGTTCTAGCTGAGTCTGCATTTCCTTTGTTTTGATGTGTAAGACTGCAGACATTGTGTAAACTGACAGGTATCTGGACAACTTTGCTGAGTTAAAGGGGTATGCTACCAATTTTACATATGAATTTAAGTCTACACGTGATGAGGAGTAGTACTCAGCCTGTTGTAAAATGTCTCCTGTGGCTCTGGAGAAGCTTTCTGATGTCAACTCATACTATTGAGTTGCATTATGGGAATCCAGCACTTTTTGGATCTTGACCCATACTAAATGTCAGGATATCTTGGCATCTGCTGCATCAATTCTGACCATTTTTGAAATGTCCCATGACTTCTTCGACTTTATGCAAGTGCAATACTAAATCAGTGGAGCTGCCCTTTAAAACCAGAATCATGTTTCAAGGTTAAGCATGCATTTAGTTTCACAGTTAATCCACTTCTGGGAAAAGGACCTAGTCCAAACACAGGAAATGTGCCAGCTTTCTGACACATCACTATATATACAACGCAATATAAACTAAAAAAAATATCAGCAATAACAGCTTTATTAGACTGTTAACAGACCCCAACTTAAACCCTTGTGTTGCTCAGCTGCTACATTTAAAAATGAATTTGGATATTAATATAAATCTTTGAAATATAAAGAATTAAAAAAAAGCTTGCGAGCAATGTATCATCTTATTTTCAATTCTATATCTCAAATTTTGAAAGTCCTTAAACAAATAATAATTCAGTTATCAGATTAAAGTGAAGCAGTTACTGTGGTGGTTTACACTGAGAGGATTAAAGTGAAGGAAAACCAACCATTGTATCATTGGAAAATGACAAATGACTTGATCCTTGGACATCTGGTGCCACATAAACCACCAATGCAGCAATCAACAGGATCAATCCTCGTTCCATTCCTAACAGGAAAATAAAGTAAACGAACAAAAAGCACAGAGTCAATATTAAAAAGTCTGATTGGAGAGCCTTTCCATCACCAACAGTCTTACAGTTTAAGTTGTAAAATTGTAATAACTCAAACAAGCTTTGGCATATTCATTCCTGATGGCATTGATAACATTTCTGAAGCAAATACAAGTCATATACCACAATAAAGTGTACAATCACAATTCTGAGAAATCACATTAGGTTCAGCGAAAAGGTGTTGAATTTTACAAAATAATAAAGAAAACCAACTTTCACAATCAGATCTTCACACCGTCATTTTCAAAATTTCGAAATTCAAAAATCACTGACAAAAAATATCACTATACTACACAGTGTGTACTATCATATGGAGTATTAATAGACAACCATTCAAATGATTTATAATCTGTAATAATAAATATGTTGTAATCTGTATTGTTGAGCTATTTTAAGGAAACTTAACTATTAAATCATCATATTTTGAGTAGTTCAAAAGTCTCTCAACTCATGCAGCAAAGTAGATTTCTGTCTTTAAAATCATTAAGTTACTAATAGTTACAATTCTCGCAGTTAATGTTATTCAACTATAAAAAGTAGCTGGTAATGAAAATGAATAATAAAAAACAATTAATAACAATCAGTGAGAATCCAAATCAAGTTCTCCTACGAGACTTACCTGAGCTGTCAAAGTCAACGTTGAGTTGCGAGAATGTTCTTTGTTCAGCAGTTTCTGCTCCTCTGTGTGCCTATGATCCCTGCAGGAATGATTTAAATCAGCGGACGTCAGCGCTCATGCTTGCTGGTGGTGATGCAGGAGGGGGAAGGGACTTCCTGCAGCATCCTGAAGAAGGCGTGGCCTTCACCTCATTCACTACCTGCCGGAAAGGTGTGTAATCCAGGATGCAAACGAGCCCAGTCATCGTTGAGGGGAAATCCATTTCTGGTTTCGCTGAGCAGCACTTGACCCCACATAGCTCCTCTGATAAGAAATCTCTGATAGATTACGAGCCTATTCAATTATTCATCCACTTTATACATTCACATAATTAATAATCTGCTTAAAATGTAGTCTGTCGTCATTTGGGGCAGATTAGTCTACCAAATAAAGACTCATAAAGAGATTGTTTTTTAGTTTAGATTAGTTTTCTTTTTGCTTTTCTTTTTTTAGATATATAAGTCAGGCAAGTATATTTGTAAAGACACAGGAACAGAGGCTATTTAAAGCGATTTACATAAGGCAAATAAATGCATTAGAAAATGAAAATTAGATACTAGAATAGACCAAAAAATATAGGCCGCTAATAAGTTGCCCCAAAATAAAAAAAAAAAGAAACACAGTAGAAACCGCAGAAATGCAGTAGTGATAACTACATTAAAAATATATCATATATTAAAAATACAGAAAGACAAGGCTGAATAAAAAGTCAAGTAGAGATTGCAGAATTACAGTAATTATAGTTTAAGATGAAGCAGATTTTAGTGTTTTAATCAGCGGAAAATGATATTGCAATCTTTCTGATAATACATTATAATCATCATTTGTTTAAAGCAATGTGATGTATCATTGCCCAACAAAATCAAGAACGATGGCGCAGCTGGTGTGATCGCCGATGACAGAAACCTGACTGTTGGGTGTCATTATGACAAATGACACTCTGATGAAAAGTACACTGTGATCTAACATTCCTGTCAGATTAGGTACATATATGCGGTGTTTCCAGTTAAGGAAGTTTTTATTTATGTCCTGTAGTTGTTGGCTGTGATAACGAACACACTGCTTTGTATCAAAATAATAAGAGACAACAGTAACAGGGTCATATCCGAGATCACTACTACAGCACATCCACAAACTCTGATGCCCTTCAGATGAGCGTGAAAGGGGGATGAAATAATAAAAGTAGTGTTACTATAGTTAATACTTAAAGTGAGATAAGGTTCATTTTGAAGTACCAACAATCAACAACAGATTAGGCTTTTAACACACCCAGACTGACAAGCATGTGCTTATCCCTGTATTATGCTCCTGTCGAGAAGCCTCTGAAACTATATTTACCCTATTATGTGTAGTGGTAAGTGTCCCCTGACACCCAAACTGATCAAATTTCTTTTGTCGTTAACCACTCTTTAAAGCAGGGCGTATCCCTGCTCAACAACAGAACGAAACTCTGGAAAATTACGAATTTATTCCCCAAAAGATATTCCTATACAAACAAGAGGGCCACTTTTTTGTGGCCATTGTTAAAAAAGGTCAAAATTTGATTTATCAGCAGCGATAGGTCTTCTATGGAGAGAGGGAACCGGTTCAACTGTCTGCAGCTTCTCTAGTATTGTTCAGTGTAACACAGCGAGCAAGGTTATAGTGTGTCCCTTTACAATACAGTACAAAGTACTTGGCATCACCGCTAGTGTACAATGAAAACAGTATGGAGGAGTATAATAGATGAAGTACTATAAAGAGTCTGTCTCAACTAGAAGTTCAGATTTCTACCTGCTCATGTTAAAAATGACTGAAGTAAATGACAAAATTTGCTTAATAATAGTCATAAGACTATTATTTTTTCTTTTAATATAAGCCCTGTCCACAGCATCTGAGCTGAATATGAGGGCCGGCTATAGCAAAACTGTATGGAGCATCAACAATCCAAAAAAAAAAACCTTAACTATTTCTGGCTTGGTTCAGAGATGCTCTGTACCAAATTTGGTGACGATTACTCAAAATGTCAGAGCATCAATCTTAAGATAATGGGTGTGGCTTATATGGAAAGATTTGTCTGGACCCACATAATCCAGGAAAAGAGCCTTTTTAAAAAGTTACAAGCCAGTTCATTGTTATAGCACCACCACCACATTTAACACTGCACTACCTTGGTTCGTGAGCAATACATTCGCCGAGCACAAAGTCGACCGGATGAGCAGTACTCGAGCTATGCGAAGGACATCCCCACAGACATGACGGAGTCCATGGCTTTACTAACTAAACTTTTAGATTTGATCAACGGGGATTTACATGCAACAATAAAATCTGAGCTCAAATCATTTACCAGCTTCTGGGATTTCGTAGTCCTTGAAGAGGCCCGTGAAATACATTTTTCAAAGTTTTAGAAGCACGAACGTGGACCAAAACATAAAAGTTCCCCTGATTGAACCATAATAGATTAACTAAGGGCTTTTTGGCTTCCCAAAAACCGTTCAGTACAATACTTAATCAAAGTAGACACCTAGAATGTAGAATAATGTAATTTTTATATTGTGGTAATGCAAGTACAATATATAGTTGTGATAGTGGACCAAAATGTCAAGTACCATAAATTAAAATGCTTAAACCACAGTCAGGCCAAAGATGTTTGATACACTGGGAATAGATAAAATGTATTTCCCTACATTAAGGTCTAAATCCTGTTTCACAGCCTTCTTCACTGCACTGTTTCTTTTGTTTTTCCTTCAGTCCTCAAAGCAGAGGACCTGACCTCGTGTGTCGCCAGATAACCAGCAGACAGCAGCTTTATGACAACTTTTCATCCAAACCAAGACATGTTCAGATGCATGTTTGCTTGACATATCAGAGCCTCACCCTTCCTCCACCCTCCACCCTTCTAGGCCCTTATTATAATATCACCTTAACTTTCAACTTGACAGCCTTTGAGTTGAGCTGAAGGGGAGCTGCACCATAAATCGCTGGGAAACACTCCTGTAATATTTAAGAAAAAAGTCTACCTAACACCGAATCGCTGACAGATTCTTCCTTAGGGAGAAAGTAAAGGACATCTAGTTTAAAACCCACTTAGTGACCTCTAATCAAACAGAAATACTCAGAGAGCTGATCGACGTGGCGATACCAAACCTTCACAACTCTGCAGTCTGTTTGTTCTGCAGGTCTGGACTGTTTAATCAAAATACACACCTTAAGTAAGCCATGCCTGTTTCTACTAAGTAAAGAGAGACAGAATAAACAAAGAAAGAGAGAGCACAAAGTAAAAACATCACAACTAAAGAAGTATTTCCTGAGGAAAATGGATGTGAGTACCCTACAAAGTGAAGCAGATGATGGGAGTGAACTGGGTCATCGTTAAGTTGATCAGTGTGTAACTGAAATGTGAATGGAGTGTGTACTGTATACATCTGCTGTGCTACAAATGTAATGGGAATCAATGGGCCTCCATAGTATATCTAAAACTGATGACATTCCCATCAACCTTACCGGTTTGTGTTCAGTGCATTAGCAAATGTTAGCATGATAATACCAAAACTAAGACGGTGATAATCAGTGATGGAAGAAGTATTCAGATACCTTTTCTTATTTAAAGCTGCAAGCAGTGAGTTTGTTATCTATTTATTTGTTATTTTTATAAAACAGTCGCGGATAGAGTGCTGCGGGGATGACATACTTTTGCAGGCCAACCAGGAAGTGATTGGAAGTGGGTTCCCGCACAAAACGTCAGTGGGATTTTTCCACTGGGTTTTCGATTATTGCAGACAGTAAGCTCTGTGGCAAACGTTTGACACTTACACATTTTGTTCAGCAAGATCTTCACATATGAACACCACTTTAATGACTTCTGAAGTGTAAATGCAATCACTAGAAGTAAAAAAGCTAACGTCAGGTATTTATTTATAACGTACAACAACACGTTGATATCTCTTAAACCTTATTAAAAGCCCATTCAAACAACCCACTGATTTCCAGACGAGGGAACTGGATGTGCTAAAATGAGTCATTCCTGTAGCACTCTACGTATATCCTCACTGTAGAGCATGAGACAGATAATCTGTGAAAATCCAAATCATGTACCTCGGTGTCCTCCTGATTTGTCCTCCTGGCTCTGATTGATTGTTTTCCTTCAGGCGTGGTGGGATCTTGTAAATGTCAATAGCAGCACAGGAGGACACAGAGCAACATGATTTTGTCTTTTTTCAAAAGTATTATCATCAAAATAAAGCTCCAAAAGGAAGTAAGTACTCATAATGCAGAATGGCCCATTTCCGAATAATATATATTATATTATTGGATTATAATTGTTGATCCATTAATGTGTGTGCATCACTAATGTTGCAGCTGGTAAAGATGGAGCTAATTTTTATTCCTTTATGTACTGTAGCGCTTCACAGGGTCACGAAAATTTCTTGATTTTAATGGGCGTGAGACAACTTTTTTTTTTTTAATAAACAGATGGCCTACAGTATATCAGCATTTCATTAATTTCTGTGAAGAATGTTAAATGAAATTGTTATTTAAAAGTTGGGATTATTATTTAAAGGTCCAGTGTGTAGGATCTGGCAGCATCTAGCGGTGAGTGTCTGTGTGTACGTGGGAAGTGAGTGGTGAATCAAGAGAGAGAGAGCGGCGGCGGTGACGAGAGCGAGTAACGTTATTGACTCGGCCCCAAGCAGGGGAAGTTATCAGAGTTTGGTTTGTCCGTTCTGGGCTTCTGTAGAAACATGGCGGTGTAACATGGAGGACTCTGTGGAGAGGACCCGCTCCCTACTTAGATATAAACGGCTCATTCTAAGCTAACAAAAACACCATTCCTATGATCAGGTGATTATACAGTAAAGAAGCTTATTAATATTATTTTCCAATTCTGCCAATAGAGCCCCCTAACTGGTACACACTGGTCCTTTAAGATATAAACTTAAATTTTTAAAAGTAGCAATTAAAACAACCAAAGACCTAATGGAGCAATCGCCAGGGAGAGGAAAACACAGAATCTGTCAAAATGAATAAATAAAATAATTTAAAAAACACATATTAAGTGTGTAGGATTGTTTAAATAATAATAATAATAATAATAATATTGGCTTCCAAAATGTAGTGGAGAAGAAGTATTAGGTAGCATAAAATGTACAAGAACTTTCAAGTAGTATTAACAGTCGACATTAATCAACAGCCATTAAAATCTGCAAAAAAAAAAAAAAAAAAATGCGTGACACGTGAAACACGTGGGATGACACGAAAATACATATTTCTTCCAGGATTATCTCTGTAATTATGCGAATGAATATCATTCTTGTATGAAAACGCTCATTTGAATATATGAACATTTCACGCAGTAGAAGCAGCTTCGGAAAGTGTGAACCACATGAGCTGCTACACAGTAATCACACAAACATGCAGAGGTAGACCAACAATAGAGACTCTGTTCCACTTTGTTGCAGAGACATTCCTTTCGGTTCGTCTCACAATGATGCCATCAGCTCTTCCTCATTCTCTGACCTCAACTATCGTCACTCAAGACTTGGGGACATGTGAGACAAAAAGTAGGATAATTACTAGGTGGAAAATATTTCCATTTGCCCATTTCCTTCTACTCATTACAGATGTTACGTAATCTGACCTGCTTATTTAACATAATCACCTGATCTATCCGATCTGAATGTGACTGTTAAGTTACTCAAATACGTTTTGACTGTGCTCTAAAGTTAGAAATGCTTTTTAAGACATTGTTTTCTATTTACAAAAAACACCATAAGAGCTTCATGTTAACCATAAAAAGCATTTTTAAAAATGCTATGTGATGTCAGTACATATTATTATTGTCCATTCTGTGCATCATAACACCCTGTTGTCTGAGAGTCAGTATAACTCCATGTTGTTTCAGTGGAGTCTGTCATCTTGTATGTCGTACTATTGTTTAATAAAATACCCTGATAAGAAAAGGTAGATAACATTATACTAGCACCACCTTTGTTAAATATGTAGACTGAATGTTCTTTTTATTCGTCTGCTCAACGACTTGACCGCCAGGACTATTTGGGTTTTCAAAGTTTGCTTGATTTGGGAAGATCAGTGTTGAGAATCGGAGGATTTTTTGGAGGAGGAACTTGATACGAATGCCAGCATACGCTTCTCATTATCATGGCTATTTCAGTTTCGGTAAACAGCTCATACACATCCAGAGTAAAACCACACAGGTGTTGATCGAGTTTTGTTGGATTGATCTCTTACACTTGCTTTCTTTTGGGGACCTCAAAACAGCAAATCCCAGCAGCTTGTTCAGCACTGAAAACAGCGAGGAGAGTGTGCAGGAAGTGAAAATCCTACGTTTAGACACACAACCGCAAGATTATGTCTGTAATTGACTTTTATTGAATTATTAGTTTTAAGTTATTTTATGATTTGGGCTTCATTTATTTATGTTTCATCCTATAAGTGCATTTTTTAATTCCTTCTACCAATCTTTATTTAAATGGGTCTTTTCAAAATATTTGTAAAATACTTTACCATACTCACTTTACTGTAGTAAGCAAAAACATACTTAAAGGACAGAAGTTTTATCAACAAAGTCAAAGTATAAAAGGTAAAAGCACACAGTGGCCCCTAAATGGGTTATATTGTTATATATTAATATGTTGGATTATTATTATTGATGATGCAAAAGTAGCATTTTGCTATTATCCTTTGTTAAGTACTTTACTGGCTGGTAGCTTAATCTGTAACAATTCATCATATTGAAGTTGATATTAAGACTGTGTGTCAATATACAAAAAGCTGACAAATAAATGTAGTTAAGTATATAAAGTATGGTAATACTCAAGTAAAGCACCTAAAATTGTACTGAAGTACATTACTTGTAATGTAATTCAGTTACATTCCACCACTGGTATTTACAAAAGGTAAATGAGCATAAAATTAGTGATTAAATAAAACATTAAAGAGACTATAAGAAGTGTTAGAAAGCCAGCCGTCATGGTCCAAAGACGATAACGTGCAGGCAAAAGTGTACAATAAGAACGCCTCACGAGCTTCAGGTGTGTCATTTGTAGTCTGTACTGACTGCAGTGTCAATGCATGTGCATGAATATGCTTTGCACGAGCTAATGACAGAAAAAAGTGAGACAGACCACTTGTGAAGGGCGGGAAGGGAGGTGGATGGGTCCAACAAACACAGGACGACTTTCACGTACGTCAGTAACGTTTGTGACGCGTTTTCTGTATTTATGCTGCATTGTTTCCGTGCAGATTGTACTTAGTTTACGTGCTTATTTTAAGACCAACCATGACGTTTTTCCTAGACCTTAGCGAGTGGTTTGGTTTCCTTCCTCACTCCTCGGAGATGCAAAACGTGACACTGACATGATCCTCACAGCGAAAAGGTGGGCTTATTACATGCTTTGGCTTGATACCAGGCTGCTCCAAATGTGCTGGTTTACAATGAATGTTACTCAACACTATTAATTACATAGAAGTCGATACTGACAATGATTTTGTCGCAAATGTTTGTCTGTTTAATCAAGTTTAAACTGCAACCAATTGAAGCCTCTCCCCTGTGCCAAGCAAAAACATGAACGGCCCTCTCTAGGGCCTGTAGTGATGAAGTCTGCAACCCTTAACGGGATAAGCGGTTACAGATGGATGGTTGGATGTTACACACTGGTCCTTTAAAGCCTCTGCACACCCACACAGCTGTTTGCAGCTGTTCTGGCTGATTTGGCCTCTACTCAGGTTGAAGCTTTAAGTTTAATGGGTCACATATCTTAATTAATCAATAGGAATGATGAAGGTGTAATTTGTCCTGGTCAAATAGTTTCAATGACACCGAGAGGTGACACAGGAAGATGTCACTCAATTAGTCCATCAACGCCCGCACATTCCTAACATGAAGCCAGATTAAATGAAAACACCTGTGTGTGTTCAGAGGCTTTAAGACTTTGCTTTACCGCTCACTCGTTTCCGCACACTAGATGTTACTGAAAGGTTGCAGACCTTCAACTCATGGCTCAGCTCTCTGCTGCTCCCCAGTGGCGATCGGGTATTATAACCCATTTTTTCAAATAACTTCTTTGTGCGGTCGAGTGAAGAGCAGAAGAGAGTAGAAAATAGAGTCGTTCAAAATAAAAACACAAAAAAGCTAAAACAGCATCACATTCCAATAACTAATAATTTATTTGTTCAATAAGAATCCAGCACCGTATTTACCCATATAAAAACACATATAGTGAACATATAAAATATGAGGCAACACCAGTGATACAGTAAATCTACACAAAGTGAACCATCGCACAAGAAACATTAAGAAATAATAATAAAATACATTAAACTTGTCCTGAAGAAGGCATTAAACCTGGTTAAAGTGCACTGAGTGAAAATTGTAACAAAAGATTTTCAGAAAAATGAAAAAAATAAAATAAAATAAAACTTACAAATTACACATACCATAATCATCTAAATAATTATCATATTGTTTTTTGTGAAATACAAACAATAAACACAGTATTTCTATAAGAAAGGCACAATATGGACATTAACAGTCCTCCTGGGGGGGAAAAGTGTCTAGTTTTACCCTGAAACACCAGAAAGTAACAAACACCAGAAATACATGTTAAGGTTTTAAATATATATATTTAAGTATGTTTTAGGTTTATTACATCATCAATAACATCTGGGTCAGGTTTATCAGAAAATCTGATTTACAGATGTTTCTTTCAGATGCTGTTGCAAAAAAGTATTTTCATACAACTAGAGCTTCAGCTTTCGGTAGTAAAAAAATAAGGTACATAAAAGAGTTTGACTCCTAGTGGTAGTATCCAAAAAGACTTCTGCACAAGTCGATAAATGTAGCGTATCACCCCCCACAACTTTTGTCTTCGCTTTTAACAAACTAAAACTTTATGCAATTTCTGAGGACACTGCAGTATGAATGCTGGATGCTGAAAAGCTACACTGAATTGCTAGCTTACGGTCCAGTGTGTAGAATCTGGTGGTATCTAGTAGTGAGGTGAGGAGATTGTAACCAAATGAAGCCTCTCCCCTGTTACAAGAGTGTTGGAGAGCTACGATGGCCAGCACAAAATATGTGAGTGGCCCTGTCTAGAGCCATTGTGTAGCATAGGTCGTCTGAAGCAGAGACAATGCACAGAGTGTGTGTATATGTGGGAAGTGAGTGGTGAAGTGAGAGAGAAACAAAAATGATTCTTATTATCAAATGAGTATACAAAAAGAAAAATATTATAATTGATTTCTGCCAATAGATCCCCCCAACTGTTGCACACTGGTCCTTTAAATGTGCAAGAAAGACATAAAGTAGTAGGAATAGTGGAATGGGTTTAATTACAAGCTACACGCATAGCTGTATTTAAAAGTTGAAACATGCCAGTAATGTATGAAAGACCTGACATATTTTAAGGTTTGAATGGAGTATGAATCAAAAAGTTGAAAGGTTGCTTCCAGCATTCACACCAATTGGTAAGAGGTCATAATCATGTAACATCTCTACACACAGGGTCTTTAGTCTTTTCTGTAAAGCTAAAAACTAAAACAAACCCTGAAACGGTCAACACTATTAGCAGTTATCACTCACAATTAAAGGACAGGCTCTGACCTTTTCTACCTCAGTATATGTAGTAACATTAGCCACATTAATGCTGACATGCCCAAATGTACGCTGAGTGTCACCAGCTGCTGCATGCTCGACTTCAGCATGAATTAGCCGAGCAGTCCCCAACCTCTTACTGTCATACTCCCCTTCGGAAGTTGAAAACATTTTAACATGTAAGTTGACTGCATTTTAATTTAATTCACTATGTTCCTCATAAGTTTCATTGAAGAATAAGCTCTAAACTTTGTACAAACTGGCCCAGTTTTTACACACAATGTAAAACTCCAGAGTGAAGACAGGATTCCTCACATCAGCTTTGACACGATGGGCATCACCAGTGTTTCCCCTTTCTGTCCTGTAATCAGTCTGTCCATCTTCTACTTCACATTTGGTTCTGAGTAAATCTCATAAATCTGAATCCTGATAGCCAAGCCGGCATGACTGAATCAGATTCACTGACCTTTTTCCACATGAAAATGCCACCAGCTTCTTTCAAGCTATATGTACAGCCCGTCTTCCAGCAGCGCCTTGGAGCGAGGTCGAGATCCTCGGTGGCTGTGCTCATGCTCTCTCTCTCTGTCACTTCCTCTCCTCTCTCTGCCACTTCCTCTCCTCTCTCTGTCCTCCCTCCTCTTCCCCCTCTCCTCTTCCTCCTCCTCACCCCCTGCTCTCTCAAACTTCCTTCTCGCGCTCTCAATCCTGCTCACGACTTTCTCATCTCCTCTGTGGTCGTCGTGAGGAGCCGGTCCTCTCCTGGGGTGACTCCTCTTTGAGTTAGACTCCTCCCTGCTGCTCCCCCACTCTCTTTCTGAATGCTCCCTCTTTGACGCCGTCTCGTGACTTCGATGCGACTCCCATCTCGTGTCGCTTTTCCCATGATCATCCCTTTTCTCTCTTAATTCTCTACCTTTTGGCATCTCAGCTCTCCAGTCCCTCACTCCTCTCTCCTCCTCGGTCCTCCTCCAGCTCTCCATCCTGTCACTTTGCTTCCTGTCGCTGCTGCCGCCTCTTTCCTTGTCTTTGGTTTCATGTTTGCTCCCTCTCTCACTCCTGTGTGGTCGATCTTTGTCGCTCCTGCTGTCGTGCCTCTTCATACTCACGCTTTCTGCCTCGGGCTCTTTATTCACCGATCTCCATTCAGGTTTCATCTCTCTTTCAACTTCTCTGCTGCTCTTATGCCTTTCACTCTCCATCTCTGTCTTTTCCCAGTATACTTTTGCACTCTGCTCCTGTCGTTTTGAATCACCTGATCTGCTCTTAATTTCCTCTTGTTCTTTTCCAGTTTTATTTTTCTCTTTGTCGTCTGTCTTTTTATTTGTATCATTGTCTTCTTTTGCTTGGTCTCGCTTGCTCTCATGCTTTTCTTTTCCAGCTGTAATTCGGTTCTCCGTTTCTTTGTCCTTCTTCTTTCCTTTCTGATGTTGTTCTTTTAAAACTTCCTCTTTGGCTGCTTTGACAGTCTCATTTTTCTGCTCTTTTTGCTCATCGGAAATCTTGCTTTGTCCCTTCTTAGTTTCCTTCTTTCCCTCTGTCTTGGCTTCCTTTTCACCCATTTCCTCCTCATCCTCTTCCTCTTTGTCCTTCTTTTCTTCTTGCTCTCCTTTTTCCTTCAGGCTCTTCTCCTTTTTCTCCTTCTCCGCCTCTTTATTCTTCTTCTGCTCTTCCTCAACCTTCTTGTCCAGTTTCTCCTCCAGGAGGTCCAGCTCCTGCTCCAGCTCGGCCAGCTTCTTCGGATCTGACTCAAAATCGTCGTCAACTTCCTCCTCCACCTCCTCAATCTCCTCGTACTCCTCCACCTCGATGCCGTCCATGGTCTTCTGCAGCTGCGTCTTCACCTTGTTCAGCTCCAGGAGGCCGTCTTGAAGTTCTTTACACACGTCCCTGATCTTGGTGGCAAACTTCGTTTTGGCGCCCTTGCGGAGCTCGTGGGAGTCTTTGGCGAGGAAGAAGACATCCAGAGCCAGGAAGAGCGCCGACATGACCCCTGTGGTGACGCTGATGGCCTGGGCGGCTTTGGCGACGCCACCTGCAGCCCCTAAAACCTGCACAGTGCTGATGAGCTTATCTGTGTTGATCATCAGGGCTTTTCCAGCGCGGCCGCCCTCCTTCATCACATGCTTGAGGTTGTGGTTCAGAGCCTTTTTGGCAGCACTCTCTGTGTATTTCTCAAAGTCCCACTCCTGCAGGGTGTCCATACCTGCCTATAAGAGGTGCAGAGACAAAAAAGGAAAGTAAGAATGTGCCGCAGAAAGGAAATATCTTTTTCAATAAATACATCTGTTAAGACAATACAAAGGCTGAAGTTTGTCCCATGATTTTATTGCTTCCTGGCACTGTTTTCCCAGAATTTCTCACCATAAATTTTAATTTCAAAAATATAACTGTGGATAAGATAACATATACAGTACTGCAAAATTATGTTTTATGTTTTACTATATTTAGTAGAACTACAACTACTCTTAAAAAGTAGATCATCATCCACCAACTCTCTTACATTGCGTGAGTTTGGCTGGAAGTGTTTTGTTCATTTCTTTATGATTCCAATGCAGAAGTTGCATTTTGATGGAGGGGATGCAAAATGTTGGAGATTGTGCGGGGTCAGGAGGCTAATCATTGACAGATAGGTAACAGGAAGAAACCACTGAGGGTAAAAAGCTGATTGTGGTTATATTATGGCAACCATGGCAATTTAGGTTGGATAACATCTCAGATGGTCATGTGAAAGAGTTAATGAGGTGCTTAAAATCCCAGGATGTCACAAATAGTTTTCCTGAGAAAGGAATCGGATTGTGGAGAGAATTTCTGGGAAAATATTGGGAATTGATATCCTGATAAACTACCCTTAGACATTACAGCATACAATATGCTGTGTCAGTTCATTTCTATCAGTTTAATATTACATTTTAATATACATCATTGCTTCACAAATCCATTCTCACACCCAGCACATGTCGTACTTATAAAATCAATCTATGCTATCCCACTACTAGTGTGAAATACATCAAATACAAATGAATAAACTAGCTAACTAAGCTATCATCCTGTCTAGTTAGCTAGCTAACTGGTCCAGTATGTCTCCACTGGACAGCTATACTGTAACTGTGACGCATGTGCATGAGATTAAGATAAATTTCTAAAGTAAAAACTTTAAAAGTCCTCACCTGCACAAACTCCAAACACTCCCTGATGTCTTTTATCTCCTCCTGGTAGCCCTGGATCATCTTCTCCAGCTTCTTACGGTCCATGTTGGAGTGAACTGTATCTGTGATATTAGCTGTTGCTGAAGTGATGCTGCCCGCCGTCGCCACACTGATCCCCACCGCCGTGACAATAATAGATGCACCAAAAGTGAAAGGCGCCAGAATGAGCCCCGTGATTGTTGCCACGCTGCCTGCGACACTGGCCACCCCTCCACCCACGGCAGCCGTCACCGTTTTTTTGTGGAAATGATCCGCAGCGTCAGCCAGAGCCACAAGCTCCAGGATCCGATGCTGCAAGGACGCCCCCCGCTGGTTGAAAAGACGCACAAACAGACGGGCTGCCATGTAGACACGATCCGCTGCCTGCTCCATCGCCCTGGAGAGACACATGACAGCTGTGAAGGCTTGAAACTCCTGAGACGCTCTATTTGTTGAGTTTAAAGTTAAATGCTTGTAGGTCTAAGAAATTGTGCATTTGAACCCCAAAGTTGACAAATTCTGGACAGCACGGTTTCTGCAGCGTTCACCATTTAAAACTTTTAAAGAGCTTTTAAATATCACACAGAATACAATTTAATGCATGTTTAACGATCATATCAGCTAAAAGTATTAAAGTATGGGACGGAAGGGCGATGAGGCATAAAATTGTTCATGTTTTTTTCACATTTGATTTGATGATGAATCACTGCACATTAACACAACCTGGATGAGCAGCAGAAATTGATGGATGGATCAAAAGTGTTTGCTAAAACTGACTCTTGACTGACTCTTGCCCATCATGAACTGATGAGCTTCCTGGCTACTGCAGCTAGCTACAGCGACACTGCTCGCTACAGATTAAAGGCTGACATTTTTTGGGGAATCTAATTGTGGCTGTCAATCAATTAAAATATTGAATCGTGATTAATCGCATGATTGTCCATACTCAATTACGATTAATCACAAATAAACCCGGTCAAAAACCTACTCTCCTGTTTCAAAGTACATGTAAAACTGTAAATTATAGCTTTAACGGCTTTCTATAGATTGAGTGTGGTCGTCCTCTCAAAGGTATTCAACTTCAGTCGATTACAATATTTAATCATGATGAATTGCATGATTGTCCATGATTAATTTCAATTAATCTCCAATCAATTGCACATTTTTTTATCTGTTCAAAATGTACCTTAAAGGGAGATTTATCAAGGTTTAATACTCTTCTCAACATAGAAGTGGGCAAATATGCTTCCATCATGCAAATATATATATATATATATATATATATATATATATATATATATATATATATATATATATATATATATATATATATATATAATTGGAAATCAATTAACAACACAAAACAATGACAAATATTGTTCAGAAACCCTCACAGGTTCTGCATTTAATATAAAAATATGCTCAAATCATAACATGGCAAACTGCAGCCCAACAGGCAACAACAGCTGTCAGCATGTCAGTGTGCTGACTTGACTATGACTTGATCCAGACTGACTGTGATTATCATAAAGTGGGCATGTCTGTAAAGGGGAGACTGGTGGGTACCCAGAGAACCCATTTACATTCACATATCTTGAGTTTGGAGCATTATTTAAGGTCCTTTGCAACAAGTTGGTATGACCTGGTTGGTACCAATGGATTCTTAGGTTTTCCTCATTCTAGCTTTAAAACCGAGTCCGCTACAACCTTAAAGTCACAAGTTGCATTTATGCGTGAAAGAGCTTAGTGGCATTAAAACGAATATGCGTTAACGTGTTATTATCGTGTTATTTTGTCAGCCCTAGTTGTGATATGAATAAACACAGGAACGGGATGGCTATCATCATTGTGTTGTATTTTGTGAATTCTTGAATCGTGCTGACATGTTTTTGGATTTCAGGATTGTTTTTGTCTAGTTTCTGTGTTCAATGTCTTGTGTTTTGTTGTGTTTTCTTTGTCTTCTAACATCTTTGGACCATATTGGAAATAAGTAATTTCACTTTAACATGTTATCCTTTGGATACTTTTGCTTTCTTTGTCTGACAATCCATTAATAAAAGCAATCAATGATTGATCAATTAAAGTTTTTTTAGGGAGCAGGCTGGGACAGGAGAGAAAATCCACTCATGTGTCACCCTCTACTACAGCTCTGATACATATCCCACATAAGGCATTAGAAATCAAACAATAACACGTCCCTAAAATAAATCCTCAGACAGTAAAATTATATATTCTGGTTAAATTTGAATGGAAAGTTATTAAAATAAAAGTAGCTACACTTACATTTCCTCGTCATCACCCTGGTTATGGGATGTCTCGTTCCACTCTGCCCAACCTGGAAACCGGCAGCAGAAACAATACCATCAGTACATGGAGCTAACAGTAAAACTGTGTTTAGTGTGTAGGTTCTAGTGTTGATTTCTTTTATCATTTTTTTATTGTACATTGTGTGTGTGTTTGTGTGTGTATATGAATCAGTGGTAATTCTCCTGGTGGTCCAGGACACCAAACAAACAAACAAATAACGTGAACACATCATCATACTGACCTTTGACTGTGTTCCACCACTCCATCAACTCATCAACTTCCTGAAAACAGAGAGCATTGTCAATGAAAATATACACACACACACATACTATATCAGCCCAGTCGCATAAAAGTTATGTTCCCACACAACAAAACCAACGTGTTCAAAACGTGTTTAACACACACTGGACATTCACCCAGGAGACCAGCGTTCAGTCAACTTTTTTCCTTCCTCTTTTTTTTTTTTTTTTTTTTTTTTTTTTTTTACCATATCCTTATTTTTTTATTTATCTTTTCCTATATTTTTTTTTTTATATTTTTTTTTCTTTTTTTTTTTTTTTTTTTTTTTATTCTCTCTTATTTTTTATTTTTTCCCCTCCCCCCCTTCCCCCCCCACCCCAAATTAATTTTTTATATTTCCTCTTCCTCCCCTCCCCCCCCCCCCCCCCCCCCCCCCCCCCCCCCCCCCCCCCCCCCCCCCCCCCCCCCCCCCCTTTTTTTTTTTTTTTTTTTTTTTTTTTCCTTTTTTTTTTATTTTAATATAAAAAAAAAAAATTTTCTTTCCCCCCCCTTATTAAATAATTCTTCTCCTTCTTCTTTTTTTTTTTTTTTTTTTTTTTTTTTTTTTCTTTTTTTTTATTTTTTAAACCCTACTCTATTCCAAAATATATATTTTTTTTTTTTTTTATTATTATAAATTTTTTATTTTTTTTTTTTTTTTTTTAAAAAAATTTTCTTCTTCCACTACAAAAAATACATTTTTTTCTTTTTTTTTTTTCTCCTTTTTTTTTTTTTTTTTTTTTTTTTTTTTTTTTTTTTTTTTTTTTTTATTTTCTATATTTAATTTTTTTTTTTTTTTTTTTTTTTTTTTTTTTTTATTTTTTATATTTTTTTTCCCCACCTTTTTTTTTTTTAATTTTTTATTTTTTTTTTTTTTTTTTTTTAAAAAAATTTTATATTTTTTTTTTTTTCTCCTTTTTTTTTATTTTTTTTTTCTTTTTTTTTTTCTCCTCTGTGACAGATTCTGTATTTTTTTGTTTTTTGAAAAACAGACTTTTGAGGATTTCTTCTTGGGCTTTGAAAAAACCTTGATCAACTTTTTTCCCCTTTTTTTAACTTTTTATAACCCAAACATTTATTTGTTTATTCAAAAAATAATCAACAGATTAATCAATGATGAAAATAATTGTTAGCTGCAGCCCTAAATAATTCTAATAATGCTTATAAAAAGTTATTTCCTCGTGAGCTCTTTCTGGAACCATAAAAAATAAATACAGGCATAATATACACATAAAAAGCAGTGAAGTAAATGGTGAATAAAAGGCCGGACCTGACGAACCAAACCTAAAGTGTGAAAGTGTCCTAAACACACCTGCTCAGAGTTAAGAGGGTTTTCTTCAGTGGGATAAGCTGCCATCTCCACAGGCTGGACCTCCACTGTGCTCTCCTGGAAAACAAACAATAACACAACTTTGTGACACCAAATTCAGTTTAAAGGGTTTGTTATCTGTGAATACTCGCACTGCCCTTTCTTCTGTGTGCCTGTTAGCATCTCATGGACACTGATTCTCATCATTTAACAGTCTGGCAGGTTGTCACACTAAGCTAAATATTAACTCATGACCATTTCACAGGCTGCAATTAAATAAGACTAATCGTATCATACTACCAATAACATTATCAAAAATATGCATGCTACTATTAAGATCTACTGTAATTATCATACTATTTTCTACAGGTTTGCATTATGATTAAATTTGTGTCAAATTACATGATAAACATGATGTTATGTTTGCAAAATCATTACAGCATTTCTAACATTTGATTGTGTCACCTATGCATTTATTTGAACTGACCTTTATGTCATCTGGTGCTGTCTCACATCTGTTGTTGTTTTGTTGTTTTTATTGTTTTATGGTCTTGCTTTTAAGAAGTTTGTTCTTGAAAATCACTTTGTAATCTTGTTTAATGAAGGTGCAATATTATTAATATGTAATAATAGAATATATATTAAATTAAATACAATTTACTTACTTAAACACTATGGAGCTGCATGTTATTTTATATTTACTTCCATTTTCATGTATTTAACATTTTTCTGCCTTTATTTTTTTACAAGTGTGTTTCTGATTCTTCAGACAGTCTTGTTAAAGTTTTATTTAGAGTTAATTCATTTATTCATGGAAACAGTCTTCTGTCAAACAAAGACTGACTTTCCCGTTTCAGATAATTTCACAGCCACATGATGAACCGGTTCATAAAGTTCACAAACGATATCTTAAATAGATGTTTAGTAAGATTTATGGTTGGTTGGAGTCTTGGATTGGTTCTATTAAAATGTTTTTTTTCTGCATATCCATGTTATAATATCATCACGCTAACCTGTGCTGGGTTCAACTCCTGCATCTCAACAGTTTCCTCAATAACAGGCATCGTCTCTGCACTCTGTGGAGGAAGAAAACAACAATTAATGTCATTAAGAAGAACTTTAACACACACTAATAATAAAACCAGTACACACATAAAGTCAATATGAATTAAAAAGAGGATGAAACATTTTTAGAGATCCAGCAAAACTTCTAAAAACCTCTTGGAATAATCCTCAAGACTTTTGAAAGCCAATAAAAACAGTCCCAATAACCTGAAAGTAAACTTTTTTTTCCATTTCTACATGTTGATATCCATATCTGTACGAATATGCAGATCGCTACAGTGGTTAAAGAACCAGAGCAGTGTGAAAAACAGCAGTGAATAGTAACTGAGGAACGCGTACAGGAGACCGGCACATACCTGAGAAGTTAGATTAAGCTTTGGTACTTTAGGAAGAGTTTTCTTGACTCGGAATGACACAACCTGAGAAACAAAACAAGGAAAAGCAGAGTTTGGCAATGGGAAAAGACATTAAACGTCAAAGTAAAGAGCTGAAACTGGAGAAGGAAGAGAAGCATAATGTCAAAGTTCAGCTCCAGTCACCATTAAGATATTATAACAGAAGTTTAGCTGTTGAAATACACTTTGGTTCTCGCTCCAGCAGCTTCCTGTCATGTCTCTGGATGTTTCTTTAAAGTAAACAAACTCACTCGTCTTTTCTTCTTGATGGTTCTCCTGCGTCTCAGCCCGCCTCCTTCTGGTGCCTCCAGGTCCTCATTTTCCTGCAAATAAAGACAGAGGTAAGATCTTAACAGCTGCACAGACACATAATCCAGGAGTTTATAGGGATCATCTCACTAACTCTTTGTGTTTATACCATCATCAGCATTTAAATGTCTGTAGTTCAGTTGCTACATTGACAGTTTCACATATAAAGATTGGAAATGAATCCACTTCAAAAACTATATTCCTGATTAGCCCACTTTATTTTTCTTTTAACACCTTAGAACTAGCAAAACACAACTCTCCACATGAGAGATCATACAAAGTATAATAATAACAATTGTACAATAAACACACTATCCAGAAATAGAAATGTGCAGTTTACAGAGGAGCAACAGTCTTCCCGACAGGAAAAAAAAATGTAATAAATAACTAAAATAAATTATATTAAATATATTACCCAAAAACCTTCAATAAACACAGTAAAATAAAAAACAGGTGGATGCCTATTACCCTTGTTAGCGATCTAATTGGTGTATCTAGAGAAGGTCTGTCTGCAATCAGGTGTGACTAAAGAGTAAGAGGGAGACTCGTAGCAAAGATGGTATTTCACATATTTGTTAATATTTCAGTTTCTGGTCTGGCTAAAGTAATTTAGAAAAGGCCATATTTTGAAGAACTAGCGCTCTTGTCTTTTTAATGAGAACCTTGTTTTCTCTAAATCTACATGCGTCTCATTGAATTTACATGAGCAGGGCTGCTGCTTGCGCCCACTTAAGTAGTATTAATCTGTGCGCCAGTAGAGCAAGGGTTCAAGATTGTGTACTTAATTTAAGAGTGAATGAACTACTCATCCCATAATCCATTGCGAATGGTATCTCACCACCTCTGGAAACTCCTGAAAAACTTTTAAACTAATTGCTGTAGATCTAAAGCAAAGACAGATTCAATAACTGCATGCCTTATTTCTTGCCTCAAATGTTTTCAGAAACACATTTCGGTGAACTGTTTTCATGATATAAGAGGAAGTCCAAACGAGCCACCATGTTGGCCCAGTTTGAAATCTGGGAGTAGACACCACGGAGCGGCACGTACGGGTGCGGTATACATTTCCAAAGTAACAGCAAACACCACCAGAGATGTCGCGGTTACCCTTAGGATTGTGAGTAGAGTGGTACTTTCTTCATGACATTGAGAATAAAACATGTTTTTCTTAAAATGAGGTTGATATCACGTACCATCATTTCACAGTCTTGTAACTCGTGGTAAGTCTACCTTTGATGGTTATGACATTATGGCTAATAATCAAAATATATAATTAGGTTTTCAACTTCCAGAACCTCACTGTTGAGCTCTATTATTCCCTCTAGCACTAACTGTAGGAGTCAAACGAGCGTTGGTAAAAATACATTTATCACTAGCAATATTAACAATATCGTACCTGTTGTTCTGCTTTTGGCGTCCTCCTGAACATTCCAGCAAACCCTCCTTTTTTCTCCTGTTAAAAAAATTAAAAATTCATTTAAAGTTACAATTTTTTTTTTTTTTGAATATGTTTTTACAATCAAACAGAATAATAGACTCCATATCAAGACTCACCTTTGTGGTGCTTGTAGCTTCAGAGAGATTATCGTTACTGGTCGACAGTTCACCTTTTGCTGAAAGGTTATCCTTTAAAACACGATAAAAAACAGGAAATAAGTTATTATCAATGAAATTTTTGGGTGATTGGTGAGGAACCCTCTCACAAGCAGGTAAAGTTCAACAGCCAGTCAAAAACCTACTTCGATGTTTCAAGTATATAAATATCTATGTCTATAGCATTGAAAACCGTAAGTAATGGCTATAAAATCTATTTTAAATGTTTGCTGACTTCAGGTCAAATGCTCTTTGTCAAACATTTGTCCTTGATTGACTGAGTGTGGTTGTCCTCTCAAAGGCATTCAAATATTCAAATTCAATTGATAAAAATCTGTTCAACATGTACCTTAAAGGGAGATTTGTCAAAGTTTAATACTCTTCTCAAAATGGGAGTGGGCAAATATGCTGCTTTATGCAACTGTATGAATATATCTACAGTAATAATAAATATATTCACACAGTAGCATAAAGCATATATTGCATATATGTATTATTAGAAATCAATTAACAACACAAAACAATGACAAATATTGTCCAAAAACCCTCACAGGTTCTGCATTTAGCATAAAAAATATGCTCAAATCATAACATGGTAAACTGCAACCCAACAGGCAACAGCAGCTGTCAGTGTGTCAGAGTGCTGACTTGACTATGACTTGATCCAGACTGACTGTGATTATCATAAAGTGGGCATGTCTGTAAAGAGGAGACTGGTGGGGACCCAGAAAACCCATTTACATTCACATGACAGTTTTTCCTCTGCCAAATTTAGTGCAAGTTTGGAGAGTTATTTAGCCTCCTTCCCAGTAAGCTAGTATGGTACTAATGGACTCCTTAGGTTTTTGAACTTCATGTGATACCAGTATTTTATCAGTATTTTCATTCTAGCTTAAAACTGAGCCCTACAACCTCTGAAAGATCGATCGTGTTAATGGATTAAAGAAATGAATGGCGTTAAAACAAATCTGTTACTGCGTTAACTTTGACAGCCCTAATTCAAATGTCTACTGGCAAAAAACTATTCTCATGAAAGTACTCTAGTACTGTTGCCAACAGTAATGCTAACTCTACAAGTTGCTCAACAAATTGCTGACTGCATCCACAGAACTGGAGTAGCTCTCACCTCGGCAATGTCTGTGAGGTTGTCATAGCTGGTGGACAACTCCATGTCACTGAGAGGATCCTGGAAAACAAAAAGAAACTAACATTTTGTACAATCTGGTTTGCTTTAACTGGTTCAAAGTAATTTTACAGCAATATGCTTATCTTAAAAATGTCAATGAGAGCTTTCGCTGACAGCTAAATAACCAGTAATCATACGCATTACCACCAAAAAAACAAAAACAAAATGAGGTTGTCACCTTCGTAGCGATTGAGCGTGGAGCTGGTTTGGGAGACTTTTTGAAGATCCCTGCAAGTCCTCCAGACTTCTCCTGAAACATATTATTATTAATATTCACACGTTAATATTAAAATAATCAACAGCACAACAAATTAAAATAAACATTTGTACCTTTGATGTGTTTGCTTCCAACAGATTTTCCCAACTGTCAGATAACTTCTTTTCCTCGTTTGATTCCTGAACAGAAAATAAAACATAAATACAAAGTGCAGTCAAGTGGCGATACACTAAAAAACTTTGAGTGAAAGGGTCATAACGGTACCTCATCTGTTGTAATCCACTCTCCTGCTTTATGAGGCTTTTTAAACATGCCACTGAAAATACTTTTCTCCTAAAAACAGACATTAAACACAGACACAATACGTGTAAGTCACAGTAAAACTACATCAGGAGAACCTGTAATCTGTCATAGTAAACATGAAATAAATAAAAAAAAATACAGTACTAGCATGATTAAATTTTTAAAAAATGTAAGCACAGGCTAAAACAAAAATTAGCAAACATAAACTAAACACTACTTTTTGTAACTGTATGAGAAACTGCATGGTTAAAGCAACTTTTCTCATCACAGTACCTTGGTGTTGCTGTTTTCAAGCAGATTGTCATTACTTGCTGACAGCTCCTTCTGGTCGTCTTTGTCCTGGAAACAGAGAGGTGGATGATTTATTAATATGTATAATAACTGTGACACTAACTGCTAACAGTTTAACTCTGAGGTGGCCAACTATGGCCCGTAGGTGAAATATTTAAAACAAACTAGAATATGGCTTGAGCATATTTCTAATAAAATGCACTGTATGTACATTGCACATCCTAGTTTAAACACTAAACTACATTTTGTGAAATTTTAACCTCTTGAAATCAATACTTTATCATTTCTGACTGTTCTGTTTGTTACATTGCACACACATAATATTAAATTTACATCTTAAGTTACATTGACATCATAATCTATAAAGTGGTAGGCCATGAATAGAAGCCAATATTTGGCAATTTATGTCTGTTTTACTTATTTAAACATAGTATTATAATATATTAAGTGGGGACTTCGGCCATGCACTGTTAGAGTTTATAAGTACGGAATTAATTCAAATTCAGTCTAAGAGAAACAGATACAGAAATGCTTTTTGTAATATGTGGACACACCAGTAAATATGGGATAATGTACAGTGAGCCGGTCAAAGTTGCAAAATAAACCCAAACAGGGCGATGCAGGACGGGAAGGGGTCATGCATCACCCTGAAGGGGTTTCTTTCACAACAGTGATCCACTAGCTGTACATTATCCCACTTATTATACCGCTACTTATTTAAGAAATCAATAATTTCACATAAAAACGGTCCACCAGAGTCCGACATCCGAACTGCGCCCATAGCAACGGTCCATTACACATAGCAACGGCCTGCTATTGCTAAATAACACACAATAGAACGCCGCGATTGACCAATCAGAATTGAATATTCAGCAAAGCTGTGTAATAAATGACTAATGTCAAATGTTAAACTGTTGACTAGTAGCAGAAAATGAATTTCTATGGCACATGGGGTTAGCTGGTCTACAAACAGATTTTCCTGTAGTGTAACTGTATTACTATTGTTTGGCCTGTGACTCCTTATATTTTTCTGTATATGGCCCACAATTAAAACCGTTCGGCCACACCTGGTGTTAACTTGCCACACACTCACCTCTGCAGCTGCCTCGTCTCCGGACGCTTTAGGTGTTTTCTTCTTGAGTCCACTGAACAGCCCGCCTTTCTCCTGTTGAGTGAGAGGAGTTTTAGAGTACAAATAAAATAAGTGCTCCCATCAGACAATACACTTTCATTTTGGACATTTTGTTGATAATTTTACATGATATCCAACCATGTTTCTAAGCATACAGTTGATTTATTTACTACCTTTCAGCAGCAGTATTGAGAACTTTTCCTCAAGTAAAAGTAGTAATACTACAGTATAAAAAGTAAAATTCCTACATTCAAAATCTTACTTAAAAAACTCTGATTTGCATTAAATGTACTAGTAGTATCAAAAGTAAAAGTATTGCAAAATGTCTCCCCTCAGTGTTGCTGTTGTAAAGCTAGAGCTTACTTTAGATAATTAATATATGATTATGTAGTTTAATTTATAAGAATGTATAATATTTTTTTAAAAAGATCAGTTTTACATGTAAAATCCTGACCTGAAAAGTAACTACAGCTGTCAGATAAATGTAGTGGACTAAAAAGTACAAAGTAGCATAAAATTGAAATACTGAAGTATCTCCAGGACCTCAAATTTGTAATTTAGTAAATGTACTTTGTTACAGCCCACCACTGCATTTCAGGCAACACTGGGTTAATTTAGCACACCATAAATAAATTAAGCTGTAGTGTATTCCAACATACTGTATTCTGTAGGTAACTCGTGACTTTGCAGCCTTATTTTTATCAACGTAACATTACTGTAATGTGTAATAATAATGTCTCCATAGTGGTGCCTTTAAACCAAAGAGAGGATGCTGCTGAGTGTTTGACACTGACCTCATCAAACAGGTTGTCAATGCTAGATGATCTTTTGAAGATGCCCGCCAAGCCGCTTTTTTTCTCCTAAAAAAACACAGATAATTTCTCTCAAATGAAAACATTCAGAAACAAAAGAAAACTGAAAAAGAAGTAAGATCACAGTGAATTGGACTTTGCTCACACTGTTAAATTCATCTGGACCGCAGTATATTTATGACATGCAAACTGATAATGATCGATAATGGAAACACTTCAGGAAATAAAGCTGGTGGCGGAGGATGTGTGTAATTATATCTTTAATCTAAGTCTAGTTTAATGTTTTTTACCATTTTTTTTTATATAAATCTTAGTTATTATTTAGTTGTCTTGTGTAAAGCACTTTGTAACTTAACAGCGCTACAGACAAAAGGTATTTTTAATTACATGAAGGTGTGGATGCAGCTGAATGCAATGCACAACAGGAACAATGACAAGCCAAAGATATCTTTTCACACAATCTGATGTCTGTGATCAGGTTTCAGTTCATGCCGACATGACGAGAGCAGCCATGGTGAGAAAGAAAAAGACTGGAGTACCTTTGGGACAGTGGTATCAGACAGATTCTCACAGCTACCAGATAACCGTTTCTCTGAGTTCACCTCCAGCTCCTGAATTCAAACCAGAAAACTGTCAATATAAATATGTACTCCATCATCCATAGGAGGAAGTTTAACAACTGATTTAATCAATTCACTGTACCTTGTCTGCTGCAGCACCCTCTGCTGGTTTCTGTGGCTTCTTAAACATGTTGCTAAAAATATTCTTCTCCTGAAAGTAATGTGGTTGTTAGTGAACTCTGCAGACATTTTACCTACACGGATTTGTTATCATTATACTGCTCACCTTAGTAGTGTTATTCTCAGACAGGTCGTCATTGCTGGCCGACAGCTCTTTCTGAGTCTCACGTTCCTGAAACACAGAAATCAATGTTTTATGAAACAGGTGAAATTGTGTTGAAATCTTAGAAACCCACATCCAGGAAACACTCACTCACCGGTGACTCTGCCCTTTCGCCAGATGCTTTGGGAGTCTTTTTGAGGAGTCCGCTGAACAACCCTCCACCTTTCTCCTGATGAATTACACAAGGATAAAAAAAAAGAGTATTTATTGAAGTAACTGAAGTATTTACAAATCAAACTGCTGTTTTGTTGAAAAGCCATTAATCCTCTTTGATTTTAACTCACTGACCTGTTTGTTCTCAAATAAATTGTCAGTGCTGGTTGAGAGATCGCTGTCAAGAGACTTGTCCTGTAAAAGGTTTTAAAAAGTTGTGGTTGCAAATAAATATCATCTGGGAATACTAAATAAAAGTCACATAAAATATTTTAATTTTAACATTCACAGTAAGTAAGTATTTCTGGTTAAAACTTTGTTTAGTGTTAATTATAATCAATCAGTTTCTACTTGAATTTGTTACTTGATAGTAATAGAAATGAGTAAATGAAAATATTCAGTGAATATCTGAGCATGGCTTTGCATTAGTATACACATAATTAATAATCATGTGATACATTTTACAGATTTTCATGTGAATGATGTTGAGAAAAGAAATACTGAATCTGCACCAGCAGCTAATCACTCTGGTAACCAAACAGGTAACAAGGCTTTATATTATAAACATTATCATAAAAGACTTCATCAAAGAAATATGAGGGTGAAGAGCTGGATTTCATTTAAACACGTCACTGACGAATGACACTTTTACCTCCTCAGGCTGAGCAGCTTCTGCCGGTTTGGGAGATTTCTTGAATATCCCACTAAATATTCCTCCTTTTTCCTAAAACACACAGATTTCAATGAGTGAGAGCTCTCCCTTAAAGTTAAGTTATTGAAGATAGTTTCTAAATTATATATATATTAAAAAAACTCACCTTGGTGTTGAGGGCTTCACTGCTGCCTGAGAGTTCATTGTCTTGCGACTGTGTTTCCTGAGCAAAAAATAAAATCGGGACCTTTTACAAACTTCAGACCTTTTACATTTCCTCACTAATACTCTTTTACAGCTAATGCCTCAGCTTTTGAAGTCTTTTTGAACTGAATGGTAAATCGGTGAAGTGCTCCTTTAAGGGCTTTTCACATATAAATACTCAGGATAAGAGTCTGCCACTGTGTTTTATCATAAACATGGGTCGACTGAATGGGGCTGCTTACTTCATCTGTAGGAGGACTGTCTGTAAGTCTGGTCGACTTCTTGAATATTCCAGCGAACGCACCTCCTTTCTCCTGAAACACAGATGACATTTAATATATACTTTATATTTACATTCCCTCCTCCAAACACAGAGCATATGAACCAATTAGAAAAATAAATGACAAAACATCACACAACTACACGCAGAAAGAGTAGCTACTTAGAAAAAAATAAGTAAAATGTATACAATATAAATATCAATACATCAATATTAATTTACAGCATAAGCATATGCTGTGATTGCTTGTATTTATTGCTGTAACTATGATTTAATGCTACCCCTCAGCTAGGTCTCTCTTGAAAAAGATTGTTTTAAATTAAATAATGAGGGCTGTTACTTGTATCACCGTAACAGACAGGCAGCACATTTCATTACCGATTTGAACCATAAGTAGGGCAGCAAATAAAGATTTTCATTGTCTATTAATAATAAATTATTTTCTCCATTGAGCGATTAATCTTTTGGTCTATGTTGTCAGAAAACAGTGAAAAGTGTCTTACATATGAAGTACAGACAGATTTCCTCTGATGCCAGAGAGTGCTCATTCAACCAAACTGACCTTTGTGTTGGCAGCCTCAGACAGACTGTCATTGCTGGCTGAAAGGTCTTTCTGTGCCGACAGATTCTCCTGAAACAACAATTTAAACAGTCAGGAACTGAGCAGCTCAGCAGGAAATAATAGACAGGGTTACAAGAAAAATATTTCAGTGTCTTGTCATATCTTAACTTCCACACACTGGTGGACACACAAGGAAAATTCGTCATACTGGCTGTGCTCTGTTTGGCTAAACCTAGTTGAATGGAGTACAGGCAGCAAATGAGCCAGTGTCAATGACGCTGAATTTCTTATAAAGTGATAAACATCAGTAGGTGGTAGAGATGTTGAGATTTACTTTGATTTAATCTTACACCTTGTACGTGACGGCAAATACACTACAGAACAGAAGTCTGTGATATTGTTTATGATGATGTTAGTACATGTGTAGTGCTGTTGAATCATGTTGCTTAAGTGGCACGTGCAGTTTATTATTATTATTATTATTATTTTTTGGTTTATATAGAGATTTAGGGGGGACAACTACATACAGGCCCCCAACCTGATGCACCCACTAACATTCAATAAAAACTGAAAATTTAAACCAAATATGTTTGATCTCTGGTGGTCACAGCTACTGTGACGATAATGCCCATACAGGGAAAAACGAGTACAAAATAAAAGATGGTTTACGGTATATTAATCCTTAAATAAATACAGCATAAAGTGTTTAGTTATTTGCTTCCTCATATGGTCAATAAAGGGACTGTTCAAGTCAGATGAGGAGTACACACTTGCCTCCAAATAAAGACAAAACATTATATCATTGAAAACAAGGACAGGTAGGTTTCTATTCTCTAAAATAACCTTTTAAGCTATAATCACCAAAAAACATTAAAGCCTACTGGGTCTCATGTTCTGTTTTGTGTTTTAGAGTGAAAAGCACACCCAACAAACCAACATTGTGACGGTCAGGTTTAGCACAATAAAGCAGCTGTTTTTTTGTTCAGAGTCAGACAGTGTTTGACAAGCTGTACCTCTCCAGTTGTTTTGGGAGTCTTTCTGTGGAGTCCACTGAACCAACCGCTTTTCTCCTACAGAGAAGCATACAATACTTTAGTGCAAACTGCCGACTTACTTTCTTTAAGTTCAGAATCATTCCTCGTAATTGTCCATCTGTATGCTATGGAGCTGCAGAGCTTTTAGCTCACACTTGTCATGTAGGTGGTGACTACACGGTGACTCATGTAGTTTCAGTGGGTGTGTGCGGCGGATCTGTCAGTCCGACTAACCAAGACTCACCTTGTTCTCCAACAGGCAGTCAGTGCTGGCAGAGAGCTCGCTGTGTAACGACTCTGCACCCTGAACAAAACAAATATGTTACTCAACCTGTGCAGACACGAACAACGAAACCGGTTACTAAAACAAAAATAGGTTAAAGCAGGAGATCAGAGGAACATGCTGACATGTGTTACAATAATCTGACAATTGTTGACAAGTGGCTGGTCAATAAATTAGCTGTATTCTTTGGACAACTATCATATCTTTCTATTCAAGTAAATGTTATATAAGAAACCTGTCTCCTGATACATGATGGTTATATTAAAGGTTGTTTTTCTCAGAGCCTTTGGAGAGAACAGCAAGTTACTGGAGACAGTTTTGAGTGATCATACAGCAAACTAATGACGAAAGTCAAATGGAGATGTCACAAGATCCGATGCTTCGGTACCAAGTCGACGCCAGAATTCTGAAAATGTGACAGTACTCATTTTTCTACAGTACCACAGGTACTGGGGATCAGGGCTCGACACTACAGGCATACTGTCGTCTCGGGTACGACAGAGAACAGAGGCAGCACAGTCCTGCTTGGCTAAATAATGGAGCTAACAGCTAACTGTGGAGGTTTACATTTATTAACTTGATGATGTGTTAAAAAAATGAGTAATGGGAGAAGGAAAATGATAACGTTTTCATGATGTGTTCAAATGCAATCTTGTAAAATTTAGCTACTGGTGAGAAACTTGAGGCAGATCATTAGGTATTAATAATAAATTCACAAAAAACAGTATGCAAACGGTAATAAAGGAGTGTACATTGAGGTGATTTGTTGTTTTGTTTTTGTTTTTTAACGTGGTATCAAATTGGGTATTGAGAATCGTGGAATTTCACTGGTATTGGTATCAACTACAAAACTTCTGTTATCATAACATCCCTTGTGTCAAGGCTTCAAAAGTGAAGATTAAATGTGTAAATGTTTTACCTCCTCCAGTCGCGGGGGCCTCAGACAGTTTGGGAGATTTCTTGAATATTCCACTGAAAACTCCTCCTTTCTCCTGCGACGTGAACAAAAAGAAGAAACTCACTGTCAGCGCCTTTTCTTATTGGTTTTCTTGTGAGAATCAGGCAGCAACCTCCAGCATGATGTTCATTTAGAAAATGAACAGATTGACAGGTCACTGCCACAACGTTGTCCGGTCGGGGAGCTGTCTGTGTTTTCGTCTTAGAGCTTTAACCCTTTCACAGTGTGTTTTCAGTTCATGAAAGTTAATTATAACACCTGAAAATATCTTATTCAGAGATCAGTTATATTTAAATTCACCCTCTTATGTCACTTCTGGTCAAACAAAAAAACAAAACAAGATGGCGACGGCCAAAATGCTCAACGCAAGGCTTCAAAAAGTCCACAAACCAAAGGGTGACATCACAGTGACTACGTCCACCTCTAATATACAGTCTACATACAGTCTACAGTCACTGACAGTTTGTACTGAATACAGAAGAGAAATATGTAAAGTTATAAAATTCAAATTAATACGTTGCATAAACTCTTTATTGTGGAGTCAGAAAAGGGGGAGGTTGATCGTTTTGAGAGAGCAAAGGAGTGTCTTTAGTTTTTTCTTGAGAAAATTTTTTATTTTGTTTATTTTTTCTTCTTTTACTGGAAAAAAAGACTGAATAGTTACATTTAAAAATGACTTTTGCTTGCACACTTGATAATAATGGCACCTTTATAGAAGACCTTTACTGGAGATCTTTATAGATAGTAGGGATTAAATATTATTTATATTTTCACTTGGTTGAAAAATAGAGAGTAACTGGGAAAACACCACTTATTATGTTTTCCACAACTTTAGCAATTCAACTCCTATTGTGTAATTTGAAGTCAGGGTTGACTTGGGGGATTAGTGGAGATGGTGGTAAGTTTAGGGAAGGATTCAAAGCAAATGTAAGCTTCCATCCACCCATCCTCAACCCTCATAACTTTCATGCAGTCTCTTACTTTAGTGGTGTTGCTCTCAGGCGGAGTCACATTTCTGTCTGCTGGCTCCGTTTGCTTTAACTGTTTATCCTGAAACGAGAACATAAACAAACAGCACAAAATGTGTCTCAGTGGTTCGTTTGATCAATGAACACAACTCCAACAGGAGAGGATCCCACACAACGATAAGCACAGTTAAAGTGAAAGTATCACCTTTCAAAAATTCATATTTTACTTTTAGTTTTTATAATGGTTTAACGCAAGAACATACAGTAGTGATACAATGCATTACGCAGTATGCAGGATATATTATAGCTTATATTATAATGTAGCTATAAGCAGATATGAGGTTATTAATATATCTGTCAACAACTGTAACTTCTAGTGTATAAACACATAAACACACAGTTGTAATATAAAATGTTTTCATGGGAGAAGTTGTGATTGCTGACAAATACTGTACTTTGATTGACGCTTACAGATGTCCTTATATCTACTTACAACTACGTTAGTAAGTTAAGAATCATTATTAACACATTTTAAATAGGTATAATAATCGGTGTATTGAATATTTCAAGTAAACAAAAAAAATACAAGTAAATATTTCAATTAAAGCCAAGAAATGATGCAGCTCCGATAAATACTAGGGGTGCGGGAAATATTGAAAATATTGAGTATTATGTTTTGTGATACTGTATTGATTCTCAAAAACACTGTAGTCAATACTGTATCTCATTTGCAATCTGATATATGTAGCCTCTCAGTGTATGTGCCCTCTAAAAGTAATGCTGGATAAAACTAATGATATGACCTTTTTGACTTTGTTTGAATTGAGTTGCAGAATATATCGTTTTTACAGCTACATCACCTCGTCGGTTTGAGCCGCTTCTGTTGGTTTCTTCTTGAACATCCCGCTGAATATTCCTCCTTTTTCCTGAAACAGACACAAGAATATTACACACATGTTCGGTTGTGGAAGATTTATTTTGGTCAAGGTCAGGTCAATGAGGGGCTAATCTCCTAGTCTGTGTGTACACTGTAATTAAAGATAACTTTATCAGTGCTAACATAGCGCTCACCTTGTTGCTGCTGTTTTCAGACAGGCTGTCGTTGCTGGCAGACAGCTCACTATGAGCACTCAGATTGTCCTGAAACACCAACATGACATAATACAAAAGCGAATAACAAAGATGAAAAAATTAACTTTTACTTTTTAACTTTTCCAAGTTGCATTTTATGGAAGAGGAAGCCATTTTGTCACTCACCTTTGCAGGTGTCTCATCTGTTGTTTTACTGGCTTTTTTAAGGATGCCAGAGAAGAAGTTTCCCTTTTCCTGTAGAAAATGTAACAGTGTGTTTGTGATAATACAAATATACAAAACAGAACATATGTCCACCCATAAGGATGCTGCACATATCTCAGACATGAATGCATTTGTTCCCAAGTCCTCTAAAACAGAGATTTTTTGGGATATTTGAGGCACATCTTTCAAATAATTTCAACACAGCAGCTGGATGTTCAGACATAAAACACTTCTGGCAACACAGGAAACTACTGGTCTCTGTAGTTTTACTGGGTATATAAAAAGCGAGTGGAGGAAGTTTTTATTTACTGATTCATTGACTTTAATCTGCCTACAGTGAAATCAGAAAGCTCACTGTGACACTGGAGGACATTGATTAATCCTTAAAGATACTGTTGTGTGAGTTAAACAGCTGTCTGTTGGAATTACACTTCAATAATGCAGCTTTAAAAAATTTCTATGTGGATCGGCTGTTACACTGATCTCGTAAAACGACTAAAATAAGACCTACCTTATCTTCTGCTTCTTCTGCATCTTCAGGATCACTGTCTGCTTTGCTGAGCTGGTGATGAAATGGCAAAACAATGAGCAAGAGACAAACTTGTGGTCAGAAAATGAGCAGAGGAGTTGGTGTTACCGTTACAGCAGGAGACGACGATTTCTCTTTGGGTGTTTTCCGAAACATTCCAGTGAACAGACCTCCGATGTCCTGAACGAAAGGTTGACAAAAAACCTCTAATGAAAAACTGCCTTTAAGCCTTTCTTTAACAACTGGGACTGTTGACTACACTCTTCCCCTGTCTACCTGCTGACATTTAAAAACAATGAAAGTAAAAAAAAATAAAATATGTGGCTTCATGTGTGGTTTTCATTTGAGCACTTTCAAAGTACTCTGATTTCAAAAGAAAAAGTTTCCTCTTTCTTGTTCTCTGTCACTTAAAGGTATGGTGCGTAGGATCTGGTGGCATCTTGTGGTGTGGCCGCAAACTGCAACCAGCTGGGTACCCTTCCACTCAGGCCTCCCTTTCCAAGACTACAGTAACGTGAGCTGCCAAGTGCAAGACCATGGTAACGCCGTCCTTACCTAAATAACACTACTTTAGGAGCAAGGGAAGTTAGTTGAAGAAGAAGAAGACAACCTTTATTGATCCCCTGAGGGGAAATTCAATTCTGTTGTTAATTTATACACAGTACACACAGACCTGAAATACATACATGCACAAACAGGACCTATATACATGCATTAATGGAGAGATGTCAGAGTGATGGGGCTGCTCCTGACAAGCGCCCTGAGCAGTTGGGGGTTTGGTGCCTTGCTCAGGGGCACATTGGCAGTGCCCAAGAGGTAAACTGGCACCTCTCCAACTACCAGTTCACATTCAGTTTTTGGTCCATGGTGGGACTTGAACCGGTGACCTTCCAATCCCAAAGCCAAGTCCCTATGGGCTGAGCTACTGCCGCCCCCAAAATATAATTTTCCTCCCCATCAGGAAATCGAACCCCGGTCTCCCGTGTGACAGGCGGAGATACTGTCCACTATACGAGAACTGCAGTTGTACCATGATTTTGCACTCTGTGGCTCATGTTGCCGCAGTTTCACATGTGGGTCAGACAACTACGGAGACCTTCAAGTAAAAATGTGAAAGCCTCAGTCTAGAGCCAATGTCTGGTTTGTCCGTTCTGGGCTACTGTAGAAACATGGCGGAGCAACATGATGGACTCCGTGAAGAGGACCTGCTCCCTATCAAGATAAGAAAGGCTCATTCTACACTCATGAAAACGCGACAATTCATAGTTATGAACATAATATCGCAATTCTGCTAATGCTACACATTGTACCTTTAAACATCACAACAGTGACTGAACAATGATTTTGTTTGTCTGGAAAATGCAGAAGCAGAGCTGGCTTGTTAATATGAGCGGAGCCAATCAAACTTAATCTCTCACCTGTTTGGCTTCTGCATTCTTTTCCTGCTTGCTCTTTTCTGTGGATTGTTCCTTTTCTGAGCCAACCTCCTCTGTGCTGGGATCTGGACTCGGGTCTCTGCCGGCCTTAGAGAAGAGTCAACAATCTTCAGCATGACATGATCATCCTGAATTAATGAATTAGGCAGTTTATGACTTTATTAGTGAGAGATGGGGAATGACATGCAGCAAAGGTACCAGGCTGGACACAAAACAGGGACATTCAGTTCATGGTTGCAGTCTAAACCCCCAACCATAGACAGTATCTAAGAAGCGGACATAGTCACTGTGACGTCACCCGCTGGTTTATGAACTGGAGTTTTGAATCCTCGAGTTTGGCATTTTGACCGATCTTGGTTACTTGCGACCGGAAGTGACACGAGAGAGTGGAGCTAAGCACAACCAAATGCTGAATAAAATACTTTTAGGCAACCAAAAAGGTTATAATTAACTTTCATGAACTGAAAACACACTGTGAAAGGGTTAAAGCTGTAAGATGAAAACACAGAAAACTGTTAGAAAGAAAGCAAGCTCAAGGTAGCCCACTGCTCCCAACCCACCAGAGCACCAGGACAGTCAGATAATCTTGCTAAAATTTTGATCAAGCCCCAATAATATGCCATAAAGTATACATATAGGGGTAAAAGTGGTACTGTAATGTTGACAAATATACAAGGATCTTCTCTTCTGGCTCTCAACGAAGCCGGACCCTTTTTCTCTGCATCCCTCCCTGCCCTTATCTGCCCTGCTTGCTGCTCTTTGTCTTTCTTCTTCACCTTCGACCTCTCTCTGCATTTCTCTCCAATACCTAAAGTCATGGAATTGATCAGCTGGTCTCTCAACGCAATTGACCAAATTTTTCTCGACAAAGAGAACGGGCGAAGGAGAGCCCTCCTGCCCTGACGGAACGTTTCCAGCCGGATACACGATGGACTCCTGGGGGAAGTGGAGGGTCGTGTGCCTGTCGATCCTTTCCGTTGAGGATGTTGAAGATGTGTACATAATTGGATGTATGATAACAGGCATTCTGCTGATTGGAGTTAGCAGCTTCCTGGTCTATCGCAAAAGTAAGAAGACGTCGGCAGCACTTTTGGCAATGGGGAAGCTGCCTGTCATGATTGAGGGAATGTGCAGGGCTGCCAACACTCAGACTCAAGCGACATGTGAGCTCAATCACAAGCTGGATGCGATTCTTGACCAAAATCGCAGGCTGGCTGAGATTTCTGAACTCTGTCGCAAGATGGATACCAACTTGGAGAAGTTGCCAGCTCGGCTCGGCTGAATTTGACCATTGAATTTTAGCCACTGGGAGAATCAGAGAGACTTAAGGCAGACAGAAAATTACAGTGTCTGCCTGACCCAAAACAATTGTTATCTTCATTGGCTCCCGAGACAACCGGCCTTCCCAAGGCCGGTTATCTCTCCATTCTCCTGGATGTTATGTCGACAAGATGCTCCGTCCCCCCCCCCCCACTCCTGTGAACTTTGTTTCTGGATCAGAACTCTCCGAGGTCGTCTCCACGGCAATCGGCCGTGGCTTCGTCATCAGTACCAGACGGCAGAGACAATGGGTTGAAACTGAGCGGGAATGAAGGACACGGGCTGACACATACACACACATGAAGACAATGTACACACACACCCTTCAACTCAACGTCTTCGCAGCCCCCTCCCCCCTCCTCTCCCCTTGTCACAGTACAACTTGGAGGGTTGTTGTGAGACGTCCAGAGGCGAACACTCCCCCCCAATCTGTGCTGGGACACCTCCCCTCCCCAATGCCCTTCCCCCTCCCACATGTGCAAGTCCTTGAGTTTTGTTGTAATGTCTTATCATGTTGCTATGTGCAGAGGTGTTTTTTCCAGATCCCACACTGTGCCCCCCTACAGGAGCCTAGTCTGGGAGATGCTTTTTTTCCCTCTTCTCCTTTCCTCTTGTTCTCCCTTTTCTCATCTAAGAAAACGGGGCGCCGTCCAATGGTGGCGACCCTCAGTCCTCCCGCTCCTGTCCCCCCATTATGTGTCACTGTTTTTTATGTTCTTGGACGGGATGTAACTGAAAGATAATTTCCCTTCGGGGATTAATAAAGTTCATCATCATCATCATCATCATCATAAACTGCATTTAGACTATGCAGAATGATGAAAGCTGCCTACACACTTCTATACTTTAATGTAAAAAAAAATAACAGATCAAATCATTCACAAGGACTCATCCAGACAGTCTGATTATCGTTTCAAAATGCATCTTTTTTTAACCACAGACAAAGCATTTAAATATCTTTAGAATTAAAGGAATCACAACTTACATAAAAAACAAGTGTGACTATCATAAATGCCGTTACTGTACTGTACCCCTGTACTACCACCACCATCAACACCACCAGCAGACAAGCAACAGTACTTCAATGTAAAAAGTCCCCCCTGAAAAATAAAACACTGCAGCCACCACCAGCAGAAAACACCAAACTGGACGGTGCCTCATACCTTTGGTGACGACTTGATTTGCAACCCTTTCATTACTCCCTTCAGACCGCTCTGTCAATCACAGTCACATGTCACAAACCAGCTGATGACATCAACACACACACACACACACACACACACACACACACACACACACACATACCGGTTTGCTGCCAGGAGCTGGTTTAGCTGTGACATCTTCACTTTTTTCCTCTTTGTCATGGACCACGTAACTCTGAAGAGGAAACAAAAATCATGTCAACAGTCAACAACAGCTGATAAAAAGACCTGCAGTACAAAAGACATCATACTTTATACATAGATCTACTAGGCAGCTCTAAAACAATGTATATTTATTTGTTATATTTATTTGTATTACGTATATTATGTTTATCCCATCGTAAATGTTTCTGCATCTTATTTCTTCTACTTGAAATGAATTAATTAATTAAATCTGTGACTCTCTTTCATTGAACTTACTGTACAAAATCAGCTGAGTCATGACCAGCAGCTCAGACATGCCAATCCAGACCCACTATATGCCTGAATAAACACCTATTGTTTGTCTGAAGACACACGTATGTCTCATGTACTGTATGTACACACCTAGACACACCTGCTTCCTACCAGGAACTTGTCTAACCGAGGCATTGTCAGTTTCTGAAACCTTTACATGCACATCTGTTGCAATTTTTACATATTTTTATGCATATTAATTTCCTATTTATATTTTATTTTTACTGATATCTTTATACTTACATTTTTACATGTACTTAATTCATTTGCAGAGGTAAAAAAAAAAAAGCCAACAGGCTCATTAGTGACCTCTATATCTAGAATATTTTCATTGCTTTACCTCATCGTCAGACAGCCCTTTCCGATGGGCAACTGATTGTGCTGACTGCTGTTATCTATGCTATCTCCGAGTGACCAGACTCCCTTGGCAAAATCAGCAATTTTACCTTGCAGAACACGGGAGTTGCTCGTTGCTAGTTTAAATGTCGATGTGTCCTCGAGTAAGACACAAACCAAAACTGCTTCTGAAGGCATAGCCATCGGTGTGTGAATGAGTATTTACAGTCAGATCCTGATGGGCAAAGCTGGCACCTTGCATGGCAGCCTCTGCCCTCAGTGTATGAATGTGTGTATGAATGGGTGAATGCTGACATGTAGCGTACAGCGCTTTGAGTGGTTGGAAGACTAGAAAAGCTCTACATAAATGCAAGTCCATTTACCATTGACCGCTGCCTTGATCAGTTAGTTTGTTTGTGTTATTGTGACGTTGGTGTTTTAAAGTGTTGGTTCACCAAAGTCACACAATAACACAAACATACTAACCAATCAAAGCAGTGTCAGAATAGCAACTCCAGTGTTCTGCGAAGTAAATCAGGTTTTAGGTGGTTAAAATACGTTTTACTGCTTGCCCCGTCCACAGCAGTACATTGATTTGCTCCTGTGCCTGTACTCCTTTCTGCTTCTTCAACTGGGGGACGTAAGCATAAAAATATAAACATACACAATACCTGAATGCCTGTCTGCCTGCTTAGTAATTTACAGTGCAAAGAAGGACTGCAGGTGCATTTCTTACAGTGAATGAAGGCGTTTTCTCTTTTTGGCTCCGTCGAAACATTCCAGTCAGGACCGGCTGATCATGCTACAAAAAAAGTACATGTATATAAAAAGGAAGACATTTCTTACACTGTTTATAAATTAGGTCAGAGCTGCCAGTCAATAACCCTAGCTGTAATACCTTTTTGATCTCTCCTTCATTTTTGGGATCTCCGGATTGGCCCTGATGAGGAAGAGGAAGGACACTAACTCAGAAATTCAAATTAACAACCAAGGAGGAACATGACATTACCTTGTGTGTGTGTGTGTGTACCTGTGTGTCCTCAGCCTGTATCCTCCTGCGTTGGCTGTATCTGGTTGCGGCGTTAAGTTCCTGCACACAAACACGCAAAATACCCAGAAGGGAACAATAACAGAAGGTATTTGGAACAGGAAAGAGACATGAAACCTTGTGTAGCTCTGACTGATTCTTACTGTAAACTGTTTTCACACTAAAGACTCTCAGACTCCAAATGGGTTCCTGATTACTTCGGATTTCAATTATCTCTCAATTATCAGCTCTGTGCTTGGCTCTAATTATGAGGAACATTTCCTGTTGGAGTATTTGGGTGTACTGTACCTCTTCTGTGGGTCTGGGTGGAACCACGGGAGTTTGTATAAAGTTTCCATTAGCCTGATACAGATTGGAAAAAGGTGACAATACACAAAAAGAATGGTATCTTGGATTATAATGCACAGCGTATATGAAAGCAATAGTAAGCAGTGTATTGTTTGGAATCAATATAGTAATCATAACATGGTTTTCACATGTAAACCCAGTGATGTTTAATACATTGACCTCATCTTTCATACCACTTTTTGTCTTCTTGTTTTTATGAGATTATTTTGTGGCATTTTAAGAGGTTACAGTAGAAATGCACACAGGAAACACAAACTGGACCCTATTTTCCCATGTTTTTGTGTCTAAGTGACCAATGGGGACAACAGTTTTTGAGATTGGCCCAGTATTGAGGAGGAATGTAACTAGCAGCCATGAAACGAGCTGTGAGGGCAAATGAGCAGCGTCAACGTAACGTTGCATCCACTAAAAGGGCTTGTTTTTGGTGCTGACAGACTGCTGTTTTAAGTGTGATTTATATAACAGTGAAAATCAAACAAAACCATATACACATATATACTAGGGATGGGAACGGTTCGGGTAAAAATCAGAGCCGTTCGGTTCCCTGGTCACGGTTCGGTTCGTGTGTGTATCATTTGGTTCATTAGAAATAGGTCATGAAGCCAATTGTGCATTTTTTTTTCATCCTGTTTATTGTCACACTGGAGATCAAGGCCTATAGAAAGAGGCTGGGACACGGGCGGACATTTAATATGAGGTCTAACACATCTTCAATCTGCAGTCGTGCATTCTTATTGGCTCATTTTCGGTAAGGGCGGACCAGATTTTACTGCGCATGTGCTGTTCCGCCAAAGATATGACGCGCTGATGACGCATCATCTCTTTAAGGAAATGGCGAGAGGACACCACCAATGTCGATTTGCTCTGCTGTGTGGGAGCATTACGGATTTGGTGTTACGTACGACAGTGATGGGAAAAAAGTGGTGGATAAAACGTCAACTGTGTGTAAGCACTGTACAGCATGTGTGGCTAATGCTGGCGGCAATACTTCCAATATGATGAATCATTTATAGAGACATTGATAGCACAAGGAGGAGAAAGTCGGGGAGGAAAGAGCAGCTACTTCTCCCAGCAGCATGTAAACAGCCTCTACATGCAGACTCAGACAGAGCAAAAAACAGAACTAAAGCATCGGGGATATTTACAGTGAAAGATATTCAGCCTTATGCAGGATTTCAGCATGTGATTAGGGAACTTGAGCCAAGCTATAATATGCCATCATATAAGCTACACAGTAAATCCTGAACTGTATGAACAGACACAACGAGGAATTGTGAAAGAAGTGTCCAACACAGACCATGTAGCTCTGACTATAAACGGATGGACATCCTGGGATGCTGAAAATTATTTAACTGTGACTGCCCAATATCACGAAATAGAGAGACATATGTTACTGTTGTTTTAAAAAGGTCTAGTGCTGGCTGCCCTGATGCACTTTTTGTTGATGGCCTGAGCCTATAATTTGTTTTTTATTTATTAATTATTTTTAAATAACACAGTGGCACTTGTTCCTTATGTTAGCCTCGTCTACTGTTGTTCAAGCAAACAGTTGACTTATTTTGGCAAATAATTGAAAAGCTGTTCAAATTGAAATTGGAAATTGGCCTTGTTGCTGTACCATAAATGCCGTTTACCGCTGTACCAAACCGAACCGAAAACTGTCACCCTAAACTGTGAACCGAACTGAACCGTGACTTTTATGTCACTGTAACTGTTGTGTTGAAAAATACAGAAGGTACCCTTTAAATTACAAAAAATGACATAAACATAAACAATGGCAAAAAATTGTATAAATACCTCATTGTTTGCTGCTCTTTTCATTCGGTATTGTGTCTGACTCAGTTCCTGCAATGAAAACAGAAATCTGGTTTTAAAAGTTTGAGTCTCTGAAAGTCAGATTTAACCTTCTAAACAGTCCCATTCCCCTTATTTCTGCCCCTCTTAGTCAATTAGTCAACTAATCGGTTGTTTCAGTCGACTACAATTTTGTTTGCCCATTTGTCATTTTTTTATGCATCTTTTAATGCTGACAGACTTCTTTCTAAGAAAATTCTGAGCAAATCTCCGGTAAACACAACATTTTAAGTGGTGTGGTTGTGTGTTTTGCAGATCTGTCCATTAAATCAACTTATCAATGTACTGCATGAAAGTATACACAAAAATACTAACATAAAATGGAGGAGAGAAAATTCAGTATCCTTTCAGTTTTTTAAGGCTGATATCAGTTCTGATATTGTGTTTTGCTGAAGCCAGCTTGTATCAATAGTCAATACCTTTAATAATTTGTTTTGTTTTACCAAAATAATATGGATTAGATGGATTAAACCCCAGTTTTCCTCCTCACAGAGTGGAAAACCTTTCCACCCGAACTAAAACTACATAATTTACTTGTTATGTTACCAGATGTTTAAGAAATGTAGAAGGTAAACTCTGGGATACTTAAACCAACTATATTATAGACCCTCCATCACAACACTAGATTACTATCTGCACCAAAAATCTGGACTATGTGATCACGCGTCACTATATTCAGTATAATCATTACTCTCTTGCACCTCTCAAATTTGGGGTTATTGAACGAATTACACCATCCCTTAGGAGGTAGAGATATTATCCATCACTGAACCATCAGGTCCTAAAGAAGAACTAAGCCGACTTGTTTTTTATAGCCGAAATGAAGCCTTTCATGTCATGTAGCCATATTGCTTGGCACAAGCTATCTACTATTGTTATTAATTCAATAGGATGTGTTATCATTGTCTATACTAGAGATGTTATGTATCCCCTTATTTATGTCTTTTTTATTTATTTAAGATATTTATGATATTTGGATGTTGGATGAATTTGCCTATATTGTTGTGACACATGTTATCTATTATTCTTACAAAATTTTTTTGACACATACTATATGGATGTAAGCTGGGATCGGCTCCAGCCCCCCCGTGACCCCTAACGGGATAAGCGGTTGACGATGGATGGATGGATGGACTATATGGACGTAGTCACTAATGAAAACTAACAAATAGCTATTTAGATATTTATGCCACTATTTTTATTATTGTGATTATTTAGCCCGCCTACATGCAGCTTATTGTTCCCTCCCCATTTTTCGAGCCTATGCCGAATCATTTCCCAACTATGGGAGCTTATATAAGAGAATGTGAGTCGGTTTGACTCTAATGAAGACATATGCAGCGCCGAAACATTTGTCTTCTACTAAATTTGATTGCCTTAAATCTGGTTGCTCCCGTGTGTTTTGGACCTGGTCTCTGTAATCTCACCTCTTATAAGATTCGGTGAGGACCAGACTGACAACTACTCCTTGTGAAATGACTGAAGCCCATGACACCTCCTTTCTTCAGACCCTACATCACATCAGAGATGACACTACTGGTCAGTAAAGGCTGGACTTACACTGTCTGTAGGCCGTTGAGGCACCAAAGGAGCTGGTTTCTCAAGTTTCTCTGGGTCATTTCTTTTTACCTGTAAAGAATCATCCCAGAGTTGTATTTTTAAACAACACATACACTGCAGCATACACAAAGCTAATCAAAGCTTTTGGGTTTATTACAGTACCTCTGCAGGCTTTGGGGGAGGCTTCGGCTGTGAACACAGAAGAAAAGTGTAAATTGTTCAGTACATGATACAGTAGTATTTTATACACTTTATAATCAGTACTGGAGAGACTGTGTTGTTCATTAGTTCAGTGTTTTTGTGTTAGATGTAAATGTTCTCACCGGCTTTGGTTTCTTTTTGACTTCTGGCTTCATCATACACGCCTCCATCCTGTCTGTAAGAGCAACATAAAATAATAAAGTGTGAGAAATAATCACAGGGTTGTGTTTGTTTGTGAGTTCCACCTTGAAATGCCAACTGGACCAGGTGGAAGTGAGAGACAAACACTCTCACTAACTTCCACTGTCCTACACAACATGCCGTGTGACATGCTGCAACAGGAAAAGTACAGGTGTAATTAATAACATTAATAACACCTACATTCCTCTGAGGCCATACGCTGTGTACCAATTCCATACAACATACTAACAGTATATAATACTGAAAAACAAATATGGAAGGTGTTTTTTAACCCTCACTCTACCAACTCTGTAATCATACAACTGCCTCGAACAGTCATACATCTTTAACGTGGCAATCTTTTCCATCTTTACCATCCACCCATTATGATTTGAACGCAGTTTTTTCCCCTTAAAGCTTGTTTTTTCATTTTCCTTGAGCTCTGTCACCACCATCCACAATTAGTTGTAATGTTTTGAAGCTGTGAGCAGCTCCTCTATTTCCTTGGTGCACTGCATATCAAGACATTAGTGTGCATCAACAAAATCAAGCATCCTTTAGTGTGCAATGCATACTACCTTTTTTGAATGCACTAAATTTTGACACCCATTTAGTGTGAATTAATGAACTACAGACTTAAAAACTGCCAAAAATCAGTATGTAATATATAATTGGGACACGGCTCTAGTATTGTGTATTCTGGCTCACTGGGACCCTTAAATGCAACAGGGCCATCAATAGTATTATTATTAACATCTATTGATTTTCCTTCTGAGAGGCTTTATGTTTAAATATGTAAAAATGTGGGTCAGTTGCTGCATAATGGATAAGGCTAGTTTTAGTAATTTAGCTTTATTATCAAGTATTGTCTCACAAAACACTATTGTCAGTCAAAACACATAAAAGTGGCATACTGTTGCACTGGCTCATATGCTCCTTATATATGTGATTTTTAAACTACTGGTCAGAGGACACAAAACATTTAAATACGTCATCTTTGCATAACTTTCATTATTTTATGACATGTTTTATATCAAATGATTTCTCTTTTAAATCAAGGAAATAACAGTTGCTTCACTATATACCACTAATCAAAGACGTGAATATACTGCATTCAAAAGTACTCAACGCATCCCAGTACTCCACGATCAGAAGCATAATGTACTTGCACTATAATTTTTAACACATCAAGTTTTCTTGCACATAAACGTAACTGAAAAGTAACTTTTATGAGCAGTATATACAGTTTAAACTAATGGAGTATAAAGAAGCACAAAAATGCAAATTCTCAAGTAAAAGTACCCCTAAACTGTAGAAGTGCAACCCTTGTGTATAGTTTATTTAGTGGGACTTAATGAACTACAGACTTAAAACTGCCTAAAATCAGTATTTAATATAAAATTGGGACACATCTCTGGTATTTTGTATTCTGGCTCACTGTGGCATTTGAATGCAACGCAGCGATCCATAGTGTTATTGGTAACATTTGTTGATTTTCCTCCTGTTACACATCAAAATGACAGCTGTTTGTACTAAGAGGCTTTATGTTTAAATATATAAAACTGCAGGTCAGTTGCTGCATAAATGATAAGGCTAGTATTAGTAATTTAGCAGGATTGTCTCACAAAACTCGTCAGTCAAAACACAGAAAAGTGGCATAATGTTGCACTGGCTCATATGTTCCTTATATAATATATTTGACTTTACCATTTAAAAATAAAAACATTTAGATGTCATCTTGGGCTTTGGGAAGACTTTGCACCATTTTTATTGTTTTATGCCATTTCTTATATCAAATTGTTCATCGTTATTGGAGAAAATGTGTTAGTTGCTGTCCTTCATACCACAAATCAAAAAGAGTAAATATACTGCTCAAAAGTACTCAAAGTAAAAGTACTCGAAGCATAATGTACTGCAATGTAATGCACCATATTTATAAGCAAGTCCTGTTTTCTTGCATCTGTCCCTGTAAAGTAACTATTATGAGCAGTATGCACAGTGAAAAGTAATATAATGAGAGTATAATGAAGAACTAGCCAATTATGTATAAATACAACCCTTTATTAGCTAACATAGAAAAACTACAGTATAAAGAAGTGTATTAACTTAATAAACTGCAGCATAAATACAGGAGGAAATGCATGCCACAGTTACAGCGGTCTCTTACTGTATGAATCATTTGAAGAAGTACTACAGTACACATTTCCTCCAACTGTGACATTAGCTGAGGTTAGTTGTGCTCAACTCTGATTTACTGGACACTAGCTAGCTTAACTGCTCAACTGCTAACTAACGTTAGCTAACAGTTCAAAATACGGTCGGCACTTAAACTGACGGCAAATAATAATTTATAAAAGTCTAACACGATAAAAACCAAGTCGGGTTGATGTCAGACTGAGCGGTTTCACCTACCGAATATTTTGAAGAGAGTTCAGAGAAAGTGTATATTTAGTTTTTACAGCTAATATCAGGCAGAGAGCACCGACGGCTCCTTCACTGTCACGAAATTCCCAGGAGTTTTTAAAACTTCACCACACCCGCACCACAACATCTGCACACATGCGGCGTTCAGGAGCTCCTCCAAAAGCTCCGACATTATAAGTCTTCAGCCACAACCGACTCAAGCGCTTAGTGTTGGATTTATTTACATGATAATTGTGCTCTATAGAGCTCAGTCATTCACCACTTTTCCCACATAGTCAATATTACTTTTACACAGAAGAATATGTTTGATTAGATGTCAAATATAGAAAAAATATTCTGTCATGATGATTATTATACTTATTTAAATGTATTTATTTATTTTCCATTGCTTGCAAATCATAACAGTACAATTAAGCCTGCACAGTCATTTCTGCAACATCATTTTTATTCTGTACCTCCCTTTATTCTGGATTTATATATATATATTTTTGTTTTATGTATTTCAAAAAATAGTGATATATTTGTGAAGTTGGGCCTATTACACGAAATTAAAGACAGGGAGTTTTTTTTTTTTTTTTATAAAAAACATGTTTTATACTCAAAGTTAGATAGCAATACTTCTTTCAGTAACAAAATGAGTAAAGGATCAATACATTTTGAATAACAAGCCATATTAAGACGATGTGTGCTAAAATATACAAAAATACACGCAAAATGCAAAAATATGCAAAAATAAAAAAAAAAACCTTTGTCATGCTGATTATTATTAGACTTTAATTAATTTTAGTTATTAATTTTCTATTTCTTGTAATTTAAAACAGTACAATGTAACCTGCACATTCATCTATGCAACATAATTTTTATTTTGTATCTATCTATCTATCTATCTATCTATCTATCTATTAAATCCCACTAAGTATATCTGATAAATTTATGTATTTTATGTAAAATATGTACATTTGACTATGTACACTGAGCATCATTGGCACACATATTTTTTAGATTAATAAAGTTCTATCCTAACTTATTGTTTGGTCAAATTTCAGATAATATTTCTGCTTGGATTAAGTTACTGCATGCAGCTTTTGTTCAGATAACATAAAAAAGGTTTAAGGTTTTATAACAGTGATATTTTTGAGAAATTGGGCCCATTTCATGAAAAGAAAAACAGAAAATTTAAAATGTATTTATTTCTTACAGCTAAAAAACAGTCATAATAATATTTCATCTCAATTCACTTTAAAGATAAGTGTGCAAAAATGCAGACAACATGCAAAAATATGCAGAGATGTAAAAGAGAAACGTGTATATATTATTAATTTAGCTTACATCGGCTAAAATGCAAAACAGTAATATGCAGAGTCAGCATCACTGGTTGATGCAGCTTCCTGCAGCATCCTCTCCGCCTTTACATCTCAACTACCTACTCTATGCACACTCTTCCTGCATCTCATGATTTTGCGCAATAATATTAACCCCGACTTGAAGTAATCTAAATATTTCCGACACCACCCAAAGGCAACATCACTTACAGGTCTAACAAAGCATCTTAAACAAACCATCACGCCCTGAGAGCTCCTGCGCCACAGATCCTCACAGTGAAATCACCTGTCGGATAAGAATCCGACTACCTGCCGCACAAAAGAGCTCATTCACCAGAAATGAAAGGCTGCATCAAAAACATCCAACATCTCACCTGATTCAGTCGAAGAAGATGCGAGATCTGAGAGCTTTGAGTCCTCTGGCTCTGTGATGGCTGGAGACTCACCTGGGAGTGGGGCGTGGCCAGTTTGAGGTCTACCTGTATGCGTGGGAGTGGAAAAACCGCGTTTCCCAGTCAGTGTGGCTCTGACTCATCGGTTTCAACAAGGTGTTGACAACATGAGAAGAAAAACCCAAAGGTGATGGTCCAAAAATAGAAATGGAGTAATGGTCATAGCTGGTGTCACAACGCTGTTTGACAATTTTTAGTTTTATTTAAAACTATTAATTGTCTTAATTTATCTGTTTATGCTTTTATATGTTTATATTTTCTGAAATATTATCAATCTATCATTAAGAAGTTATATTATATAGATAATTATATTATATAGTCAGGTCTAATCAACTAAATTGACGACAGGTGAACTGCAATCATGTTAAGGATGATCCAGGGAAATGAGACTCACCTGAGCTGAATGTCAAATGTCATAGGGTCTGAATACTTATGTCACTGTGATATTTCTTTTTTATTTCTATTCATTAAATTTTAAATAAAAAATAAATTGAAAATCCTGTCTTCTCTGTCATTATAAGGTATTGAGAAAACAATAATACTAAAAAAAATCCCTGTCTTTATAAGCAACATGTCAGTCCTTGAGCTTCATCTGGTATAATCTTTATTGTATTATTTTTAATATTACAGGGTTATGGTCATTTTTATCTGATCACCTATCAATAAAACTCTTTGATGTGCAATCATTTTGTAGAAATTGGTAACTTAAAACAGGTCAGTTTAAAGAGCAGACCTTTTTCAGACCTGCAGTGGTTCATCGTTGACGTAGAAGTGTACTCCAGGGTGGCGTCAGCGTGCTGCGACATCACCGTTGGGTGTGGTTATAAGTGTTAACGGGTGTGCTCCAGATTTCGACCAGCACAGTGCAGGTTTGTGCTGGCTGGGTGTGATTCCCACTACAACCTGAATCGACCCGTCTGTGTCTGATTCTAGTCTCAAAACTGCATTTATACAACATCAAGGTAGTATATAAATTCTTTATTATACCAAAAATACAAAGACATCTGCGGCCGGCAGACTTCCATCTACGTTCATCACGGAAACAAAGAAAAGCCAACGGTGCTGAAGGACACTTTGACAAACAAGTTTATCTTGGTTAGTAACTGAGCAAACACCAACTCACTTTGTGCACAGCAGTCAAAAAAAAAAACCCGTTACAGAGCATATGCTTACTTACATGAATGTAGACAAAATCAACAGATTGACAGACATTTTTCTCAGACCTTTAATTATCAATTTTCTACAATATATTGCACATAAAAAGGTAGTATCGAATAAACAACGCCACCCAGAAAATAAATATTAAATTCATTAAACAGAGCTGACAGTACAGTACTTTGATCCCCTGACTTTGAAATTACAGTATTTAAAATATGAATGCAATAATAAAAGGAATGTGCAAACGGGAGAGGTTGGCATAGTCCTGGCTGGTTTTTACAGTCCTGTGTCATTCCAGTGATCTATGGAGGGACTGTTCAAACTTTGTTAAAATTTTTACTAGTAAATATTTACACCCAGGTGTAACTGCTGTCTAACTAACAGACACTTAACCAGATCAAAATGATGTATGAATAACCACCATATACCATCAAGGAAAAAAAAGCCAGGATTGGCAGTTTAGTTGGATATTTTTAGAAGTTGTGTTCCAGCGATGGGCGTTTCCTATCAACCTATTTAAACATTACTTAAGTCTTTACTAGCTAAGACATTCCTCAAGTTTTAATAGTGTTGATTTAGTGAATCCATGAGCTAGCAGTGAGTAACAACTTACTCACGAACAGCTGGTGCAACCCCATCCTGCTTTTTCTCACCCACATTTGGTCATCTTATTGGCTCTTTTGTAAAAACAATCTATTGCTACTATAATCTTCAAACTGAAGCCAATATCGAGACTTTAAAACCTTAAAACATCCCACATCAGATGCAAAACCTGAAGCAGAAGATGAGAGGAAATGGTTTTGTTGCAGTCTTGACACCAAAATAAGCAACACAGACATAAAAAATATAGACTAATGCTACATCGTAGTGTATTTCGAAGGCATTGTAAATAATAAAGGCACTCGTCCCAAAGAGTATACAGTCTCTATACCTGGTCAGTAAGAGTTTCAATATGAACCAACACTCTGATGAAACTCTAAGCAAGTCAAGAAAATACGATCTCTTAAACTAATCTAAAACTGTGCTGTATAAATACATGCTTTAGCTAATCTTTAAAGACAAAGACGGCAGTTTCACACATTGGCACAACAGCCAGAGAAGCAGATGTGATATTTTATCTGCTGCAGAGCCTCAGTTCCTCTCAGTAGTTTAAATGCTGTTTAGATTCAAGAAGTCAGGCCCCAAAAAAAAGAAACTAGTGTATTTCATCAAAATAGGCCTGACTGTAGTTTCCATTTAAAGAAACTGGCACCAACCATCTCATAGGTGCTAACAATGCAGCAGTGTGCTGGAGCTTTGAGCCGGTACAATCAACAGGAAACTGACTGCTTGAATCTTCCCTCTGAAACTGTAATAATTAAGCACAGCTTTAGGCTTTTTACAGTTTTTAAAGCTTCTATCAAACATATTCTCGGTTCTCATATTCCTTTTTTATGGCTTTTTTAATGCGGTCGATTTCATCTTCACTCGAACTGTCATATTTGTCCACTTTCTCTTTCTTGTCACTGACTTCAGTGTTTGTGTTGCTGGCTGTGTTTTCTGGCGTGGTGGATTGCAGCTCCTCTCGTATGGTGTTGAGCTCCACCAGACCGTCGTGCAGCTGCGTAGCCACCTCCCTGATTTTGGCAGCAAACTCAGACTTGGCGCCTTTCTTGAGCTCTTTTGAGTCTTTGGCCACAAAGTAGATGTCCATACCTACGAATAGTCCAGTGAGCACACCAGTGGCCATACTGGCGATCTGGACCGCTCTGGCTGCCGTGCTGCCCGCCACGTTGGCAATCTGCACCACGCGCATGATCTCATTGGCGTTAATGAGGATGGCTTTTCCTGCCATGGCGCCGTCCTCATAGAAGCTACTACTGAGCACCGGAAAGTCACGATTGTAGGCGTGTTTTTTCATCTTGATCAAGTCGAACCTCTTCAGGTTTTCGATACCCTGCTTGATGAATTTCAGGCACTTGTTGAGGTCGACCATCTTCTCCTGATAATCCTGCACAATCTTCTCCACCTTCTTGCGGTCCATCGAGTTGTTGACCTGGTTGGAGATGCCGGCACCGGCTGATGTCAGACCGCCCGCCGTGGCGACACCCAATCCCACTGCCGTCACAATCAAGGAGGCTCCCATGGTGACTGGGGCCAGAGCGAGGCCGGTGATGGTGCACACGCCCCCGATGGCACTTGTGGAGCCGCCGGTGATTTGAGCGATCTTTGTGTTCTTGCTGAACTTGTCCAGGCCGTCCGCGATGCCGTTGAGGTCGATGACGTGCTGCCAGAGGCTCTCGGCGCGCTCCGAGAACAGTTTGTTGAAGACACGGATGCCCTTCTGCACCTTATCTGCCGTCACAGCAAACGCCCTGAGACCAACAAAGTTAAGAGTGATTACACAGAACAGATTTATTTGAGACATCCAGCTTCCTCTCCAATACAATAGAGGTGAATACATTTTTTTCTGCTACGCAACGAATTGATAAATTGCATTGAAGTAACAACACTGCATCTTTTTATAAACATCA
>CAMQGK010000297.1:0-302500 GCA_947000775.1 Pterois miles | reverse complement strand
TGAATGAAAGAGCTGCATCTGTGTTTAATGTGAGCTACAGTTCAAGAAGACCCATCCCTCTGCAAATATATCTTGTCTGTTTATTCCCTCAAATACACTAGGAACTACATATTCAGTTTATTGTATATCAAAAATAGCTGCAATCTAATCTCACTACTATCTACAAATTCCACTTAATAACCCCTCAACAAGCAGCAGCGTGGAGTGGGACAGTAAGTACAGCTTCATGCTGTCCAACCAAAACATTGTTCAGATCAGCTGAACTTCATTTTCAAATGATCTCAGTGTTTCTTATGGGTGCTTTCACAAGCCGTAGTCTGTTTGGCTAGTCCAAACTAGAGTGAAATTGATCCTTTTGGTTGGTTTTCTATTTGTCTGGTTTGATTTCACGGTGCAATAAATAAAAAATTATTTGCTAATTATTTGCTGAGAGGCGCGTACAAATTGAAGCAAATTTAACTTTTTCATCTCTAGAGCTGCCACTTCTATGCAGGAAATCGCGGACTTTGAAACGTAGTTGTTGAAGTTTTTTCACTTGGACTCGGCCCTGATCTGTGTGCACAAATCCGTTCTTTAGTTTATCTTGAATGACTTTACAAATGTCACTATTTTCTCTTCAAGCCACATATAAAGCAATCACTGCAGAAGTCCAGGTCAGTCCTCTCCCACTCATGTTAATCTGTCATTTACCAGTATCCATCTCAACAAATGCCCACATAGGCAGCCTGCGTTAAGGTCCACACCTACAGGAGTATGATAACACAACAGTACAAAGCATCAGCCCAAAAGCACAGCATCAGGGGTTGAACAGCACGAGAGATACATTAAAACATGCTACATGTTGGCCTGTGAACGTGCCTTAAGATACCAAATATATTAGCCTTTTTGTCCACTTTAGAGAAATGTGTATAAAAACCTTATCTTGATAATGTAACAATGAAAACATTATAGAGCTCCGATGAAGAGCTGGAACAATATGATACAGAATATACTGTATATCACCATCAGAGAGTACAGACTAAGACAGTTTCAACCTACAAAGCTTCTTAAGGGAAAGCTAAAGTGTAAAACTGGATGTTAAGGCGTTATACTGCCTTGTGACTAACAGTAACCACGAGGTTTCATAAACCTTCCACTGATAATACTCTGGTGGTGCCAGATGTCGTTTGCATGGCATGAAAGAAGTGATAAGGAGGAAGCAGGAAACAGAACAGTTAGATCCTGGTACAATACCTGCAGCAAATACTTTGTGTTTTTTTTTTCACCTGCATGTAGCGTCAAATGTTGGTTGGGTCTCAGCTATATACTAATGTGTTTTCTGAGCTTAAAACTAGACCATGATTAGTAATAAACACAGTGATGTGACAATTTGATGTGACCGACAATGATGAAAAGATAAACTTACGGTTTTGCTTTCTGGAGGGTTCCCCTCATCTCCTTCTTTGACTTCAGCAGATTCATCTTTGAGGCCTTCATCATCTGATCGGCTCTGCAGCAAATTAAAATCATTACATTTTTATTAAATTTACAGCATGTTTCTACATGTGTGCACTGGTATGTGATGAAAGAGATTAACATCCAGTGTTTTAGACAATATTCAATCTAGAAATTTGACAATTGTTCAGGGTTCAGAACTGTATTTCTTTTAAGGTGGAGATGACATAAATCTCCTTTTAAATAATAAGGCGAATATGGCTTTTTAGACACAAAAATACTTGGAATAATTTTTTTGAAAAGTTCAACTGCCCCATTAAAAACTTAATGTACATCTACTCCCTCTCCCTCAGCAAAATTCGAAATCTATAAATACGAAATATTTTTCATTTCAAAGTTTAACTGCTGGGCACCAGAAGTCTCCTACTTCACTGAATAGTAAAATTTAAGTGGATGTGTACTGAAGGTTTCAGGCTTTCTCATCATATTTATGTAAGTTGCATAACACTCATTCCAGTGTCACATCAACTCCATCACCAAATCCATTTTCTTCCACCTAAGAAACATCTTTCGCCTCCAGCCATCACTCTCTGACTCTGTGGCAGAAACCCTCATTCATGCCTTCATCACCTCCTGTTTGGACTACTGTAATGGAGTTCTGCCTGGGGTTCCCGGCTAAGCCCTGGACAGGCTCCAGTATGTGCAGAACTCGGGTTCTCACCGGCACCAAGCCCTGGCAGCACACCATCTCCACCCTCATCCACCACCACTGGCTCCCAGTCATGTCCCGCATCACCTATAAAATCCTCCTCTTCACCTACAAATCCCTCAATGCCCTGGCTCCTCAATGCCTGACTGACCTCCTTCACCCCTACGCACAGTCCCGCAAACTGAGCTCCTCAGGCAAGGGTCAGCTCTCCATCCCCCAGACCAAACTTTGGGGACACAGCTTTCAGTGTGACAGCCTCCACCCTCTGGATCTCTCTCCCCACAGAGCTTTGCAACGCCCCATCTCTGGACACCTTCAAAATCTCCAAACTCCAAGTTATTATTATTATTATTATTACTACTATGACTGGCCTCCAAACTAGTTGTGATGTCACAAGATTATGCTCATAGTAGCATATTTTAAACTCAGATTTAAGATGTGAAAGCTACGGAGCCCCTGAAGTCCTGAAAGGTGATATTTTTTATCTTTTGGGATCTTTAGGGTTAATTATCTTATATGCACAAGAAAATTAATTTGTGCAATATTCATATGTAACAAACGGCGATACTGGTCTAAATATCAGAAAACCAATACATGGGTGTAACTCGTGTACTACCTGATGGCTGCTCTTCTGCTTTTGTCTTGGGGTTCTGTTCAGCTCCTGAAATGAAACCAGGGTGGTTTCCTTAACCACAGGGTGAATAAACCAGCATCAGTGCACACTGATACACATCAGCTACAAACAGACAAAAACAGCCATTATTCTCTAAACACTGAAGGCTTAAACTACCTCCTCTGACAGTCTGGCAGGTCTGGAGATCATGTCCTTTTTATCCTGCAGAGGACAAAGTAAAGACATTTTTTCCAGTTTTTCCATGTACAGCATAAAAACCATGACATTTAGTATTATAGTATCTAACTGTCATGCTTGCCATGTTTTATCAAATGACTTAACTTGTGTTCTGACACACATCTTCAGATATATTCAAATGTATGTGGAAGCAGAAATATAAACTGTACCTGATTATCCTCAGTTCCTCTTGTTTTTACGTTGTCATATGTGACCGCCGCCTTCATCTCCTGTGGAGAGATCACAGCCTTAATAACACAATATAAGAGACTGAGCAGAAGTCAGAATCGTCTCAGCTGGACTACAAGTCACTGAGTTATGTTCAACTGCTTGCAAACCTCTTTAGCTGGTCTGGGTGGGACCACTGGAGTTTCACTTCTTTCTTTCCTCTCTCGCAGGATCATGTTGCTTTTGACCTGACAAGGACACACACACAAAGACCAGTCTGAGTTTTAGACCTTCAGAGTGAGGACATTTTTGGAAAGTGAGGACATTTTGGCCAGTCCTCACTTTCAGACTGACCTTCAAAGGCCTTTTTGAGGGTTCAAACTTGGTTTTAAGGTCCAGGTTAGAATTAGGTTTAGGTTAGGGTTAAGGTAAGGGTTGGGGTTAGGCATTTAGTTGTGATGGTTAGGGTAAGGGTAAGGGGCTAGGGAATGCATTATATCAATGAATGTCCTCACAACGATAGCTGTACAAACGTGTGTGTGTGTGTGTGTGTGTGTGTGTGTGTGTGTGGTCACTAATGACTTATGAGTGATGTAGAAAACAGACTAACAGATTTCGCCTTCTCCTCCCCTCGTCTCTCGTTCTCCTTGATCGTCTCTGTGTCGTCTGAGTCTTTCTGAACAACCAACATAAAAAAAGCATTTTTTTTTTCACAAGTTCAACTCTTAAACTATAAATCACGTTCTGTATACGTTACATTTGTGCAGACCATTTTGAAATATATGCTCTAGAGTTTTTGATTTTCCCACGTATATTTCTTACTATTCCAGGTAGCCATTGGTTTCTATTAATTTCTGTATGGCATGAAAATCAAATGGCAGACTCTTGAAATTATTGAAATATTGTTTTTAAAAAAAAGAATAGAAAACAATGGGTTGCCTGGAGCGAAATAAAAAATACACCCTAAAATCAGTTAATAAAATGGTAAATTGGGTCTGTAGTAAATAGATTATAGCATGCAAAATCACAGGTCTGTGTTAAATTGTGAGAAATGAACCAAAACGTCACCATCACCATCACATTTATCACAGTCCCATCGCCACTACAGTGACTTCCTGTCACCCGAATCATCATGATCATCACCATCTCACTCCACACCTCCACCATGACCGATCACGATCACCAGAATAGTTACTTTATGTGCAAAGTGGAAGGGATTCAGTTTGGACATGGCTCCAGCCATGGCGCTCTGAGGGGGAAGGACACATCCGCACTTTAGATTTGGATCTGCTTTGTGAACCACTAGCCACATTAGGTTCCATGGTTAGGCTGATGTATTTGCCAGTATTAGCTTTCAGTATTGCAGGTATATCAAATCACAGTTTGTCCACCAGAGAGAATTGACACATTGATTTTTCAACTGTGAAATATCCCACTCAGTATGTACAGTTTGTGTCTTGGTCATCATTAAAGACAAATGCATCAATATCAGTATCAGCCTCAAATATCCAGTATTGTGAGGCTTTAGTTCAGAGCAGAATTGACGTTTCACTAAGGTTCGCCCCTCAAACGCAGACTGGCTAATCATAGTGTAGCGGCATAGCGGGTCCAACAACTATCCGACTCTGTTCCAAAGACTCTCATGCAATCGTTTCAGACTTTTTTCATTTTCAGGCTGGTTTTGTGGATTTCAAGCTAGTCACGGTTAAATGTTGTGCCTGGGGGATGTTTAGCAGTGATACTTGTTACCCAGAAAGGTTGGAAGGAGATACACGTTTCTATGTAAAACTCTGTGGAGCTAAGATTCGCAGAGTACGTAAGCACATCATTAACCAACGCCAGCACTATGCTATGCAAGCAAGATATTCTGAATGTTTACACATGCTGCTGTTATTTTTTTTACTGGTTTTAACAATGAATAAAAGACCTGCCCAGCTTTACAGCAATAGCATTGCTCATTAATTTCACTGTCCTCTGTCTCGATCACCAGGTGATGTGATACCTTTACTTGGTAATCTGTAGGCTTTAGCTTCTATTTTTATCTTTTTAACCTGTTACGCTGCTGAATCAGTTTGACATCCTGATATATCCTTCGTGATTATTGCAGATCCTTCTCTCTAAAACAGCATTTTTGCTTATGCAGAAATTGAATAATGACTTATGCAGAGAGTGTAGTTAGTCACAGTGTGAGCTCCATGGTAGCTCTGACAGCTTGACAGAGTAGCAGCAGGAGGTGGGGCTTAGATAAGGGTCAAATATCATTTAGTTGGAATAAAACAGCATTGTTGGCTTTCTCTGTTGAAACCAAGGGGCATAGACGGGTGATCAGAGGCTAACAGCTCACTGAGGCACTTTCAATCAGTAATACTATGACTACTGACAAGTCAATTTTAGGATAGTGACCATGCATGCACACTGCAACACTATACATATGAAAGAAACTAGTCAAATTTCTATGTTTTCTGGTCCACTACTGATAATTATAATTGGTTTTATCAGTTTAACAGCTTTGCCTGGACTGAGGCGCCCTGGTAGCCTTGAGGTTGTTGGGCTGGTTCACGTCAGGGTGTGGACCTTTGTTACACAACATCCCCTCCTCAGTCTCTCCCCTTAGTTCTGTCATACTTCTGTGAACTTGGTAATAAAGGCATAAAAATACTCCAAAATACTTGCACAAACAGTTTTGCCTAACCTGCGCAAAACAAGTCTGCTGATGAGCTCTCTGATGAGCTGATTACAGAAGCTGTTGCCTATGACATTTTACTGAAGGTATGACATTCTCAACAAGACCAGGCAAGTTAAGGTGGACTGTAAATAGAGCTGACAAGCAGGACAAAGTGCTTCACAATGCTACACATACAAAAGGCAGTAGAGCAAGTCACTAAACCGCTGACTGCATCAGAGGACTGTGGTGTGTAACTGCACATATGGGAATATTTCCCTTGATTAATAGCAGCTAAATAAAATGTAGATGTTCTTCTATCCCTCAGTGAAGCACGCGTCCGCTGAATGAAATTAACCAGCTAAAAGTCAACAAGTTCAGTCAAACTGCTAAAATAACAGGAACAAGTAAATGTCAAAGCACCTGTTTGTTGCCTGATGACTTCTCGTCGCTCGCAGGTGGATCCTCGTCATCCGAGCTTGACTGCTTCTCATGCTATGGAGAGAAAACAGAAATCATTCATTTTATGAAAAACACACGACTCAGAACAGTTCTCTTTCGATGCAACCACTTATTCTTGAACACTGTCAAAAGATTAAAATCCTTACTTTGTTTGCAGATCGAAATGGGTTCAGCTTTTCCATCGCTCCAGCAAATTTACTCTGAATATGAAACAAAACACAAAGTGAAAAAAAAAATTAAATAAATGCTATAGTATTAATTAATTTAAGATTGAAACCATCAGACAAAACCTTTAAAAATGAACATTCAGAAACCCTACAAACCTGTTTGTGACTGGGCTGGCTCTCTGCATTGTCCAGTATCTCGTCACTGTCGGAGTCGGAGTCCTTCTCCTGCAGATGGAGCCAATATTTGTCGTAAAACACAAATAATAGTAGTATTACTAGTAGCATAACCAGCTTTACGTCATGTGTGGACTACTTCATATTTTAAATATGTATATATTTTTAGGATTTAATGCATGAGATATTATTTAGTTTCAGGGGAAATTGATGGGAAAATGAACTGATGACATGCAGCAAGTGTCAAGAGTGCAGTGCACCACCTCTAACCTGTTTGTCAGTGTAGAACGTGCTCTTCATCATCGCACTAAAACCGTTCTGAAATAAGACACAGACACCTTAAATAAAACTGACAATAGCCCTAAACTTCACCTTAACTTCACAGCAGATCTTATTCCTAAACATTCAGACACAAAATGTCATTAGTTTGAGCCTATTACTAATATTAGAAAGCACCAGAGGCACAGCACAGTCCAAAACAACAACAACAAACAACAACAAAGACGAGATCCAGTTACCTGCTTGGCTTTGGGCTTCTCTGCAGTAGAGGTATTCTCATTTGAGTCTCTCAAGTGTTCAGTCTTTTCCTTATCCTGTTACAACACAACACATATCGCCAACATGTCATTAATCTCAAAACATGGCCAACAGTGTACTGGACTGGCTGGTAGAGTAGTTTATCTGATGCAGGACAAAGTGAGAGATAAAATTGCCTGAGATGAAGAGGTGGGAGGATTCTTCAGGGTCTTCTTTGCTGCCACTCCACCCTGACAGACAAAGCAGTTAATGTTACAAACTGATTTTACCTACTGTGCTTTCTGTTAGTGTTACTATTGTGCAGGTACAGGCCCATCTCTCACCCATGAGGACTTCTCTGAGGAACTGTCACTGATGGCAGAGAGTTCAATATCTGCAGACAAATCATCCTAAACAGAAGGACACAGCATACAGTCAGAATATAACAAAAAATACACTCAAGAAATATCCACCACTTTAAAAATGATTGCAGGGACTGAAACAAAACAGGCTGCAGGTTACTAGCTCAGACATAGGAGAGGAAAAGATGCCTCTGAAATTTGTTGAAATGTCATTTCCAAATAAGTCTGACATTTTTCCCCCCAAAGGTAACAGAAAGCAGTGGGAAGTCTGTCACAGAAACATTGAGCAGTTTTTAAAAGGTTCAGTGTGCAGGATTTGGCAACATCAGTTGCAACAGTACCCCTCTGTTCACTCCCCTTCCCAAGACTGCGGTAACGAGAGCTGCAGAGTGCAAAACCGCTGTAACGCCATTCACCTCACTCAGAGGCCGTCCTCACCATAATAACAATACTTCAAGAACAACAGAAGTCAGACGGCAACGGCAGCGCCACAGTTTTGCACTGTGCAGCTCACGTTACAGCAGTATATTGGAAAACTATGGTGGACTTCAGGTGACGTAAAAAACATGAAAGCCTCTCTAGACAGTTTGGTTTGGTTTGTAGAAACATGGTGGAGCAACATGGCAGACTCTGTGAAGACGATTTGCTTCCTATGTAGATATGAAGGGCTCATTCTAAGCCAACGAAAACACGATTCTTAGTTTCAGGTGATTATACACTAATGAAAACATAGTTATGAAAATTATATTCCATTTCTGCTGATAGATCCCCCAAAATGTTATACTGTTCCTTTAAGTAGAAAACAACCACACCACTTAGCCATGTGGGAAAGGGTTGGCACTGAACAGTCAACAGGCAAGAAAAAAGAAAACGGACTAAGCTACTGCATCAAAAAAATCTATACGAAAGCAAATATTAAATGTATGGTATTGTTACGTGACTATCTTTCAAGCTTTTGTTTGCAGTCACTGTCTTTTTTTTGATACTACTGAACAACTACTGGAATTTTCTATTTAGTGGCTTTAAAAACTAAACAGACCAAAATTCCCCTGAAAACATCCCTTAAACACATATTTAAAGTTGCATTTAATTTATTTGCTCATCACTCTCTCTGGTTTCATGTCCCATAACAATCAAACTACAAAGCCTGTCATTCACAAACTTGACCGTCTTACCTGAGACTGAGTTCTAGCACCTTTTTTTCTGAACACACCACTAAAGAGTCCTCCTTTCTCCTGAGGAAAAGAAAATAAAGCCAACATTTAATGTTACTGCACTTACTATTTTATAGTAGCTGGCTTTAACAAACCTCACCTTCTCAGAAGGATTGTTGCTGCTGTGTGAGAGCTCGCTGGGTTCAGACAAATCATCCTGAAGGTGAGAAACAAATGTCAACCAATCAGTATGAATCCTATCTTAATAATTTAATGGTGAGATGATTAAGATGCAGCAATACTCCACATCTCACCTGAGATTTTGTCCTCGCTCCAAAAGGCTTAGGCGATTTTTTAAACATCCCACTGAACACACCTCCTGACTCCTGGAGAAAAAGTCACGTGAAATGTCATATGGATAGGCACAAACTTAACAAAGCAGCCTGCAATTTCTTCCCAACGCTGATGCATGCAGGTTAACCTCACCCATCCCAGCACACACAGAAACACACACTACCCAGACTCTTTGTTTAGAAGGTCTCAAACCTCACCTTAGTGTTGCTATTCACAGAAAGATTTTCTTTGCTCCCTGAGAGCTCAGTTGGTGCAGACAAATCCTCCTGAAGGCAAGAAGCAACAATTATCAATCATCCTCATCATCTCCTGATAATGTAACACAGGTAAAAATGAGAACAGCGAGATGCAACACTCACCTGAGATTGAGTCCTCGCTCCAGGATGCTTTGGTGACTTTTTAAACATCCCACTGAACACCCCTCCTGTCTCCTGGAGAAAAAGCCACATGAAAATCGCCAGTCAATGTTTCCCTTAATGGAGGAATTTAGTATTTGCGCCTGGTTTCAGACGTCAGATGGATAGGCAAACAGCAGCCTGCACTCTCTTCCAAATGCTGATCCATGCAGGTTTTTCTCGCCCGTGCCAACACACACAAAAACAACAACAGAAACACACATTTCCCAAACTCTCCACCCACTGAGCTGAGCTCTATACAAATAGCATTAAAGTGCAGTCACATTGACGCACAGCTCAATGAAACTGCAGCACACTTGAAGATAGAATCTGAAGTCACATTTCTGATGTGGCTCATAAATAAATGTAGAATAATGACTTTTCTATTTCAAAGCACAGTGCATCAGTGTTTCTACTCGTTGACAGTGCAAATTTACAGGCCACAGAAAATGCTCCGAAACAGGAAACACATGCTTGAAACAGTCATGCAAACTATTGCAAACAATGGAGTGAATAAATGCACGATGGAGGTGTAATATGACTGCAGCTTTAGCAACCAAAGAAGAACTGGGTAATTGGTATGAACAGCAGCAGCAACCGACACAGCAGATAAATATCAATAGATGAGGAGAGACTTTGTACTTTCACAAACCTCACCTTAGTGCTGCTGTTCACAGAAAGATTGTCGGTGCTGCCTGAGAGCTCGCTGGATGCAGACAAATCCTCCTGAAGACAAGAAACAACGATTATCATCATCATCTCCCGAAGATGGAAGTAACACAGCTAAAAGTGAAAAAAGTGAGATGGACACTCACCTGAGATTGTGTCCTCCCTCCATAAGGCTTTGACTTTTTAAACATCCCACTGAACACCCCTCCTGTCTCCTGGAGAAAACAGTCACATAATAATCATATCAGACATGTACAAATAAAATAAAAACAAAATTGTGTTGTCAATCGAAATATTGAATCACGATTAATCGCATGATTGTCCATAACTATTGTGATTAATCACAAATTAATCCCACATTTTTTATCTGTTCAAAATGTACCTTAAAGGGGGATTTGTGAAGTATTTAATACTCTCATCAACATGGGAGCGGGCATACATGCTGCTTTATGCAAATGTATGTATTTATTGATAGAAATCAATTAACAACACAAAATAATGACAAACATTGTCCAGAAACCTTGAGGTCAGAGGACCCCTTTAAAAATCGCCATACCAGTTTTTCCTCACCAAAATTTAGTATGAGTTTAGAGCGTTACTTAGCGTCTTTTGCGACAAGCTAGTATAACATGGATTCCTTAGGTTTTCTAGTTTCATATGATACCAGTATCTTCACTCCAGCTTTAAAACTGTGCCACATGCAACCTAACAATCACAAGTTGCGTTAATGTGTTAAATAAATTAGTGGCATTAAAACAAATTTGCGTTAACACATTATCATCATGTTAGTAACTTTAATTTGAACTGATGCAGCTGTCAGATGGACAGGCCAGACACTGGCCAGCAGTTCTTCCAAACTGCTGATGCATGCAGGTTCAAGCTCACGCTCCCAATCACCCATTACAACAAAAACACACCCCTCCACTGAGGCCGCACATCTACTGTAGGTTAAATGACATCACCAACATACCGTATGTCACTAGTTAACACCGAGGAAGTTAAATGAAAAGACCAATTTGGGTATATTTTCAGGGAAAATTTCACATGCATGAATCAAATGCAAGATTAAGTGCTCTCCTGCCATTTCATTGTAGTTGACAGAAAGCTTAATGAGCTCACACAAAATAAAAAAATCCAAAAATCTCTCATGACATACAGTAACCACACTAGGACATAAAACAAGTAATAAAAGTTATGTATGTGTGCATGAATGAATAAATAAATAAATAAACAAGTAAATAAAAAAATCAGCATTCGCATTGGGATTTTTTAAACTATTCCACAATATTGGGGTAAAGGACTAAAAAAAACAAAAACCAAATTGCAAAACATCACATAAATACATTTTATTCATTTAATTTCTATGTGTTTATATTTTATTACTACTATCGTATCTGTATTTCAGATTTTTTACCATTTTTAAGGGTTATACTGTTATACTGTATGATTCTGAGTGGTATGTAATTGTCCTACCGTTTGTTCAAGCTGTCTGATTGATGTATGTTAGTTTTGTTGATAATGGACTTTGTATTTCATTTCTATTTGTTTCCAGTTGTTTGCGTTTTAAACAATAATTTGTGAGATGAGACTCACCTTAGTTGTGGTGTTCTTAGACAGACTGTCGTTAGTGGCTGTGAACTCGCTGTCCAAAAGATCCTGAAACACACAAGATCATCTGTCAGCATTTTACTGAAATAACACAATACAGACATTTAGCTGATGATATATCGCCGTGTGTAAGATCGTGTTTCACCTGTGAAGGCCTCCGGGCGTGTCCTGGTTTAGGAGATCGTTTCAGTATCCCGCCGAAGACGCCTGCATTTTCCTGAGGACAAAAGTGCAGAAAAAGGTTTAGTTTCAAATACAAACATGAGAAATAAAAAAATATGACACAGCAGAAAGTAAACGCACCTTTGAGGACTTGTTGTCTGTTAAACTGTCACTGCTGACAGATAGTTCAGGATTTTGTGCTGAGAGGGAGGCCTGCAGAAGTAAACAAAAAACAGACTCAAAACAGACTACAAAACAAATGTACAATCAGAAACACATTATAAGATGGTAAATAAACAATACATGCAAATAAATTTATTTAAAAAAACCTCAATGAGAATTGGGCTTCTTGTTTGTTAAAAATAAAGGCAACCTGTAACAGTTTTTTCTTTTTATGTGACCTCAAGTGACCTCTAGCTGTAAACGTGGCACTTCCATAGGGCAAACAACAATTACCTTTATTATGGATTCATCTCTTGGTTACTTTTACAACTAATGAGTTAATCGTTTAGTCAGCATGTCAGAAAATAGTTGATTAATCATTGATTATCCAACCAATCGTCCAAATATATTTGATATGAAGTAACAGCGAAAAGGAGCAAATCCTCACATTTAAAAAGCAGAAACCAGCAAATGTTTGATATTTCTGTTTGATAAATGGCTTAAACGATAATTCTATAAATCAAATTGTTGTTGACTAATCTTTTGTTGATCAGTTAACTGAATAATCGACTAATAATTTCAGTTCTGGTTAAACATCAGTTAAATTATTAAAAATAAGCAACAAGGTCTACAGTACATTAAGTTCAACGAGGGCGCTACAAACCTGTTGCTGTCCGTCTTTGGTATTTTTGGTCGTCTTCTTAAACATTCCCTTAAACACGCCTCCTTTCTCCTGAAATATTTATTAATAAGTCAAACGACATGCTAAAAAAATGTATATTTCCTCATTTTACATTAGTAAGTGACGATCAGAGAACAGAAATAAGGTTTGAACAGAATAATAAAACAAAACACAAACAATTTACAGAAATGTTTCCTGAGCATCACCTTGGTGCTGCTGTCAGTCAGACTATCGCTGCTCTTCGAAAGTTCGCTGCTGACCGATAAACTGTCCTGTAAAATCAACAAAGAGCTTATGAGAAGAAGCAGAATCAAACAGCGTAAATCCATAATCACAGTAGGTTATACTCTAAGTTTCATATCTATATTGTACATGTCGATCTTACAAAACAGCAGTTGTAATTTTATTGCTGTACACATCAACAAATACTCAACATCAGTGATTAATACTTAGTAGTGAGCTCTTCATGACAAAAAAACTTTATCAATGTATTTTCTTGTTACATGCATTTGATGTTAAATTTTAGATTTAAAGATTACGAGAGAAAATACAACATCACCTGCGCTTGGAGAGGTGGTTCGGTGGACTTGGAGGATTTTTTGAACATCCCACCGAATAACGCTGCTTTTTGCTGAAGGAGAGAGAGAAAATCATACTTCAAAAAACAAACTTATGCATCTAAAACATGAAGGACGAAACGACAACACAAGGCTAATCTCCACTGTCGTTTCAGTCAGTTTGAGTGAGTAACAAAAGGTAAACAGTCACTGTCAGCAGCATAAATCTGTCTCTCTGAAACTGGAAAAAGATGCTACGAACGATCGACGATTCACGGATGAAAGGATGCATTTACTTGCTCACATCTCACAGTCCAGCGTCACGTCCAGATCTGACGTCTAGACTTGAAGCTGGTTTCATGTCTGGACTTGAGAGTGACACAGGGGCATTATATTACCAGTAGACTGGGTGGAAAGCAGGCAAACCACTGTAAACTGCTGCCTCTCTGTCTTTCAATTTATGCTCACAACATTTGAAAACATTTTCCTAAGATGTATCAGTACATACAACACAATACAAAACACATAAAAAAGGTTTGTAAACTGTAACACCTTTATGTTATGTGTCCTATATGTTGCTATAATATTCAAGAACTGATGTGTTACTGTAAAGGTTCCTGCGAATAATTAACTAACTAACTAAGATAATTTTGTATTAATTATGGGAAAATGGAGACTGGTAGTTAAATAAGTTAAACAAGTCTAAGAGTTTACAGGCAATCATGCAATTCAACATATATGAAGAACAAAGTTTCCCATATAAATATTATTTAATTAATATTGACTTGGGTTTAAATGGAGCAGCTCTTTCAATGAAAGTCTTCTGGAAAATCAACATCCGCTTATAAACAACATAACTAACTCAAATCAATCCCAATTATTCCCCTTTAATAAGTACCGAATTAAATAACTTTCCAGGAAACTTCAAAAAATTAGGACACACAAAATAAAGCGTTATCCCAACGCTGACGACGGATGCACCGATACTGGATCAGATATCGTGCTGGTACCGACTGGATCGGGTATCGTGACAATGGGATCCATCTATTCAGTTCAATTCTAGGTTTATGTACAGTACATTATACTGTATACTGAAATTTTAATTATTGTGTTGACCAAGTTCATGCTGCATTAAAACACTGACACACACTTAAATTGTAATTTCTGTTGATTTTTAAAGATTTTTTACCAAGTTGCTGGTGTACAATTCATTTCTATAGCAATTCAGTAAATTTATATCTATGTATTTATTGATCACATTTAGTTTTACAAAGTTAGAAAGGCAATACTGAAGTAAAGCCTGATGTTTCCTTACACATAGAAGAATAATCCAAGTCACTTCCACACTATGAGCTTATTATACAGCTTATTAGTTGAACACTGGTATCCAATGAGTACTCGGTATGGGCCGATACCTAAAGTCCAAGTATCACTATCGGTATCAGGACTGAAAAAGTCAGATCGGTGCATCCCAAATACTGACCATATAGACATACAGTATAAAGCAGTGCAGTGTTAAAATGTCAAAATAAAGTAATGACTTAAATTAAGTTATAAATATGACTCAACAGTGTATGACACATCCCCCTTTGTATTCATAACAGTATTTCTCAACAGCACAGAGCGACAATGACAGTCCCCAGATCTCAAGGACCCAGATCTCCAGGCCTACTGTGTGTCAGCTAGTGTGAAATGATTTTAGTGAAAGACTGATTAGGAATTTGCACCATTAAAGCAAAATATCCACTGACAAGATAAGGGATAAGATAAGATAAGATAAGATAAGATGAACCTTTATTAATCCCCGGAGGGAAATTATTATTAATTAATAGTAATGTATTGTAATAATAATGTATGGATCCCAAAATAGGCCATGAAATAGGGAAGAATCCCACAACATTATTCATATTTAACATTAATTATTATTAGTTATTCTTGGACAGATACCGCCGTTTGTCATGTGTAAAGATCCATGTTTGTACAGTATTACTGAAACATATTGAAACAGGAGAGATGGAGACAGACAAGATCATTTCAGCCTGCTGCGCTGCTCCATGAAGCCATGAAAATGGTATTCGAGGCAGCCCTATGAGTAATTTATTTTGACCCTTATTTATTTATTATATATTTATTTTGTCCCTCACGCACTGGCCTGCTGCAGGAAATAAATGAACACTATTAATGTGTTAATCCCCTGCTAAAAATAAACCTCAACAAATGCAGTATTTACTCCTGTTTAAGTAGTATTTGTAAAAAATAAATGAATAAAATAAAACAGTGCCCTGCTGTATTACTAATCCTATTCTAAAAATGAAATGATTTGTTTGTAACCTGTTTTGAAAGATACTAAGCAACGGACAAATGCATTGTAAGTTTTTGACTTTTTCATGGGGTTTGTTGACAATAAGAAAAAATATAGATTAACATCAGTCTCTGAAATTATGGGAACTTGACCTTCATTATTGCTGTTTTGTGCTGTGGTTAATTATATTAACTTCTTCATAGCAAGCCTGGTGTGGAGGCATAATGGGGGCCCAGTAGCACATTCTTGTGAAGCAGCTTACTAGTTTAATCCAGCCATGATGACAGGACTACAGTTTCAACAATGTGTACTCAAATTAAAGCTGAAAGTCAGCATTTAACCCTCATAGTCACGTTTAATGTCAAGTCTGTTGTTCTGGAGCACAGAGCCAGCATAACTAGCTAGCTAGCTAATAGGTGACTGCCTACCGGTGGAAGAAGTACTCAAATCCTTTACTTAAGTAAAAGTGCCAATATAACAATGACAAATCTAACAAGTACATAAATAGTAAAAGTAATTATTACGTAGAATAAGTCACTTCAGAATAATTTATATAATATTACTGGATTATAAATAGTGATGCATTAATATAAGCATCACTAATATTGCAGCTGGTAAAGTGGAGCTGATTTCAGCTACATTACATTCTGCCATATAGCTTAATCCATAAAAGCACAGATTTATCAGTTGATTTAAAATTGTTAGTAATAATCTGAATCTGTAAAGTAACTACTAATTTATGTTGTTAAATTAATGTAGTGGGTATAAGCATAAAACAGATTCTCAAGTAACGTACAAGTATCAAAAAAGTGTACTTCATTATGTTGTACTTCATTAAGGGGGCGGCAGTAGCTCAGTCTGTAGGGAGTTGGCTTGGGAACCGGAGGGTTCGACATGGACCAAAAAACTGAGTGTGAACTGGCGAGGTGCCCCTGAGCAAGGCACCAAACCCCCAACTGCTCGGGGCGCTTGTCAGGAGCAGCCCCCTCACTCTGACATCTCTCCATTAATGCATGTATGTGTGTTTCAGGTCTGCATGTACCATGTATAAGTTAAAAAAACAACAGAGTGTAAATTGAATTTCCCCACTGTGGGACTAATAAAGATTGATCTTCTTCTTCTTAAGAAGAAGAAGAAGATCAGAAGAGAAAAAGATCAACCTTTATTCGTCCCGCAGTGGGGAAATTCAATTTACACTCTGTTTTAACTTATACATGGTACATGCACACAAACACACACACACACATGCAGTAATGGAGAGATGTCAGAGTGAGGGGGCTGCCAAGCCAACTCCCTACAGACTGAGCTACTGCCGCCCCCAACAAACGTGCTTGAATGTATTTCGCTACTGCTGTCCTCATACTGCACTGTTTATATACAGTACTTACAGTTTCTGTCACACAGACTAAGGTCATGTTGGTTAACTCAAGTAGCTATCTAAAACATGTAGGCTAACTCAACTAGCTATCTAAAACATGGAGGCTAACTCAACTAGCTATCTAAAACATGGAGGCTAACTCAACTAGCTGACTGAAACATGGAGGCTAACTCAACTAGCTATCTAAAACATGGTGGCTAATGCAACTAGCTAACTAAACCATGGAGGCTAACTCAACTAGCTATCTAAAACATGGAGGCTAACTCAACTACCTAACTAGAACATGGAGGCTAACTCAACTAGCTATCTAAAACATGGTAGCTAACTCCACCAGCTATCTAAAACATGGAGGCTAACTCAACTAGCTATCTAAAACATGGAAGCTAACTCAACTACCTAACTAGTACATGGAGGCTAACTCAACTAGCTATCTAAAACATGGTAGCTAACTCCACCAGCTATCTAAAACATGGAGGCTAACTCAACTAACTAGCTAAAACATGGAGATTATCTCACAGAGGTTAACTCAACTAACTAGCTAAAACATGGAGGTTAACTCAAAAAGCTAACTAAAACATGGAGGCTAACTCAACTAGCTATCTAAAATATGGAGGTTATCTCAGAGGTTAACTCAACTAACTAGCTAAAACATGGAGGTTAACTCAAAAAGCTAACTAAAACATGGAGGTTATCTCAGAGGTTAACTCAACTAACTAGCTAAAACATGGAGGTTAACTCAAAAAGCTAACTAAAACATGGAGGTTATCTCAGAGGTTAACTCAACTAACTATCTAAAACATGGAGGCTAACTCAACTAGCTATCTAAAACATGGAGGTTATCTCAGAGGTTAACTCAACTAACTAGCTAAAACATGGAGGTTAACTCAAAAAGCTAACTAAAACATGGAGGCTAACTCAACTAGCTATCTAAAACATGGAGGTTATCTCAGAGGTTAACTCAACTAACTAACTAAACCATGGAGGTTATCTCGCATTGGTTAAGTCAACTAACTAACTAAAACATGGAGGTTAACTCAGCTAACTAAAACATGGAGGTTATCTCACAGAGGCTAACTCAACTAACTACATCATGGAGGTTAACTCACAGAGGCTAACTCAACTAACTAAATCATGGAGGTTAACTCAGCTAACTAAAACATGGAGGTTATCTCACAGAGGCTAACTCAACTAACTACATCATGGAGGTTAACTCAACTAACTAAAACATGGAGGTTATCTCACAGAGGCTAACTCAACTAGCTAAATCATGGAGGTTAACTCAGCTAACTAAAACATGGAGGTTATCTCACAGAGGCTAACTCAACTAACTACATCATGGAGGTTAACTCAACTAACTAAAACATGGAGGTTATCTCACAGAGGCTAACTCAACTAACTACATCATGGAGGTTAACTCAGCTAACTAAAACATGGAGGTTATCTCACAGAGGCTAACTCAACTAACTACATCATGGAGGTTAACTCACAGAGGCTAACTCAACTAACTAAAACATGGAGGTTAACTCAGCTAACTAAAACATGGAGGTTATCTCACAGAGGCTAACTCAACTAACTACATCATGGAGGTTAACTCAGCTAACTAAAACATGGAGGTTATCTCACAGAGGCTAACTCAACTAACTAAATTATGGAGGTTAACTCCACTAACGAGCTTCAACATGGAGGTTAACTGACTTTAGCGAAGAGAAAACAATAAAACAGCTCAGAAAACCCTTAAAACACAAACGTTGAAGTTTAACTTTGACATTAAAGACCCTGACAGTAATGTGTGACGTTACTCACAGCTACGCCTCCTCCATCACACTCCAAATCCAAATCCAGGTTGTCGTATCGATCCTGTCAAACAGCACAACGTTACGTTTCCGACATTTTCAGTAACTAACGTTAAAGATACAGCTTGTCTGGAGGACGAGCGACAGAAAGACGGACGTTTAAACGTTTACTCACCATTACTGCTACTCCGCGTCTGCCCTTGTGTGTGTTGTGTTTGTTATCCGGTTGGTTAATCGACGTTGGATTGATTGTGTCGAAGTGTTTCAGTCCTCAGCGTGAGTTTCTGTCCGTCCCCGTGTTGATCCTGTCGGCTGTTTTCACTGAGATCCTCCCTCCTCGGTGAAAATAATTAAAAAAAAAAATAAAAAGGAGATCAGAGACTTCCCTCAGATCCTTGTGACTTGTGTGATTTTTTTCCATACGGTAGACATCATTGAAAACCGGTGGATCCAGTTTTTTAACCTATGTTGTCGTCCAGAAGAGGGCGTGTCTGCCTCACCTGGGCGTTCGACGTCAGCCTGATGCTGCTTTCAATGGCTGCTCGGAAACCGCTACTTTCGAGATCCCCACGACTATAAAACAAGGGTGTCAAACATACGGTCCGAGGGCCAGAGCCGGCCCGCCAGAGGGTCCAATCCGGCCCACTGGGTGACTTTGTTAAGTGTAAAATTTGCAGAGAAGTATGAGATTTTAATTATTAAAGGTCAATTTTGAAATACTTTATCACATTAATGACTTTCAACAGGAATTATGTCCGAATTTAAGTTAAAATAAGTCAGAATTTTGACACAGAAAGCCAAAATTATGAGATTTTAAGTCAGATTTATTAGGTATCGTAGAAAGTCATCATCAAGAGGATTAAATTAAACTTTTGGCTTAAACTCGATTAGTCAAACAAAACAAGCTTGTATACAGAATGGGAAAAATTGAAAATTTTCATTTTTGAGATATTTTGTTACATTTATGACATTTTATGTTAATTAATTCCAGATTTTAAGTAAATAATGTCTGTATTTGACACAATAAGCCAAAGTGATGAGATATTAAGTTACATTTATGACTTTTTAAGTCAGGATGAATAATGAATTCTAATTTTGTAGTTAAATGCACTTCTATTTGTATTTTGGGCTGGGTTTTTCATTAATTGCAATCATTTTCAGAATGTACTTGTACTTCTTTACACTAACAGGAAGGGGATATTTGTAGGTGTTATTTATATGTTACTATGTAGTGGTTTTACTGTCCCACTGGACATCAAACTGGACTGTATGTGGCCCCTGAACTAAAATGAGTTTGACACTCCTGCTATAAAACATCACTAACTTCATGTCCCAGTTCCACATTAAGCTACAGCTGACAGTAGTAAAAAATAGAGTAAAAAAATACTACAGCTAGAAGTAAAAGTACTTATGCAAAAATGTCCTGTTTCAGAGTCATATAAGCTTCCGTACATTACTGGATTATAATTGGTGATCACTTTCATGTTGCAGCTGGTAAAGGTGGAGCAAATCTTAATTATTTCATATACTGCTGGATACCTTGATCCATAATAATACATCATCATTTATTAGTTAACTTATATTTTGTGTTCTGTCAGTCTGAATTCTGCAAGTTGCACATCTAACTCAAGTACACAAATATTAGCATCAAAATATAGTTAAAGTACTCATTATGTAGAATGCGTAATTTCAGAATGATGCATATTATATTACCGGATTTGAATAGTGACGCATTAATATAAGTATTAGTAATGTTGCGGCTGCTAAAGTGGAGCTGATTTTAACTACTTTACATACTGCCATATAGTTCAATCCATAAAAACATCAGGATCAATCAGGGTTTATCAGTTGATTTAAAATTTGTATTAATGATCTGAACTATTGTAGGATAAATGTAGTGAACTCAAGTACAGCATTGGCTTCCAAGTTGTAGTGGAGTAGCAGTAAAGAGTAGTATAAAGTAGAAATACTCTAGTAAAGTACAAGTATCTCAGAATTGTACTTGAGTGTACTTAGCAATAGTTATTCCACAACCAGAAAAAAGTGACAAAATAAAGCATATTCAAATCAGACAGCATGCATATTAAATGTGGTTTATTTTTGAGTATGATGTTTATTCTCAAAAAATAAAATGCACAAAGGAAATAAATGGAGGAGTTGCTTACAGATGAAATTTAAATGAATTACAGGAGGTGGTTAAACAGAAAATTTGTGGAAAACAAAAATATAAGTATATAACCCTATGTAAAAGTGTATTTGGCAGTAGGTATTTAATTTATAGTTGGCAGGAAATAAAACGTTCAAGTACGTCTAAACAGTATGCTATGACGATTATGTGGTACTACATACTGTATATGTAGAATTAATATGTTTACATTTTGGACACAACTGTTTTGGCATAGTAGCGAAAGTCAAACGGCTCATGACACAAGTCACATGATGCTTTTTTAATGGTATAATATTAAAGACAGTCTTGTTAAAGACCATTAAAATATTCTCTGACATTATTATACGATTATTAACGGTTCCATTAAGGTTCACATTTGCATTAATTTCAAGGTGAAAACACTGAAATTCAGTGTGCAGCAGTAGATGTACTTTTATTGCACTCAATGTGACCCATTGTCAACATAACAGAAGCAATTCAGTGCAGATAAGAGAGCTGTAAAAGCATTAGCTGATAAGCTGTGTTTACATGTCTGCCAGTGATGTCTCACAGCTAAACAGGGTCTCTGTTTACATTATGCACATGGCAAACTCTCCTGCTTTTGGTTTAATCTACCTTTACGTTCATTCACACAAAACCTGACAATAACTAAAACGTCAACACCCCTTTCCTTATCCCAGGAAAATAACATAAAAGCTACTAATTATTGACAGATGGAAATTAAATCCTCATTTCTTTTCATTTAGTCCTTAAAAAAATAAATAAACAACAGTTTAAAGTGCAGATTTGAACATTTAATTTATTGTCAAAAAAAGATAATTTCATATCCCATTATGCCCATTCTGTTACAATTTTCAAATAAAAGGAAGCCATTGATTAATTCAGCTAACACAAAACTATAACTGATAATATATTTAAGTTATTTCTCGCTGTCTAAATTAAAGGCACATGTAAATATATCTTTGCAGCTATTAGATGTTTATCCCTGTATGTGATGTAAATATTTCAACTTCATTTTTTTTTAAATATATGTATTGCATATTCACCTTCAATGAAGCAAAGAGGAAGCAAACAACTTGCAATCTTTGGTTATTGCGGCATTTAAGCATTTCTCCTAAATGCTGAATTTAGTGCATAATAGATAGGATAGATAGATAGATTATGTAATATCTTGGGGATTATTCTGTCCAGGAGAGGAAGTAGATCTTTCCCTGTCCGTCACCACAGACCAGCTCAGTGGGCTTTTCAGGGTTCACCTCCAAATGCAGGACAGGACCTTCACACACAAACATGCCCACCTGGAGGAGAGAGAGGGTAGACAGTGAATAGCTATGTGATTATCGTGTTTAAATAATAAAAAGTGAAGTGATAAATCAGTCAGTATGCTGCATAAAAAGAAAACAGATCTTTCAGTGTGGGCTACTTCGCTTTTTTTTTTGAGTTTGATGAGAAGACCGATACCCCTCTCTATCTGTCCATTAAATATGAAGCTAGAGCCACTTGGTTAGCTTAGCTTAGCTTAGCATAAAGACTGTAAGCAGGTGGAAAACATAAAAACAGAACCTGGCAAAATCAAAAGTAAACAAACAAATAAGTGACTTGATAAACGAATAAATGCCATTAAATGAAAAAAAAAAATTATAAAATGTCACATAAATTGATATTTCTATTTTAATTTGTTTCTTTAATTAATTCCCTTATTTATTTACTCATTCTCTTTTCCCTTTTATTTATTCATGTATTTATTTTTATTTTTTTTTTCTAATGCATTTATTTATTTATTTTTAAATGTATGTATTCATTTATGAATTCATGCATTTATTTCCTTATTTATTTCTGCACAACTTTCCCTTTTCATTTCACCCCTTATTTATTTCCCCAGACTTATTTATTTCTGTATTCTTTACTTTTTACATTTCTTTAGCAATGTACTGTATATTGTACTTTGCCTTTTGGCCCTTTAACATTCTAATATATATTGTAATGTATTGTATAAACTCTGAGTCAGTGTTCAGTTTTTTGCTGTGTGTTTTGCTTTACATATATTCTGTATTATATTATGTCTTTACTTGTTATGGTGTGATATACGTAGATGTCCTCCCCTCCTAATTAAATCGGTTTATATACTGTCTATCATCTGTCATACGGTCTATCATTGATATGGGAGATTTGTGATTAGCCTAAGTCTTTTCTACCTGCCTGTTTAAATTTGTATTTAAGCCTTATTGATAACTAGACACCTATTTTTTACTGCCATGTTATCAAATGACAACGACACGTTTTTCAGGTTAATGTTGTATTCTACAGTCTATACTGTATATTTTGTCCGTAATCCATGGTGTTTCCATTTTCTAGAGTACTGGGATATACATATTGTAGTGTTTTGTGTTTCGACATAGACTTGAGTTGATTAGTGCCTCTACAAGAAATTGCTGTTTTTCTCTTTCACATTTTCTTACAGATCGAAATGTTACAGAAAAAAAGAGAAATAAACTATATATTTGGAGCCTAATGGTGTGCAGACTTCCTTTGTGCCCTACAGTTAAATATGTCTTTTCTTGCACCTGAGTATCTCTGCCTGGACTGTGTAAACACATTTGGTACCTCTTCCCATCTTATTATCCAACTGAGAGAGAGATAATAAACGTATTTCCTAAAATGTCATTTCTCTTAAAACTCTGACGTACCTGTTTCTTGGTGTTTCTGTCCCACAGCTTCACTGTCCTGTCGTAGGAGGCTGAGATAATGGTGCTGTCAGTGAGTTTCAGCACACTGATCCTGTCACTGTGAGCCTAGGGATGAAACAACAACATCATCATCATCATCATCATCATCATCAAACACAATACAAACTGAGGCCATGGCTTAAAGCAAAGGCCAATTATTTATAATGTTTATTTTTATTTCCTTATCGTGCCGATTCTAGTTATTGGCAGGCAGCTGCTTTTTTTTTCTCTTCTTCTAGTGAACTACATACTTAAATTAAGGGCACTTTTACTACTGAAATTAGTGCTGAAACAATTAGTCGATCAAGAAAAAATTAATCTGATGATCAATTAATGATTTATGGGGACAAAATGCCAAACATATGGTGGTTCCAGCTTCTCAGATTGTGAGGATTTGTGGTTGTTTTATCGGATATCATTCATTGTAAATTAAAAATCTAATTAAGTGTCTTTTGTGATATTTTATTAATTAAATCAATGATGATCAATAATCAGAAAAAGGTTTCCAATAGATATTCTACAATATTATGGCCACTAAAAAACAGATTCACATGTTTAACATTGAACAATCACCATTACATTGATTTTGTTACGAGGAAGAGGAAGATCAGCTGCATTCATTTTCCATATTTTTTAAGGTTGTGGACCATTATCCAAAATTGGCTACTCAATATTTATTAAACATTTATACCTGTGAATATTATGTTGGGGGTTCTGGATGGAAATTACCCCCTGATAATAAATATAATTATTCTATTGGGGAAAATATTTATATTCAAACCTCAGTTAATAACAAATCTGAATCTTAAAATCCCCAGAATACACTGTAATTTCAATTTCTTTTGGCAAAAATAATTCCCACAAACCCCCAAAATGTAGCACAACAACACAACAAGGTTGGGAAAATCATTTGCTCTAGTGAAGAGTGGAACTATATACTGTATATATAATTATATGAATTACTGAAGAGATCCTATTAATTGTGTTTTGACTCTTTTATAATAATTTATTCATTATGTTATCATATTGTCGTAGCTGCTGCAACTAGCAACATAATGGAAATGAAAATGTTTTTGCTAAATGTTATAATATAAATTTATACACTGATGTCTTATGTTCTGTTTCAGAGTCTCTCACAGGTTTTCTGCTGCTCCATGACGAAACCTCTGAAGGCTGGTTGAACCACATGTTGCCGTTCACGTCTCCACACACGACAAATTCTGAAAGACGATGCAACGCGTTGGATAATCGCACAATAAACAAACGCACAAGAAGCTGGCGTGTGCAGGGGCAGACGTATGCTTTCAGTAGGAGTCGTAATAGTAACGGCTGCAGTGGAAACAGTACAGATGTTAGTACCTTTGTCCACAGTTCCAGCTGTTATCAGGCCCCCCTTCTTCTCCTCTTCGTTGGTCTCCAGGGCCACTGAGCTGAAAGCTGAATTGAAACTGTTTTTGGGGCCCATGGCAAACTGAGGAAAAACAGGACAGAACCATCAATCAACATCTACTATATATCAAGTATGTGGTTCACTACACTTCAGGTTTAGCCTCATTTGTAACTGAAATATAGGGGCTGCTTAGACAGACAAAAACAAAGTGCTCTTTGCCAGGTAATATCATTTACCCGACAATTACTATTGTACTATAGTACTATTAATATTATTTAGAGAAAAGTTGGGCAAAACTCACAACAAAGCCAATTGTGACTTCTCCGTTTCGTTCACCCACCAGCCACATGCTTTTCTCGTCGTTATGGATCATGCTCAAAATTCGGAAAGTTTGGCTCCAGCTGCAATAAAAGACACAAAGAGCTTTTTAAGCTTGGTTTAATTATTTGGGGCTCATGAAACAAGAAACAACCCAGCAACACCATATCTAGAACTGAACTGAACTGTTGTCAATAGCTGCAGAAATTAAAACTTAAATATTACATTTAAAAACAAATCACTGTATTTGGCTGTGGTCTGCATTCTGACTGAGGATACAGGGTATTAAACGACCACTTTCAGCCACCTGGAGCGATCTATAAAGGCTAATTCTGTCAAAAATGACAAATATCAGCAGTCAAATTTAAAATTCTTCAACAAGCACATCATGAGCAGTATTGTCGACAGTTTCCAAAACTTTCTGATCATTTCCACCATAAATGGGCTTGCCTTAATCAACATTTCCTCTGTCTTAACTGAAAAAGGAGAAAAAATAAATGAATTCATATAAACACGATGAAACCTTCAAGAAGAAGTTAGTTTTCTCCAAACTTCAAAAAATTGTTCGTTAGCCAACTTGGAAAATGATTTGTTTCAAGTAACCTGAAAACCTGGACAATTTTGGTAAATAGCGTACAGTATGTAGTGTGTTACCTCGAGATCATGTGGGCCCAATTGTCTTCCTGAGCTCTTGTGATGTCAAATATTAGTCCAGAGTCTGACACGCCCATCAGGAGGGAGCAGTAGTTGAGGTGGACCACTGGTTCTTTCACTGTGTACGTGGTTACCTTCACCAGACTGGGAGCAACAGAAACACAAGGACACAGCAGCACTGGTTAGTGTGTAGAATCAACTCCTCGCACCATATCCGATCACTTCCAGTCCATCTATCTATCTATCTATCTATCTATCGATCTATCTATCCCTGATATTTGAAATTCACTGTGCAGACAGATGTAAGTGCAGAGTTTGTCTTCAAACTAGGGCTGTCAAAGTTAGCACGGTAATAACATGTTAACACAGATTCATTTTAATGCCACTAGGGGCGGCAGTAGCTCAGTCTGTAGGGAGTTGGCTTGGGAACCGGAGGGTCACCGGTTCAAGTCCCGACATGGACCAAAAACTGAGTGTGAACTGGTAGCTGGAGAGATGCCAGTTTACCTCTTGGGCACTGCCGAGGTGCCCCTGAGCAAGGTACCAAACCCCCAACTGCTCGGGGCGCTTGTCAGGAGCAGCCCCCTCACTCTGACATCTCTCCATTAATGCATGTATGTGTGTTTCAGGTCTGCATGTACCATGTATGAGTTTAACAGAGTGTAAATTGAATTTCCCCATTGTGGGACTAATAAAGGTAGATCTTCTTCTTCTTCTTCTTCTAATTTCTTTAACGCATTACCACAACTTGCGATTTTTAGGTGGTAGCGGACTCTGTTTTAACGAGTGAAGATACTGGCAATATTTGTCATTGCTCTGTATGGTATATTGATTTCTAATAATAAAGATATACATAGACTTGCGGGGCTGCACGGTGGTGTAGTGGTTAGCGCTGTCGCCTCACAGCAAGAGGGTCGCAGGTTCGATTCCAGCTTGCGGCTCTTCTGTGTGGAGTTTGCATGTTCTCCCCGTGTAAGCATGGGTTTTCTCCGGGTACTCCGGCTTCCTCCCACCATCCAAAGACATGCTGTTTAGGTTAATTGATTACTCTAAATTGCCCGTAGGTGTGGATGTGAGCGTGAATGGTTGTCTGTCTCTATGTTGTCTGTCTCTATGTGCCCTGCGATGGACTGGCGACCTGTCCAGGGTGTACCCTGCCTTCGCCCAATGCCAGCTGGGATCGGCTCCAGCCTCCCCGCGACCCCTAACGGGATAAGCGGTTGACGATGGATGGATGGATGGATGGACATAGACTTGCATAAAGTAGCATATTTGCCCACTCCCATGTCCCACGCAATTTATCACAATTAAATATTTGAATTGATTGACAGCCCAACTTGTCTGGAAGAAATTCTCGAAATTGTGAAATCAAAGTAGGTTCAGTGAGTGATATTTTAAAAAACTTCAGATCCGAAAAGCAGTTTTGACACAGGATTGATGAAATGCTATCAAAACCCAACCCTATATAGGCATGCAAAGCCCAGCAAGAAGCTGCTGTTCTATCTACAGTCTACTACTATAAAACCTTAAGGGTCCTATCTTACACCAGGTGCAAAGCGCAGCAAAACTGTCATGCTGTAGGCCTGTTTAACAGTAGACATTTTGATCTGTCATAGCGGGAAAAGTAGAGGTGTAACTAATAACACCAACAATGGCTGTGTTCTATTGAAGTGTCCGGTGAGAGTGATGGGAAATCAGCATTCACATTAACAGGATCCTGAAATCATTATGTTCATTATCTACACCTGTCCACCTCCTGCTGTTACATGTCAAAATGTCTTCCGTGAACGTGGCCTGTTGCTAGTTTCAGAACGACGCAGCTGTCATTTTGTTGACATATTGCTGTCTTGAGGCAGCAGAAAGCGATTGCGATATTTACCAACTATCTGCTATTACTGTCCTATACTATCCAGCTATTCATTAGTATTATTTAAATAGTAAGATCCATCTACATACAGAGATTTTGAGCATTAAACACTTCATTCCCTGCATTCTGTTGTATTTTTGTACACCACTTTATGTAAAAATGTTTTTAATTGAGGTGTGGGCACACTTGGCTTTTAAAGGGAATGGGAGACGACACTGATTGGTTTAACTCCCGTTACAACCAAAACACAACTATGATAAATTATGGTGTGTCAAATGTTTGACATGCCATAAGTTACAATATACCTTCAAACAGTATCCATCCATTTTGACACTGTAGAGATTTTAGACCACTGCAGTAACTGGCACAGTGGCTTATAGGCAGCGTAGTATTACAGGAAAACATGTTGCTAATGTGACTTCCCATTTGTATCAGCAGTAATCACTTTACAGAACGGTATGTATTGATTTTGACACAATCAGATGTGTAATTCTCAATGCACGGTTTATCAGTGCTTTCAAAAACAAGGTATGAAAAGAATACATCTTTCTGACTTTTTCACATTTAGTACAGTGAGAAAGAGTGGTTACTTTAGGTTTGTATTTGCATTTTCTCCTCATCACATTTGTCACCAAATCAATGCTGGCATTAATAAAAGTGTATTTACAGTTTTATCCTGTTTCTCTTGTTGTTTCAGCTCTTTATTGTAAATAATAATTAACTCATAAGTTCTGACTAAATAAAGGTTTAGATTTTAAAAAGTAGTGTAGGTCTAGTGTGGTATGTTAGTAGTGTGACTGTTTTACTGTTGCTGCTGCACCTTGCATTGCTGTGTTGTTGATTCCACACCAGTTTCCATACATCAACAGCGAGCTTTGTGTAGCTGACAGCAAACTGGCCATCAGGCATGGAGCAGATCGCCATGACGCTGCCATCTGAAGCCTGACGTACACAAACAGACACACCGTGTGATTAACGCAAACATAAACAACATACGTGTCCAGTATACGTTCTTTTTCCTTGTGAATGTGTTCACCTGCTTGTGGCCGACCAGAGCGTGGTGCTGCCAAACTTCCAGCAAACCGGATTCATAGCCAGCAAGAAGCAGATCGTCTCTCAGGGGGAAGCACAGAGCTGTGACTGGTCCTCTCAGACTGGGAAAACACTCTGAAAAGGCAGAATACAGAGGTGAACTGGGGTGGTTTTCAAAATAAAAGTCAGTCAATCACATTGCAAGCATGATCCCACCTCCTTCACTGAGGAGCATCAGGTGACTCCTACTAGTGATATATACAGAAGATGGTGGTTTCAAATCAAGTGGGTGACCTGGGACATAGTGACTTAATCACTGGATGATTTAGGGTGTAAATATACTTTGACAGGTTGGTCCGGATGTAAAAAAAAAAAAAAAAAAAAAAAAAAAAAAAAAAGTACACAAAAAGTGAAGGCAGGATTCTCTCAATAAGTCTGATCTTAATATTTTATTCCTTAAAATGGTAATTATGATGATCATGATCTCAATAATGAAATAATGTTTTAAATTATTAGATTTATCTGTTATATTAGATTATTATTTCAGCTGTAATCATGCAGTTCTACCACACGTTAATATCTCAGTTACAAACAAAGCTTGATAAAATATACAGAATATTTACAATGAATGCATGAATATTATGTCTTTGCATTTACTGCATTACATTACCCACTTGCTAACTTGCAAAATCGTTAGCTTCTGTGGTTTCTAGATGCTGACATTAACATTAATATTGCCGTTGCTTAGCAGCGGTGTTCTCATGACTTAACCACTTGAATGCAACGCATACGATTTCCCATGTTGTAAACATAAGCTCACAAGTTTCATTTAAAGGCACCGAGAATATGAAGTATTACCCGTTGCCCACGTCCAGCTTCGCAATGAGCAGTCTTCAGAAACGGTGAGGAAATATGGGACTCTCGGTTTGGGAACCACGCCACATATCGCACCGCTGTGACCCTGGAAGGTGGCGAAATGCTCCACCTGTACGTAAAGATACAGAATGCGAGAGAGGAGACATAAAACAGAAAAATAAGCGACATTGTCCTCTCTTATTTTATTTCATTATGGACCCTAAGGACATTTTTGCTCTGCATCTAGTCCACAATAAAGAGAAACTAAAAAGCATGAAAAAGACAAAAATGATGTAAATTGTTATGAAAAACCCTTTACAACTTTCCATACTTTATGTTGACCAACAGACCTGTAGTGGTTTCCAGAGCTCTACTCCGCCATCATCCGATGCAGTGACAACAGCCATTTCTCCTGGGTTGGCTTCCATGTTCTTGTCTTAAAACAAAGCATGAATTAAAGAAATAACTATTAAAATCAAAACAAGACTCCTGAGAGACAAATGACTGCACTCATTTCTCTGGAAATTTACCTGTTTTTGGTAGGAGGGAGCAGTGGTGTATCCTTTCCCTGTGTGCATCAATGTGGCAGATTTCTATGTTTGTTTCCCAGTTCCAGACATGTAGCTTTCCCGCCGCACAGCCGGCCATCACATATCGTCCCTGCACACATACGCACCAAGACAACACAGAAATACACTAACGAGACCTATATATATGTACATATATACATACACATATATACATACATATATATACACACATATATAATACATACATACATATATACTGTACATATAACATATATGAGTGTGTGTATATATCAATATATATTTCTATACTATATATACTGTATGTATATTTATTTATTTATTCATTTATTGATATAATAATTCAGTGAAAGGGATTTAAAGTTAATTATCTTACATACCTTTACAACATCAGTTGTAAAGCTATCGTGAAGATACTGATATCATATGAAACTGAAAAATACAAGGAATCCACGGACCAACAATGTCATACTAGCTTGTTGCAAAGGAGGTTAAATAACGCTTCAAACATGGGCAACATTTTGTCAAGGAAAAACTGGAATGGCCATTTTCAAAGGGGTCCCTTGACCTTTGACCTCCAGATATGGTTTCTGGAAATATTTGTCAGTGTTTTGTGATGTTAATTGATTTCCAATAATCAACATGTACCTAAATTTGCATAAAGCAGCATATTTGTACACTTTCATGTTGATAACAGTATATAGTAATATACTGCGATAAACTGTGATGACCTATTTTAATCGATTGACAGCCATAATAATTTGCTCACCAGACAGCAGACAGATGTAAGAGGATTCGCCCAGGAGATTTCTCTGAGACGCTGGCCTGCCTGCAGATCCCATACACAAAGCCTCCCGTCGTTTGAAGAGCTAATCTGGAGCCAAAGACAAGTTTACATAAACACAACAGTGCTGTGAATAACACAGTATACTGTAGTAATATGACTCTCAGGTAACAGCTCTATTCAAGAGCACATCTGTTATTCAAGTTAGCTACCAGTACATTTCTTTAAAAAGGTACAGTGTGTAGGATTTGGCATCTAGTAGTGTATCCCTCTGCTCACTCCTCCCTTTCCAAGACTGCGGTAAAGTGAGTGCACAACCATGTAATGCTGTTTGCTTCACTTAGAGGCCATCCTTACAATAATAACACTACTTTAGGGACAACAGAAGTCAGACAGCGGCTGGCGGTACTACGGTTTTACACTCTGCAGGTCATGTTAATGCAGGTTCACAGGCATATCACAGAACTACGTCGGCTTTCAGGAACCGTAAATGCATGAAAAGCTCTCTCTGGCGACAGTGTTTTAATACTGGCTACTGCAGAAATGTGTCGGAGCAACACTGTGGACTCTGAAGAGGACCCGCTCCTTATGTTTGTAGATATAAACGGCTCATTCTAAGGTAACAAAAACACAACAGTTCTTAGTTTCAGGTGATTACACACTAATGAAAATGAATCTGAATATTATATTCCATTTCTGCTAATAGATGCCCCAAACTACTACGCACTGGTCCTTTCATGTAATGAAGATCTGCAAGGTGAACAACCGCTCCACCACCTAAATCTTAGCTAAGGTACTGGAAACATAAATGAGTCTAAAAGATAATAGAAAAGATTTCTGCAGGCGTATTTCACTAGATTCTTTAATCGACTGATTAGATTTCTGCAGGCGTATTTCACTAGATTCTTTAATCAGTCGATTAAAGAATCTAGTGAAATACTGCGTGGATCTAAGTGTGCAGAAATGTTTTCTATTCTCTAATGTACTGAAGATTTACCACACAGTCTGGAGTCCAAACACAGCCAGTGATCCAGTCTCTGTGAGAGTGAGGGAGCGACTTAAAGAGAGCAGCAGGAGACGAACTCACATCCCACACCATCAGGGCCTGAAACAAAGACACCCGGCAGTACTGAGATATACTGAAACGTCAAATAACAGAAACATCTCTCTGTTCAATGTGATACAGTTCAACAGCACCGCAAACTATACATCCTTCATACTGACCATAACGTTGAATCAACACCTCTCTGAAACAGTTTCAACAGAAACTGAACATCATAACCTTCTTGAGGGGAGGATTTATTGCAGGCCTGTTGTATTAGACTGCATCTATTTTAGCTACAGCAGGTGTACCACAAACTGGCAACTAAATGTATATGGTCATAGCAAGTTAATTAGGAAACTGTCAAGGAAAAAACTATCAGTTTGGACTGACTGTTGTTGGCTAATCCAGCAAAGGAACTTCAATATATTGACGCAAACATCATAAAAATCTAAATATTTCATTGCCAACGATGGCCTAATACACTCAGTGATATCAAAGGGAGAGCTACCGCTGGAGACATCTCTAAAGGATGACAAATTTTATATCATCTCACAGTACATTGTGCCATATAGAGTGCTGCAGGAACGAGTCTTAAAACTTTTGGCTCCCTTGTCTGGAGGGCAATGGGTTTTTAGTTAAATGCCTGAAATAAGGTCTGTGGTTAACGCAACCTGAAGAGACTTTAACGTTTTGTTCTGCGATATAAAATACATCAGCAAATATCCCACCCAAATATTTTTAATCTTTGTGTCTTAAAAAAGGCGGTTGTTGACAAGTGGCTAAAGGGTATATAGGTTGTCGGGGACATTACACGTCATCACACCAAACATGTAAACTCGTCTACTCAATAGTCTGCCGTTCAGGCCTTGTGTTTCTACTCCTAAAGTCACGGTTTGGTCATCTTTGAAACGGGATGTAAGAGTGTAATTGGCACAACCATGACCTCTAGCTAGATCAGATCACTGTAAGAGGAAAGGCTTCTGTACAAGAGATTTCGCCTGTGAAAATCAGATTACAAATGGGAAGCTTAGTGGTGGCGACACTGAAGTCATGTGAGTGAGTAGCTCATCTATAGCCTAACATTAGCTTTTTACTGCTGGTGATTGCATTCACACTTCAAAAATCATAGAAGTGGTGTTCATTTTTGGAGACTATATGGAACATAACGCGTATGTACCATAAACATGCTTGCCACAGAGTTTATTGTCTGCAATAATCACAAATCCAATGGAAAAATGAAAAAATATGTATGGTGGCCTACAAAAATACATCATTCCTGCACAAAAGTAGCTACAAATCTGTTAAAGTCCATGTAGCGACACATTTCTAGTATAAATACAGTCAGTGTTTGAATCAAAACTGCCATAATACCGTGGCACAAACACTTTGTACCCATACTTGCCAACCTTCAGAGCTCAAAATTAGGGAGGATTTCAAAACCACAGCTGAAGGTCAGGGTCTGGCATTTCAGAGACTTTGTTTCCTCCAATCTGGTGACTTTTAAAGAATGATAGTAACAAAATGGTAAGTACACTACAACAACATTGTTTGTTAATAGGTCTCCTTTTAATTTTACTTTTAATTCTCAGGAAAGAAAACTGAATAATTTGCTCCTCTGGTGAGAATCTCTGGTATAAACGAGGCTATAATTCATCAGTTTTCATTCATTCATGTTTGTCCCTGCTTGAGTATTTCTTTCTCTTGGTGTCCTTTTCCTTCTCCCACTCACTGCAGGCCCTTTAGACACAATGTGACAACGGCACCACTGTGCTCTGAAACCCATAATTTCCAACGACTCGCGCCACACCATGCTGGCTTTGCTGTGATGTGCAGAAAGCACAGCACAAACCACGCTATGGCGTTGCTAGCAGCTCTCCTCCACATTTGGTGTAACTCTATTGCCATCCAGGTGGAAACAGTTGGGCCTACAGATGCTGCACAGTGCCAGAAACATGTTGAGATGATGAAAGGGTTAAAAAGGTGTGAAAATTGCCAGAAATCAGGTGAAATGCAGGAGAATTATGACCTCAGGAGGAAACAGGGAAAGGGCAACGAAAAATGCAAGTCTCCTGGGAAAATTAGGAGGGTTGGAAAGTACGATTGTACCTGATCTTTTCCACCGGACAGCAGCTGTCCACCATCAGGGCTGAACGCCAGACAGGTGACTCCTCCACTGTGGCCCCTCAGATAGGCATGAGGCTCCACCCAGGGGTCGAGGGCCAGATCGCTCAACAACCACAGAGCAATGGAGGAGTCATCTAATTCAAACAGGAATACAGAAGGGAAAAAAATAAAACGGTTACTAGCAGGGCTGTAAAAGTTAACACAATTATAATGAATTAACACAAATTTGTTTTAACACCTCTAATTTCTCTAATGTATTAATGCAAAGAAGAAACACTAGCATGGTCATTTTCAAAAGGGGTCCCTTGACCTCTGACCTCCAGATGTGTGAATGTAAATGGGTTCTCTGGGTCCCCACCAGTCTCCCCTTTACAGACATGCTCACTTTATGATAATCCCAGTCAGTTTGGATCAAGTCATAGTCAAGTCAGCACTCTGACACACTGACAGCTGTTGTTGCCTGTTGAGCTGCAGTTTGCCATGTTATGATTTCAGCATGTTGTTTTACGCTAAATGCAGAACCTGTGAAGGTTTCTGGACAATATTTGTCATTGATTAGTGCCGTTACTTGATTTCCAACAATAAACATATACATTGATTTCTAAGAATATATACATACATTTGCATAAAGCAGCATATTTTCCCACTCAATGATGATAAAAGTATTAAATACTTGACACACCTCTCTTTAAGGTACTTTTGAACTAATTTTGAACATTTTGAACTGATAGAAAATGTACAATTAATTTGAGATTAATTGCAATTAACTATGCACAATTATGATTAATCACGATTAAACATTTGAATCGATTGACATAATTAGTAGAAGTGTGATGTTTTAAGAGAAGGAGAGAGTACCCTCTACTTGAGGAATATGTATCATAACACTTAAAGGACATTTCTGTAAAACACTAGGTCATGTTTTTACCTGAAGCTGTCGCCAGGTATGTGGAGTTTTGTGCTAATGCCAGGATGACGCCTGGTTGCACACCAAACAGTCCCCACATTGTCAGGCCTCCCAGCAGCCCCTTCTCTTCTTCTTTTGTCTTCCAGACTCTCACACGTTTGTCACTTCCTGCAGACAGCAGCAGTCCAGGTTCGGTCTGCTCTGCGTCCACAACGACCCACAGCAGGCTCAGTATGGACACATCAAGGTCCCCGGAGTCCCAGATCTTCTCACCTGCTATTAAAATAAAAACAGTTATGGTCGGGTTGCTTTCTAGAGCCATTTTGTTTTTTTTAAAAAAAGCACATTGTTTGTACAGAAATAGAGGAGGTGACTTGAATTAAAGGTCAGTTGGGTTCAAGATTCAAGTGCATGCTCTCACTGTATGTCCATATCCACGTGTATGTTGTCATTATTATTTTAAGCTTGTTACTAGCATAGAAGTTTTATATCCTTCACATTTTGCCTGTGTTACTAGTGTTGTTTTTAGGAGTATCACTGATGGCTAGCTTTTTATTCATGACTTGACAATATATTATGCATTTGTTTGGTTTTTTCGTTCGATCCGTGCGTCCATCCCAAAGAGGAAATTATAGTTTCTCAAAACTGGGTGTCACAAGGTTTGTGTGTCCAGCTGTCCATCTCCTTGTTTTTTGGGGGAAAACCTTGTAAAATCTATAATTTCCTATTTGGGTGGGTGGTGAGTAAGTATGTAAGTAAGTAAGTAAATATAAAGTGCCCCTCCAGAACAGATGTCTTCACAATAGTAGACACAAGCAAGACATAATATGAGAGTAAAAAATAAAAGTAATACAATTTTCAAAAAGGAAGAAAGCTATAAAAACTCAAATACATGAGATTAGATTAGAGATTAGATTAGATGAAACTTTAGATCTATCTAATCCAGAGAGACAGTCTAACTTAAATTAAGGCTGCTTTTTTCAGTTGATTAAGTTTTGGTCCTGGTGAAATATTGTATGTTGCAGAATAATTATGTGACTGTGGCTATAGAGTCAGTGTTTGTAGGGCTGTATGATCCGAGTTGACAATGTGAAGCGTGTTGGGTCATCTTCATATCCATGTTTGTTCTGTCAGATTGGTGTCTTTCAGTAAATCAATCAAGGAAACCTGTTTTTTTTTTTCCCACATTCGTGGCACATAAACACACCTGAGTCAAGACTGTAGAGTTTGATCCCGTCACCATGGTAACCCACAGCGACATAGTCTCCATTAACAGCCACACACAGAGCAGCAGGCTTAGGCTTCCTTACAGACTTCAGTTTCTTCAGAGGAGGCTCCTGCTCACACTGAATGAGAGGATCAATGTAGACAGAAAATTGTACGCTATACTATGTAAAAACAGAAAAAAAAAATCCTTTCTTTTTCACCAAATGGCAGCTATCGTTTTTCAGTCATCACTGTTCATACACAGATTACGGCATGAGGTTACAACACTTGTACACAAGATAAATAAAGAGCTTACTTTATCATTTCTTAATGCAATGACCGAACGGCCGAGTCCTCCTGACCAGAGCTGGAGCTGTTTCACAGAAGGACAAGAAGACACAGAGCAAAAAGAGGCTATTCATTTTAAAATAAGTGACAAGGTGCATTTAAGAGGAAACGGGTGCATTGAACTTCAGATGGATGCTTATTGTTTAAAGCAAATTCAGCAAAAAAGGCAGCATTCTACTGTTAAAATATCGATATTATTTCCTGATGTCTTAGTACATCAGCTGAACAATTCACAACAATGTATGACAAAGTGGCCTTAATGCTCCAATAAATGAGTCTTTTTTTAATGGTTGCGTCCAAAATTTCATACTTCTACTTCATGCTATTGAGTACATTAAAACAGTATATGAGATATTTTAGTGTGTCTGTAGTATTAAACCAGTGGTGCGCAAATTGCATTCCATTTCTGGTGAAATATTACAGTATGTAATGCTGGACACTATGGCGGCATACATATCCCACAATGCAATGCGGTACATAGACGGCAGCTCTGAAATGTCAATAAAGCTTCAAATTTAACTGCAAGTACAAGATTCCACTTTTGCTAGATGTAATACATATTTTAAATTAGTTCAGACGTTTTAGTCAATGAGGTTGGCACAGGTTACCATGGTTACACATCTCCAACCGGCAAGGATGCTCTCAGGAAGTGACGATGTAAATTACTGCTCAGCGCGTCCGAAAAGATACATACTGCGATTTATTCAAACAAAAGTATGCTGAACGACAGTGCACCTATTGCGCATGTAGTACCGTATTTTTTGGTGCACTTAAAATCGCACTTAAAATCTCCAAACTGTTTAACTCAAACACTGATGATGATGGATTTGTGGAAGAGGAATGAACTGAAAAGTGAGTGTACTGTTTTGTATTTGATGTGTTACACCTGAGAAATGTTGAGAGTTATTGAAGTTAGAGTTATTAAATGAACTGAATAAAGTTTGACTTATCTGACCGTTTTGTTTCGCTTAATGCGCCTTATAATCCAGTGCCCTTATAGTGTGAAAAATACGGTATATAGTGTGCAAATTCGGATGAAGCAAATGTGCTTTGGGCAAATAATCCTAGGAGAGCGTATACTCCAGTCTGATAAATGTGTAAAATGTTTTAGCTGGTTTCTTCGATAAGCAACAAATCATCATCTGTTCGTAGTTTGAGTTTGGTTAAAAAGTAATTAAGTCAGTTAAAGTACTATAAAGTAATTATAGAATAATTATCCAGCCACTGTAGACAGCAGAGTTGCGTTTAATCTCTCTGATCCAGGTTCAATACGAACAGGCAGTGATGCCTCACCATGTGATCGGAGCCGGCGCTCAGCAGCATGCTCTCTGGCTGCAGGAAGGTGAGGACCTGTGTGGCTCCGCAGTGAGCCTGGAAACATCCCACACAGGTGGAGGTGGGCACCGACCACACCCTGACCTCTCCACACACAGAGCCGGAGCACAGCATGGAGGACGAAGAGAAGGTCAGACTGCGCACCGAGCGCTGGTGGCCGGACAGGGACTGAGGGAGCAGACAGAAGAGAAACAGTGATACATTTAAAAAAGTTCAATCTAGCACAATCTATAGCACAAATGAAAGCCTTCTGGTGGAATAATACATGTTAGCCATGCACAGACATCTTGATATCACTCTGAGAGGATCAGTTTTAACAATCAAGTATGATTTCAGATTAAACGAGATAACTTTAAAAGAGTACTTCACCCATTTAGCATCACATTAGAGCTGCAATGATTAGTTTTCAACTATTAAATTACTCGCCAAGTTTTTGATATTAATTGGTTTAAGTAAATTTTTAAGAAAAAAGTGTAAATTCTCTGATTCCAGACAAGACGATGACAAAACGGCACCGACGTCATTAAACACCAACCGAGAACATATAAAACATGTCATATAGTTGGGGTGCTGTTTAGCTCAGCAGACTCCCCATGTGCCAAAGGCTGAAGTCCTTGCTGTGTCATCCCCGCTGTCTCCCCATTTCACTGCTATTACTAGCAATAAAAATAAAATAAAATTAAAAAAAAACAAAACATGTCAGAGTTGACAAAAAGGACGAGACTAAATGTAGTTTCAAAACCATGAGGGAGCACTCAGTCCGTCTCTGTTCCTCGTCTCAGACTTCAGTCCTGATAATTGTGCTACTATGATGCATAAAGCTGGTGGTCTGTGGGTCGGGTTCAGGTGGTTGAGTAATGCATGTTTTTAAATGCTGCGTAGGCGGTTTGGCTCGCATCGCGGACCAGTGGGTACGACTGAGACTCAAACTAACTGCAAATCTGCATTCTTAATCATTCAACCAGTGTTTCTCATCAGATAATGAAATCAAATGTGAAATAAGTTTGACTAAAATTACAGAAATGTTCAATTTAACATTAAATTTGAAAAAAAAAAAAAAACCTGACAAAATTAAGAGAGAAAACATTTTGACTAAAATTGAATGACGTTCAGTGACTAAAACATTTTGAGTCTGTTGACTAAAACTATGAAGGATAAAAATGATTAAAATATTACTAAAACTACGGTAATGAACATTTTCATTTTAAGACTAAAACTAAATCAGCTGCCAAAATTAACACTGTCCTCTATGACAGTAAACTGAATTTCATGGACAAGTTGTGGACAAAACAAACCACTTGAGGACGTCATCTTGCACTTTGAAACACTGACCAACATTTTTCACCTTTCTTACATTTATAGACCAAACAACTAATTGATTCCAAACTAATCAATAAAATAATCTGCAGATTAATCAACAACGAAAATATTCATTAGTTGCAGCCCTTACACACACTAACATTGTTGGACAGATGAAAAAAAAAAAAAGGTTCAAATTGATGCAGCAGAACTGGAGATATCCTTTCTACCCCACACATTCTTCTGTCTTGTCAAAAACTTGTGCCTGCATTACCCACAATGCAACTTGACCACCAACAAGTCATTTGGTAGATTTGAGTGTTATGCCTGTAGCAGCTATTGTAGCCTCAAGCAGAGGCGAGGAGCTACGGAGGACTAGTAAACTCACTTCTTTCTAACTCCACAAACAGATTTTTTTTGAATTGTTAAAATTGTAGTCTTCAGCGCCAACTGACTCGGACTCAAGTGACATCAGCTGAGGCAAAGTCAGATACAACTTTATACAACTGTTTTCACATATACAGTAGTACTTCCTGTTAGAGGTAAGATCGGGCCTAAAAAATCCAGCCCGACCCGACCCAGGCCCGCGGGTATTAAAGCCCGACCCGGCCCGAGCCCCATCAATTAACTGTTTGCAGGCCCGAGCCCAAAACAAACCCAAATTTTATATTTTATTTTGAGGACTCAGGAGGAGGACGAAAGGGAGAGGATGCGTCAGTCAGACCCGGACAGAGCACTGCTCCGGGAAAAGGGACTGGTTGCGATTTGTGTGATCACATTTGTACGATGTCTGTGCATAATGATAACAAATTAAACCTGCTTTTGTAAAATTCTCCCAGTTAAACAAGACTGTAAATGCATATTCAACAAACATTTATATCTTACCATACAGCGCCTTCTCTTTTTATCCAAATTATTTATTTTATAACAAGTATTCCTTAGTTTAATATCCATACATTGTTTTATAGCATAATATAAAAATGTATTTATTAAAAAGTAGTGAACCCGCCCAACCCAATAAAATTACATTTTGGCCCACTCTACTTCCTGTAAACAGACTTTTATGCATGGAGTTCCCCTTTAAAGTGTCAATATTACAATGTTTAGCGTCTTCTTTTAAAGTTTCAAAATGATCACCTTTCATTTTATGGTGAGGATTAAATTGACTTGAGCTCCCTAATATGTACTGTACAACTATCTTAATAACTCACTGTTAGTGTTTTATCTTGGAGCCAGTTCCACAAAATCACGTTTCCATTCCAGCAACCAGCAGCCAGCAGGTGACCCTCGGGGTCAAAGGTCACACAGTTTAAAGGGCTGGAGCTGGGCAGGGCCGCTACCTCCTTGCCTTTAGTTGTGGACCACACCTGAAAAGCAGAAAAACAGTTAGCATAACTAAGGATGGATCAGGTTAACTATTTATGTGACACATATTGTGCAACTCAATCATAGTTGACAAAATAATTGTATAGCAGTAAATCCTATAATAGGTATTTAAATCCCCATCAACTGCAATAAAGTGGTTTCTAGCTTTTCTGGGACACACATAAAAAAAACTGAACTATAAAAGTAACTAATTTTGCAAACAACTAGGCTGTCAATGGATTGAAATATTGAATCACTAGTAACTGCACATTTTTATCTGATGAAAATGTACTTTAAAAGGGAGCTTTGTCAAGTATTTAGCATAAAAAATATGCTGAAAACATGGAAAACTGCAGCCCAACAGCTGTCAGTGTGTCAGAGTGCTGACTTGACTATGACTTGATCCAAACTGACTGTGATTATCATAAAGTGGGCATGTCTGTAAAGGGGAGACTGGTGGGGACCCAGAGAACCCATTTACATTCACACATTCACTTCAGCTTCGTTACAAAATGTAATGATGTTACAATGAATTTGCGTTAACATGTTGTTATTATTAACTTTGACAGCATTTAATTTGATTTGTTTGAGACTAACTTTCAGCATGAAGTCCAGAGACACCGTTGCGAGGTGCTTCCTGTCTGCAGTGATGTCACTTGCTGTTATCACATTAGCGTGGCCCTCAATGACAGCAGTCCTGCAAGCAGACGAAACACGAGCTCATTCAAACGTCAGAAGCTTTTGCTGTATATGAGGAAAACCTGAATCACAAAGGATTGGGGGATTCGTAAAGTCTGAAATATTTTCCCCTCTAACTCCTCTCACCTGCAGCCATTCCCAACGTCCCAGATCTCTATCCGTCCATCAAAAGAAGTGGTAGCAAGACGTCCATCATTAAGGAAGACACAGCTTGAGATGCCGTCACAGCTGCTCACCAGTGATTTCACCTTCTGTTCATAGCCAGGAGGAGAGTTCATAGTAGACATCTTGTGGCGTTTTTTTCTCAGCATGTGTGACAACTGATCAGTTATTTTTCTCAGACAGAAAACACGACATATTTATAATTAGCATGTTTATATGCATGACAGCTGCTTTTACGTATGTACTGTGGTTATAACATATATTGTGTCTTAATGAGTATATTCAGACATATTCTTTTATTCTAAATTCTTATTTTTATTATTTCTTACATTTCTCTACATTATATTGTGTTATATATATTGTAGCATTGTGTACATGATTTACATGGTGCGTACTGTGGATGTCCACGCTGCAATAGAGGATGTGCAATACCGTTAACTCATCACATCTCTGTGTCATTACCTGTGCAATATCTATACTTTTCTATAGACAATAAACCCGGTTCCCTTTTCATACATAATAATCATACATACATTACAATTTTCAAGATATCCATTTTATTTTATTCTATTTCCTTTTTTAAAGGTATCTTATTCCTGTATATTTGTTTACACTCCTGTATATTTGTTTATATTCCTGTATATTTGTCTATTCATTCATTCATTCTTCGTCAACCGCTTATCCCGTTAGGGGTCGCGGGGGGCTGGAGCCGATCCCAGCTGGCATTGGGCGAAGGCGGGGTTCACCCTGGACAGGTCGCCAGTCCATCGCAGGGCACATAGAGACAGACAACATAGAGACAGACAACATAGAGACAGACAACCATTCACGCTCACATCCACACCTACGGGCAATTTAGAGTGATCAATTAACCTAAATTGCATGTTTTTGGACTGTGGGAGGAAGCCGGAGTAGCCGGAGAAAACCCACGCTTACACGGGGAGAACATGCAAACTCCACACAGAAGAGCCCCAAGCCGGAATCGAACCTGTGACCCTCTTGCTGTGAGGCGACAGTGCTAACCACTACACCACCGTGCAGCCCTATATTTGTCTATATTTGTACACTAGGGTGTTTTTTTTGTAAATGTGCTGCTGTAATGACCAAATTTCCCCACTGTGGGATTAATAAAGGTCTATTCTATTCTACTCATTTATTTCTGTTTTTTTATTTCTTTATGTTTATAGGGTATATAAGTATAATGTCTCAATTTCCCCCTGGGGATCAATAAATTGTTTCCGATTCTGATTCAATCACTTTCTGCAGAATCAAATTTTTGAACAGAGAACCCCGATTTTACCAGCTACTAGATTTATCACTGTGACAGCAGCATAAAAGGAAGGACAAGGTCAGGGAGGGGAGAAATCTGATTACTGAAATGCTGCATTTACACATGGCTTTTACTACAGTGCATGGAGACGTGTTGTCAGTTTTTCTGTGCAACCTGATTTCTTGTATACGTGATACTGTGAACTGAACTGTGTTAATGTGAAGTCTACAGTTGGTCATAATTGCTACTCATTTGCCGAATAGATGATATGAACACAAACCAAAAATGTACAACATGATGAAAAATTGACGCGACGAAGAACACACCGAAAGGAGGCAAAAAAAAAAAAAAAAAAAAAGATTTCTGTTGGAGAATTTGCTCGTACCTGTCCGGTCTGTGTGTTGATGAAATGCAGCATTCCCTGTCCAGTGCCAACCACCATCAGCTCTCCATCCAAGCTCACAACCAAACAGGTCGGTTCAGAGGAGAAGGTCGACACCAGCTCACTGCAAAGAAACACGAGACCATCGACACATTCCTATACATCAATATTAGGGCTGTCAAAGTTTACGTGATAGTAACGTGTTAATACAAATTCATTTTCATGCCACTAATTTCTTTAAGGCACATCTGCCATTTTTAGGCAGTAATGGGCTCAGTATTAAAGCAGAAGGCACTGACATCATATGAAACTAGAAAACTTAAAGGAATCCATTGGTACCAACCATGTAGTTAAATAATGGCCATTTTCAGAGGGCTCCCTTGACCTCTGACATAAAGATATGGGAATGAAAATGGGTTTTCTAAGTACCCATGAGCCTCTCTTTACAGACATGCCCATTTTATGATAATCACATGTAGTCTGGGCCAAGACATAGTCAAGTCAGCACACTGACAGGTGTTACCTGTTGGGCTGCCATGTTATGACTGGAGCATATTGTTTTATGCTAAATGCAGAACCTGTGAGGGTGTCTGGACAATATTTGTCACTGTTTTGTGTCATTAACTGATTTCCAATAATAAATATATACATACATTTGCATAAAGCAGCATATTTGTCCACTCCCATGTTAGTAAGAGTATTAAATACTTGACAAATCTCCCTTTAGGGGCATTTTGAACAGATAAAAAATGCTCTATTAATTTGCGATTAATTGTAAGCTTGGGCGTATATTTTAACCAATTAACAGTCCTAATCATTATTAAATTGTGTTACTGAAACACTCAACATACAAGTTTAAAAAGACAAAAAAAATGAGACATGTTGAAGTAATACCTCAATGACAAATAGGAAGACTTCCAACGTTGCTTACCCGGTCTCCTCGAGATTCTGACCATCATTGTTTAGCCATTCAACTACTCGGGCCCCTCCTTTTCCCATCAGACCTTGTGCCCAGGTGTGAGCAGAGGTCTCAGGAGGCTCGTTGAGGGCTTGCTGAAGGAAAAGAGCCGGCCAAGAGGAGAGCAGGGAGCCGTGACGCCGCAGGAAACTCCGGCAGTCTGCTAGACGACCCCGGAAGGCAACTGAGAGCACAAAGACAAACTTGGATGAAGGAGAAATAAAGCACACTTGGCAGGTAATGCAATTTCAAGTACTTACATGAGTTTGCAGACTTTTTGTTGTTATCTACGGGCAAGGCAAAGGACACATAGGACACAAACATTAGGACTTATCAAGGGGAGGTTTGCTGACTAAACTGTCCTTGTAACAATTTCAAATTCATTCAGGTGCACACACGTGAAGGATCAGATGTATCAGAAGGTGTTACCACATTCATCATACAGTATCAGCATGCATGCTCACCATACAGGCTGTAGGTCTCCAGGATGTGGTGCAGGAGGCCGTGGCGCACGTTAGCATACAGGAAGTAGTAGCTGGAGAGCAGGGAACAAAGCGCTTCCAGCTGGCCACTTTGAATCTGACCAAAGCCAAATAAAAGCAGTTAAAATCAAGCGTAAATATCAGGAGTAACTGTGGTTCTTTGGAGCATGTATTAAATTTCTAATTGTCCTGACCAAGTAATGTTCAAACACAATCAAGAACTTGACAAACACACTTAATTTGATTTCATTACAAGGTTTAACTTGGAAATTTTTTTTAAATACCATAAAATTGTAATGACGTATGGGGCCAAATACTCTGTAAACTGAGAAGAAACCAGAGAGTAAGATTAGGTAGAACATGGGAGAAATTCCCCTTCAGGACTTTCTGCCAGAAATGGTTTATTTAAATCAGGGCGGTTGCAATAACCAAATATTGTAATAATGTGCTATTAATAAGACAACCGTAAAGGATGACAAACCCACCACAACCACTATGCTCACATTTTTTCTTTTTTGTATTCTTTACAGTGTATTTAAACTATGCTACAAACGCCAGCAGCACAATGAGTGTCTTTCTACGCTGAACGCTACTTGAGTTGAAAACTTTGTGTAAAACATTGCCCTTCTGTGTTCTGCATATAACAATAAACAAGTATTTGTTTTAAAACTCATCTTTGTCCTTTACAAAGCAAACACATACTGTAACTCTTTCATAGCTTAACAATAAAGTGCATTGAAAGGAGCCAGTTGAGGTGGTTCGGGCATCTGGTAAGGATGCCCCCTGGATGCCTCCCTAGGGAGGTGTTCCAGGCACGCCCCGCTGGGAGGAGGCCCCGGGGAAGACTCAGGACTAGGTGGAGAGATTGTATCTCCACACTGGCCTGAGAACGCCTCAGGATCCCACAGTCAGTGCATAATATTGCTGTTGAGCCAATGATTATCACCGCAGGGGAAATTCCTTCACCGTGACAGCCCTAATTTTAAACCAAACCACAGTCTTTTCTTCAACCTAACAAAGCTGGTTTGCCACCTAAACCTAGTAAGATTTCTGGCAGAAAGTAAACTTCTCTTGTGTGCAAGTAAATAGGCAACATCAACTTAAACTTCAATTGAGTCATACCTGATGAAGGTCTACAGACTGAAACTTCTAATTAAATGAAGCCAGTATAGTGAGTGTCTGCGACCATCAGTGTGCAGGATTACTGACTGCTTCTCAAAAACTGACTGATGAGAGTTTATTAGTGAATACATACTTAGAGCTTTGATTCTCTACCATAACCTGATTGGTCCTGACCAGACCCTCCATGTTCGGGTCAGGTTATAATTTCTTAAAATTCCCTCAGGCTTGCATCAGTTTCCCCGTGCTTTGGTGTATAATCACCTGATGATAAGAACCATTGTGTTTTTGTTAGCTTAGAATGAGCCGTTTATATCTATATACAGAGCGGGTCCTCTTCACTTAGTCCACCATGTTGCATCACCAGGTTTCTACTGGAGGTGATGAGAGATGACTAACCAGGCTGGAGGGGAGGTGCATGACAGAGTTGGCCTCACAGTGAAGGAAGGTATCTGTGCCCAGTGGGTCGGCCAGTGCCCACAGATGAGCTGTAAAAAGAGAAAGTCTCGTAATACAAGACTAATTTAAACATACAGTGACTAATACTTATTAATTCTGTATTAAAAGAGGCTGTGTGTACTTTACCTGCCAGTATGAGGTGAGCTCTGGTTCTGTCACTTTCTGTTGGGAGGAGAAAGTCCTCGAAAGCCCTCCTCACCTCCGGGTTGGTTAGAGCCAGCAGGTCGTCAGTGTCGTGGCAATGAGACAGACCAATCAGACTGCAGATAAAGATTATAATAGGTGTAATATCTCCTCTTCCTTTAGGATTGTTGTCTACTTAGTCACATCAGTGTACTGCATCTAACAGAAATGTGTATTCCCTCTAACATGGAGGAAATCTGAAAACACACAACTATAAATCCTTGAAAAAGGGATCAAATATTAATGATAAAGTGTATTTAATTTTCGTAAAAAGAGCTATGTGCACTGGAAAAATAAAAAGTAAAACAAAATAACATTACTGCAAATTATAGTACAGGAGAGTAAAGATAAAAACAGACAGCAAGGTGAAGGAATACTCTGAGATTTGATTGATTTCATACCTTTGTAAACTCTGTGCTATACGGGTGAAAGTCGCCATGGGAATGCGTCCTTTGGGCTTCCTGGACAGATGCAGTGCATCCTGCCATATGACCTGTCCGTCCCGTGAGGATAGGTCGTTGCATGTGTTCAGCACAGAGTACAAGTCTCTCTCCCTCAGGCCTGACGATCAACCAAAGACAGTTAAATAAATTACCACATTGGTTCTCACATCCCTTTAAATACTGTATTCTAGCACTCGCTGTATTGCACTGCTTACCAATTTACCAAATCTAACACTCCATAAAGTTAAAAATATTGCTACAAACTATGTTAAAACTCGACTCATCTTACCGGTGGTGCTGACAGTGAGTGCTGCCAGGGCCCAGCGGAGTCCCAGCATGCCCCTGTACTGCGAGCAGAGTCTGTCCAGGCTGTACTGCACCAACTGGCTCAGAGACTGAGGCAAGCCCTGGAGGCTCTCCTTCAACTAAGACACAGAAAGAGTTGCAATCAACGAGTTGATAATCATGTGCATGACCACGTTATAGTAGTAGCAGGGTGGGCTAACATCTGGAGGACTCTGTTAAGGAAGCTTATTCTTTGAAATGCCAAAGGGCATACAAACAAAAGATCCTGTGACGAAGCATGAAGCCAGCGAGTGTGACCGGCAAAACACCATAAACCAAGACCCTCAAAGCCAAGGAGGACTTCTAATTAACCGTAAACTCATATCTCATATTCACTGATATATTTAATCCCTTTTATACAATCGCTGTAAACAAAGGAGTCAAGTAATAAAAGCTCCAGTGTGTAGGATCTGGTGGTATCTAGCAGTGAGGTGAGGAGAATGCAAGCAACAGAAGCCTCTCCTGTGTGCCAAGTGTGCTGCAGAGCTGTAGTGACCAACGTGAAAACATAAATGGTCCTCTCTAGAGCCATTTGGAGCACAGCCAGTGCAGAGTGCATGTATACGTGGGAAGTGAGTGGTAAAACCAGAGAGTGGCAGCAATGTCTGAAAAGCTCAAGTGCTGCGACAGCTACAGAGCCTTCTTGTTTAACCCACAATTTGGGATGATGTCATTTATGGCATTTTTATTCTCTAGCTTTTAATTTTTTTCTCTTTATCTGATTCCCTGGGTTTAAATATAGTTATATTTCCACATCTATGCACACATTTCTCAGTGCTTGTATGTGTATATTTCTCTGAGTGAAGCACTTTGGCACAAACATATTTGCTTTCAAAAGTGCTTAAAAAATGAAACAAACTTGAAACTTGAAGGTCAAAACCATAAGCAAAAATCTGCTTGCAGGCTGAGCCCGCACACATAATCAATTACAATGGATTAATAGTAAATAATAACCACAATATGCAGAGTATATTGCAACAACTATTTGAAAGATTTCCATGAAATTTGCTGACTGTGATGATTGTCTGACTTTATGGTCCAGAGATGATGACTTTGATCCCCTGACCTTTAATAATGATTTATTATGATCAAATACCTGGAAAACTCTTGGCATTCCTATAAACCTATGCTGCACTTGTGTGAGGGGCTAGCATGCTGACACTACAACATCATCATACTATCATTATGAGCACGTTAGCATGCTGGTGTCAGAGTTTAGCTCAGGAGCAATCGAACAGACTTGCTATCAAATCTGGTTTTCATACTGTTTGTCATCAACATTTTCTATGTTATTAGCTTCTTTAGTGCCGTTACATACTGTAAGAAATTTCATGTAAGCATCCACCCAATACCTACTGTCGCGCTGCTACATCCAAAGACAACCAGCTATACCACTGTGAAAGTGTCAAAAAAAGTGAACTGAAACCTTATCAAAGGAGGCAAAGTTCCTCAGGTCTTCACAGGCCAAGTGCAGGTAGAGAGGACTCACTGCTCCCTTCTTCATTATCAGCATCTGGAGCTGCACGGGCAGACACAGCATTTATAAGAGTTACATACCACAGTATAGTAGATTAGCATTAGATTCAAGAGTGTAGGGTAAACTGTTGAGTATCAACAGCAGCTTCGTGCACAGAAGCAGAATTTGGAGACTCACAGCTGCCACAAAGAATGTGAACACTGCGATGAAAACACATGAGAAGAACCTGGTTGTTGAACGCAGAATCACTGAGTTTCTTCCCGAAGCTGTCCAGTCCCTTCTGAACGATCTCCTTCCGGTCCGGCACGGTGAGCTGTCCCAGGGCAAACAGGACAGTGCCCCTTTTCTTGGCCAGGCTTTGTAACAGCGCTGCTTTGGTTGTGAAGCTCACTACCAAACAAACACCCTAACAAAAAAAATAGAGTTTTACTGTAGCAGATGAACACCTAAAAATTCAACCATAAACACACCAATCAGTGTAGACAGTACATCTGTTGTCCTGAAATCCAAACCATGTTCTGTTTTATTATATTGTCAGCTCTGAAATATTAGAAAGTCTCAGCTCTGAGACATCAGAGTCAGATACTAGTTCCTGTGGTCGAAAACAGGCTCGTGTGAACTGCAGAACAGCTGTGCATTTTCCCTCAGCTACCTATGTGACTGACCTGTGGAAGCTGCGGTGGTATCCAGTCCGAGCTGAGCTGACCTCTTCCATCTCGGACAAGCTCTACCCCATCAACGAGCAGCACCACAGGCTTATTCTTCTTCAGCTCACTCAAAATGGAGTGAAACTCTGACAGCAGATCTCTGTGATTAAAATATATTAAAGGAAAGGCAGTCGCTGTTAGTGCGAGGACTGTATGACGTACCTGTAAACTATCTTAAGCACAACTGAAAATCGGTCTACTTGTAAGAATGGGGAACAGGTGATTCCTCCTCAGTATCTTTCATCCTCCTCAACCTCTGAACGAGGCATCGAAGCAGGTTTTCCACAGAGCGTGCTGATTGGCTGGCAGCTGTAGAGTAGGAGACGACATCACAGACGAGGTTTTTCCTGGACCCAACTCCAGTCCTGAGGGTGTCTGCCAGAGCAGCCTGTGTGGGGAGAGATCGACATGGGTAGCAATTAAGGCTTTCCTCGACCACAGAAATTCTTAGTCGACCAACACTCTACTGTTTTTGACTAATCAATAAGTTCATTTAATCATCAGATTTTTAAAATTGGGTTTCTCCACAAAGAATCACTTCTTTAAATTTTGTGTTTCAAAAATACACAATGTTCAAATCACCATCATCCCATCTAACAGCTAATATTGAGACCTGGTTAGAATCCATGATAAAAAAAATAGAGTAGAATATAAATCCTTTATTTAAATTTACCATGAAGACAGTTTTGCCTTCTCCAGGTCCTCCCTCCACCACCATCATCCCTCCTTTGGTCTGGGTCTGCTCCACTGTCTCCACAGCTGCAGACAGCAGCTTCGCCCTGCCGAAGAACTGCCTCTGCAGCGCCCCCTGGTGCACCTCCTGCTCCATCACATCGGACGCAGCCTCAGCCTCCTCATCCTCCTGCCACTCAGAGAACAAGGTGGTGGTTATTTACAGTCTGCTGTCTGTCATCCAGGGTGCTGCTTTAGTTTTAAATGACACCGATCAATCATTTAAGGCTCAGTGTTGCTTAAAACAGCTACGACTGGACAGAAAACAGCCTTTGTAATTTTAGAAGTTTTGAGGCACTTGTACGTTACTTGAGTATTTCTGTCTTACAGTATTTTATACCTCTACTGTTAGAGGGAAATATTGTACTTTTAACTCAACTACATTTACCTTTTAACAGTAGTTACTTGTCAGATTAAAGGGAAACAACGGGCATTTCCAAAATACTGACTGATTGCGACAACTGATTAATCTGGAGGCTATAAAATGTGATTGAAAAAAATACTGCAACTTGCTCATGTATGCACATATTGCGAGAGCAAACACAAGGTGTCAGCGTCGCCTCCGTAAACAGCAATTGCCTGTCAGTGGCGATATGAATGGAGTCTAGAATTTCAACATTTGCAAAATAAATAAACATGCTGTCACTGTCTGAATCTATTTTATGTTAACAAAACATACGGTACTTAAGAGATAAGATAGGCAAACTGTCATACCTTTCTTTCATTTTCCCGTAGTTATAGTTTATGCAAGTGCTGTCCACTGCAATGGAGAAATCCACTGGAATAGACAGACTTTGCCCTCACAATATGCGCAAATATGTCCATGAGGATATTGCAATATTTTTTTCCATCATGTTATAAAGCCTCCAGAATAACATGGCTGTTGTTCCCCTTTAAGTTTTACATACCAAACATATGGACCAGTTTACAAAAGACTTATTATTACACATTAAACTATCCAACAGCACATGAAGCAGTTACAAAATGAAAGTACTGCTTGAATATTTAAACATCATTGATAATGCGCCAACAATGTAATAATGTAACACTGAGAGGAGCCATTCTGCATAATGAGTACTTTTATTACTTTAAGAATATTCTGTTGCTTTTATACTTTTACTTTGAATGCAGGGCTGTAGTGTGGAGTATTTTCAATTATTAATTCCACTTTTATTATTTTATAACTATTTTTGAAGCATGTTTTTAATGTCTTTTGACATTATCTTTGATTATATGGAAAAGAAGCACAGCAATACCATGTTTTAATCACAACTAAAAGATCTGAAACAAGTTTGATTAATAAGGAGTTTGGATATGAAAGTGATTGACTAACCTCCACAAACTGCTTTACTACAGCCGTCCACAGGTCTTCCAGCACAGCCTTGCCAAAGACCTCCAGGTTTTTCAGATATGGTTTCCCCTCCACGACGCCTCCCCACTCACACGAGTAACTATGACAGATAAACAAACAAGAAGCCTCAACTAAGGCCCTTAAAATGACGTTTTAATGATTTAATTTCAGAATACTATTTACCAGTTTTTCAAAAATATTGTACTTTATCAGTTAATACTAAAAAAAAAAAAACAGATCTTGCATGTACAACTTTTAAAATAAAAGTCTTAAGTGATAAGTATTCTAACATTAAAGTGAACTGTTGTTTTAATGCCACAGCTTCAGTGCAGCAGGGGTATGACGGCGATAACTCACTTTTCAGTGACCTTGACTTCACTGTCCCGGATCCTTCTCTTCAGAAACGCCATTTTAGACTCGGCCTCCTTGGATTCAGGAGCAAAGTCAGATCTCCAAGCCACCGGAACTGATCTGAGAAACAAGAAAAAAAACGTAAAATACCAAAGTGGATTTCCAGCAATCTGCGTAGAGTTACAGCATTGAAATCAACTGAATAGAAACAAATATTTTACAAAATCATCTACATCCTATAAATTGATAGAGGTCAGTAAATCATTTGAATTAGGGCTGTCAAAACGATTAAAATATTTAATCATGATTAATTGCAAATTAAAGGGAGATTTGTCTACTATTTAATACTCTTATCAACATGGGAGTGGATAAGTGTGCTATTTCTATGCAAATGTATGCATATATTTATTAGGGCTGTCAAAGTTAACATGAAAATGATGCAACTTGCATTTTTTAGATTGCCACAAATGAGATTAAATAGTACTCACACTTATTAAATTTTGACGATGATTTTCAAAAGTTTATGTTTTTATGATCTGAGCATATTTAATTATGATAAATGCAGTACCTGTAAGGGTTTCTGGATAATATATGTTATTACCTCCGCCAAGGAGGTTATGTTTTTGCCGGCGTTTATCTGTCTGTTTGTTTGTTTGTTTGTCTGTGTTCAAGATAACTCAAAAACTTATGGACGGATTTTGATGAAATTTTCAGGGTGTGTCGAAAATGTGAAAAGGAAGAACTGATTTAATTTTGGGGACGATCTGGAAGAAATCCTGGATTCTGGATCACTTTGAAATTTTCATTAACATTGGGGTAAATGGGACCCAAAAATTGTTTCTCAATATCTCTGGTAATTGTTGCCCAAAGCTCATGAAATTTGACTCAGGGATTCACAATGCGTACTTCTATCAAATCCCAAAGGCTGATCCAGATCTGATCCAGATGGCGGAGGTCTGTGCTCTCAGAGTGCTTTTCTAGTTGCTGTGTGTTGTTAATTGGTTTCCAATAATACTTCTATACATAGAATAAAGCATAAAGCAGCATATTTGCCCACTCCCTTGTTGAGAAGGGTATTAAATACAGGGCAAATCTCCCTTTAAGGTACATTCTGAACAGATAAAAAAAATGTGTGATTAATCGTGATAAACTATGGACTTATTCATTCACACATCTTGAGGTCAGAGATCAAGGGACCCCTTTGAAAAAGGCCATGCCAGTTATTCGTCACCAAAATGTAGCTTAAGTTTGGAGCATTATTTAGCCTCCTTCACATCCAGCCAGTATGACATGGTTGGTACCGATGGAGTTTTCTAGTTTTACAGAGTGATGTATATCACTCTAGCTTTAAGCCCGCCACAACCTGAAGATCACAAGTTGCATTAATATGTTGAAGAAAGTAGTGATGTAAAATAAATTTGGGTTAACACGTTACTATCACATTACCTTGACAGCCATAATTTAAATTACTATCTTCTGAAACTGAAAAAGTGTTAAGAGTAAAATTTAGATAAATTGTGATGTGTGAATGCGAGCACGGATTACTTGGTGACGCTTGGATCTCTGAAGTAGCAGAGCATTCGCTGCTGCACTGTGTCGGGGTAAAGAGCCTGGAACTGACGGATCTCCATCTCTGTGACGGACAGACCCGCTGGGGCCGACGCCAGCTGCACAAAGAGAAACGCGTTATTCTTTCAAATTTGCTTTTCTCTTGGGTGTTTGGTTCCCTGTATCACAAAATCACCAACTTTCTGGGCTTCATCTATCAGCTTGTTGAATAATTTTAATGTGAGGAATGTGCGCTTTTTTTCCCCGGGAAAAACCAATGGATGTGATGTTGTATGTACTTGTTTCAGCTCCACTATAGGACTAACACGGTGCAACCATAGCTAATGTTTGGTTAGAATTGGGGTTCTCTAATGTCAAGAAAGGACCAGCTCCGCCACAACTCGACAACAACACAAACTCCATGGAAACAGACAAGAGTTAGTTTGACTGCATTGTTTTCTATGGGAATGTCCGACTCCTAACTGGCCGTGAGCGACGAAGTGCTGCACAGCGCCATTTTGAGCTGAACTCTTGTCGGACGCCCTGCAACTGCCGCAACCGCAAGTTCACAAAGGCTACTGTTGGCTGTATTGTATATCATTTTCAGTAAATAACACAACATAAAAACTGTTTTCTGTTTAAAAAACACAAAGGACAGAAGAGAACAAGTACTACTCACTCATCTTTTAAGTGGTTACATCTCTAGTCTGATCTGGACCACACAGCTGATTAGTACGTGGTTTGTTTACATCTCGTAGCAGAGGGACATATTTAACAGTGTCCAATACTACTAGGCTAAAAGTAAATTAAAAAAAATACAAATCTATCTTCTTATCTTGTTGGTTTCTTATTCTGTCAAGAAGACACACCAAGGTCAATATTATTTGTCATTATAATAAATTAGCAGTTCTGTCTAATATATATATATTGTCGTGTTGTCAACATCAACCCAGGAGACCAAAACTACGGTGTCTCCCCTGTTCCTGGTCTGGAGGCTGAAGCAGGAAAAGTTAAGACTAGTATCAACATCAGTCGGGCCTTCGATTGGAGTGGAGGGACCTTCATTTGGTAACATTACTGCCGAGCATGTGAAATACTGTATATAGTGATACTGTAGTTTTAGCAGGCTAATGTCGCTGACGTTCAACATGATGCCTGTCAATCACATTCAGTCTCGTGCGTGTTGGTAGTGCGAGCATAAACGCAAGCAACAGGACTCCGACTGTCGTTGACTTAACGGCCACAGGTGTCACTGTTAACAAGCTATTTCTGATCCTTAAAGAGAGCAAAAAACACATCTATTGCCACTACTGGCGGCAGTAGCTCAGTCTGTAGGGAGTTGGCTTGGGAACCGGAGGGTCACCGGTTCAAGTCCCGACATGGACCAAGAACTGAGTGTGAACTGGTAGCTGGAGAGGTGCCACTTTACCTCTTGGGCACTGCCGAGGTGCCCCTGAGCAAGGCACCAAACCCCCAACTGCTTGTCAGGAGCAGCCCCCTCACTCTGACATCTCTCCAATTGTTGCATGTTTGTGTGTGTTCGGGTCTGCATGTACCGTGTATAAGTTAACAACAGAGTGAAAAAAATTGAATTTCCCCTCGTGGGACTAATAAAGGACTATCTTCTTCTTAAAGAGGCTGTTTTGTTATTGTCATAACTGTAAGAGTTGTATTAGTTATTAGTCTATTCTTTATAATTTTTATAGTTTAATTTTATAGTTTAATTTTCTGTTTATCTGCAGACTGTTAGAAAATTTAAATGAGCAAATTTGAATCCCAATCTTAATCAACTGGGTTCTTGCACAAAATGAAGCATCAGTACAGCTCTACTTATGAATTCTTTTACAGTTAATGTCATATTAACAAGTCTTACCCAGCTGTGCTGCGGCAGGTCAGGGAGGACGGGTTTGGGAGGCACCAGGCCGTACCTCTCCCCCAGGATTCCTACCATCATCTGGCTTCGACACACCTCTGACAGGCACAGCTCGGCGGCACGCCCCGACTCCTCCTCTGTCACGCCCCAACGCAGCTCCACCTCCTGCAGGTAGAGGCAGTGTAACGCAGCGCGACGCCGGAGCTCCGGGAACACGCTGCGCACCAAGATGTCACGCTCAGCGTGCATGTCTCTGAAGGTGGAGGAGATGAAGACGCGTACACCTCGCCACCTGGCGAAAGAGGACGGAGTCAGTGTTAAGGAATAGGAAATAATAAGGAAAAGGTGGGAAAAGGAAATGTCCTCTGACCTTCAATGTTAAACATAATAAAATGACCTTAACTTGGGGCTGGCTGGTATTGGGATGACACTGTCTGTGGACTGAGGGCACTTAGCTCCCTCTGGCAGTGGGATGTTGTACAGTTTGTCCAAATGCTCCACATGGTCCAGTAGTCTGGACGATCCTCGTTCTGCCACAAACCTTGTCACATAGTTAAAGAAACAGTTAAACATTAACACTTTATTGGCAAGAGTTAGATCAGCTACACTCAACAGCCAGTTAGCGTAGCAAAATCCAGCAACCCAAAGATGTTGAACTCACTAATTAACATGTTATCTAGTATGTTTAATCTGTACAAAAAGTGCAAAAATGACAATTCACCATTTTAGAGGGAATTATGTTCCAGATTATCTCTTGGATTAAACAAACAAGAATAATTAACATGTTAATTAGCGAGCTTTCGAGGCACTGGTCGGGTTGTTACATCGAAGTGAGCCAAGTAGCTGTTTCCAGACATTGTGCTATGCTAACCAGCTGGATATCAGAGTGATACCGATCTTCTCCTCTAACTTTTGACAACCATTATTATTATCCCACCACTATTATTATTATTATCATAATCAGAAAGCCAAGAGTTTGCTTTAAAGAGCTACTGGGTTAAACATGTTTTTACATTTATATAAATCATCTAAACCAGTTTCTGAATTAAATGAGTACTTTACCTCATGATTTGTTCACTGAAGCCTGCCAGCTTCACACAGTTCCTGTCAGGGAGGAACTCTGTCTCTCTGCATGTAGACAACACAACAATAAATTAATTTAAGAAACAGGAAGGGAAACTGAAACGCGGTAAATTTTGTTTGCGGCTATAAATATATCTACATTACTGGACATTTTTGCAAAAAAAGCAAAAAGTAGCTGTCTGTACCGTAGAAACAGTGAGAATACTGTACTGTGAGATATAGCAGTAGCAGCAGCTACAGCAGGAAATTGGAGCATTACCCCTGTGACAAGAAGATCTGCACCTCGAGGGCTTTGTTGTTTATTTCATTCCTGTAGCTGCTGATGGCCCACTCGATTTCATTATTGATCCAGTAGTCACTCAGCACAATGAAGTTGTCCACCTGAGAAACAAAAGCATGTGAGGTCAAAGATAACAAGGAAGAATTTTGTGCTGTCGTCTAAAGCAGCGGCCTTTGACTTTTAATCAGCAAATATGTCTGAAACTCAGCAAATATCATTAAATTGCAGAGCCACAGTGTTAGCAGTTTCAGACCAGTTTGTTGGACTTGAAAACTCCAAATTAAGCCACCATGCAGCAGTTTGTTAATATGCACACGTGCGCCATCTACAGACAAGGAAACTGAAAAGTGAAGCCAATGCAGAAGTGCCTTAAAGTTGCATTCTTTCTAGCAGCCAGCAGGGGGCAACTCCTCTGGTTGCAATAAGAAGTCTGATTGTATAGAAGTCTATGAGAAAATGAGCCTATATCTCACTTGATTTATTACCTATTTATCCCCATCCACAGCAGTACATTGCTTTGCTTCTGTGCGGTAAATCTCTGCTTCTCCAAACTGGGGGCGTGCCTACTGTCATCTACTGTAGATAATACACTGACTCTGGATAAGTACCTCATACAACCCCACTTCAAAAACAACTTAACTATCCCTTTAACACCACTTGTACCTCTTAGTTAACCGTGAAACCATCTAAAGATATTTGTTGCCCCTTTTTAGTATGTAAGCACTTGTAATACAAAATAAAGACATCATAACCTATTTTTATTTGAGAAAAAAAAATCCCCTTTGACTCTCCCCTGTCAAAATAAACTACATTATGTACAAATAAACTAACCTTGTTTTTCTTGGTGAGCATTCTGGAGAACGAACGGCTGTCCCTTTCCTCATGTGACATCTCTGAACACGCCTGTGAGAAGAAGGGGAGAAGCATTCATTAATAAAGGCAAAATTCAATGAACAGAAACTTCCTTCAAAAACACAGCTTATGTGTTATTCTATTCATTCTATTGCTTACCATTATTTGTCTCTATATTTTACTTCTGTTTCACTCTCATTATGTTTCATCCCTCTACATGAATGCTGCTATGGTATGACATAATAGGATGCCATAGATAAAAAGTCCTGACCTTTATTTGCTTCATCACTCTCCTGACGTTATCCAAAAGCACATCAGACTTCAGCTCGACTTCTTGACTGTGCCTCCAATCAATCAGGCAGAGCTGACTGTCCTCGGCACTGCTGCCGATCATCAGAGCGAGCAACACTGCCATCTCCAAGGTCTGAGACGAAGACGGGACAGATTAGTTATAACAAGTAAAAAAGGTAGAGCTGAAACAACACCAATTAGGATTTAAACCAAGTAAAATGTGACAGTTTTGTTTGTTATTGCTAATCAGACAGAAGAAAACCGGCCCTCACAGAAGGAGTGAGCTGGTCATCCTTCTTTTTCTTCCTCCTTCTACTCCTGTTCTCTTCTTCCTCTTCCTCCTCATCGTTCTTTTGCTCGGGGTCAGGTGGGAGGCAGAAGTCCTGTTTCTTACACAAGTCTTCACCACCCGTTATGTGCGTGGAGAGCACGATAATGGTGCGTCCGGGGAGCGGGGGCACATTGTAACGACAGGAGAGCTGGACCGCCGTCTCCAGAGCTTTGCGGTAACGGTCCAACAGAGCGACAGTGAACTCCCTCTGACTGGATGCACAGACAGAGTTACATTATCTAACCGAGTGCACATTTCTTTTAACCAAATGAATTTCCTCATCTGAGCAAAAAACACACTTCTTTTAGAAATAGGTCGTTTTTCTTGGCTGCATCTTTGGATTGAATCATTTTTGTGGCGGTGTTAAGCATTTCCTAAGATCAAATGTAATGTAATAAACTAGGAAAATATCAGAGAAAATTGCTGAAACTCAAAGGATATTTCCATACTTGGCCTTTAGGAGCTGGGCCTTCTTCGCTCGGTATAGTCGATAGATAAACGGCACTCCAAGCGTCACCCTGATCCGGCTCCTTGGGGTCGTGTCCCATTCCAGACGTTTGAAACGCTTGCTCTTGGGAATCTTACTCAGGATGCCCTTCAGAATCTCTTTAACAGGGGGGATTACCTGCTCAGATGCTGTGGCTGGAGGACAGAGGAGACACTGTTTGTGTTATCTGTAGCAGTATGTTACAGGTGGACTTTATAAAGCAAGATCAGGCTGATTTGTTAGTATGTCAATATATTTTGGTTAATATTGGTTTAATATTGAAAGCTGGCCAATCAAATAAAACACTGCTGATATTAATCAATGAGGCTGTCATTATTCTGCATTTTTCTTACGGTCAACAATTCCCATGAAAGGACAAGCACCTACCACTATGCACACTAATATTCATAGTATGGCAATATTCTGATCACCTGAACATTCATTCATTCATTCATTATTCATAAGCGCTCATCCTATTCAGGGTTGCAGGGGCTCTGGAGCTGATCCCAGCTGACAGTGGGCGAAGGCGAAGTACACCCTGGACAGGGCTGACACATATCGACAGACAACCATTCACGCTCACAATCACACCTACAGGCAATTTAGAGTCAACAATTAACCTGCATGTCTTTGGACTGTGGGAGGAGGCCGGAGAACCTGGAGAAAACCCACGCTAACGCAGGGAGAACATGCAAACTCCACAAAGAAGAATCCTAAGCTGGATTCGAACCAGTGACCCTCTTGCGACAGAGCTAACCACTGCTACACCTTAAACCGCATATTCTGCTTTATAGAGCGCATTCAGAATCACGCGTCTCAACCGGGGTCGTTACGGCAGTTTTCGATACGTGGTCTTTTGCCTGTTTACAACCAGCTCAGTGTGGATGCATGCTCAAAAGAAAAAAAAAGGAGAAACACGCCTACTTTTAAATATTATGAAAGACGTGGATATCAACAGGGTTTTGATTGTGTGCAAATAACGTAACACTGAACATTTCAAGAAGAAATGAAAGAGGGAAGCTGGAAAATTAAAGATAAATAAATAAGCAAAATGGCTCCTGCCATTCCACTTTTCTATATCTTGACATGAAAAACAACATGTTTAGGGCATCAACCTCCGTCAACCACAGCCGAGAATGACGCTGACATGGGACTCACCGGCCCCGGTAATGAGGATGCCCTGAGCTCCTCAAATGGACCAGATGATGAGGATGGACGTTTATCATAAGGACGTTTATGTTAATCTGAGTATGAAAAGCTGCATGTAAACAGGAAGAGAGGACTATTAATGTTCATTAGCCACGTAAACAGCTTAGTAGGAATACTGTCACAAAAAACTGAATATTTTGTGAATGTAAACGTAGTACTGGTCCTTCTCTCAATCATTTCTGACTCGCCTACCCAGACTGTGGCCCTCAGGTCAAAGCCCACTGGCTCCTGATTAAGACCTAAATCTTTAAAAACATCTTAGAGACATAGTGGATAGTTTTATTTATAAAAATAGCTCAGTGATATCCTAAAATAATTGGGTACTGTAGTTTCTAACATCACTCAAACAGGAATAAATCTGATAAAAAGGGAATTTTTGGGGGCAGGGAACTATTTCCTGCTGTGTATGAATACAGTTTTGGTGGTCTGCTGACTATTTTGGGCAGCAGGACGCTGTATGTGGGATTGACTCAAAATAAACTAGTCCTAGTGTTTGTTATAATGAAGGAACATGTCACCCAGCACAACAGTGTCTCACTGGTGTGTAGTTAATAGTTTTAACAGCTCTATAGCACAGAGCGAGTCGATATATCAGACAACACTTGTTAATAGGATCAATTCATTGCTGATTTTTGTGTTTACTAGAGCTGCATTTTGCTCAATTAATAGATTAGTCGATAGAAAAAAAGATTAATCACCAGCTATTTTGTTAATTAATTCATTGTTTAAGTGGTTTTTAAGTAAAATTTCCAAATATTTGATGGCTCTAGGTTCTCAAATGTGAGCATTTCCTTTTTTTAATTTGTCTTACATGATAGTAATCTGAATACTTTTGGATTTTTGACTGATGTTACCTTGTACTGCAGGATGTTGTGATGGACATCTTTCACTGTTTGCTGATGTTTTACAGACTGAACAAATTCATAGATTAACCAAGAAAAAATAATCAGCATATAAATCAGAAACGAATAGTTGCAGCTCCAGTTTTTACATACATAAGTAAAAATATAAAATATTACCTATGCACCTTACACGGCAACAGAAAACATGAATTTATCACAATGCAATACAAGAGCTAGAGTTCCTTTAATATAACTGACAGTCAGGAGTTTTAGCATATCTCACCCAAAGTGTTAAGCTCCATCATGACTTTGTAGGCAGCGAGGAATCTGATGGGAAACTGACGGCTCTGAATAATGGCTTTCTGTAAACATGTCAAAGTTAAAAAATTAAATTACAAATTAAACTAAACAAAAAACACATATATGACTCTTCATCTGGTACTAAAACTGTATAATTAATAACTGTATTATATTTTTACAATAAGGATGCAGTACATGCTTCACTCTGCTGAATCTCACCTTATTGGTCAGTCTGCTGAGGATCTTCTTGTGATGAGCCTCACTGATACCCTTAGTGATCATGTTCCTCAGGTTCCTCAGCATGGCCATGAATGGAAGAGACTTATTATCTGCACAGTAGAGACATTATTCATCAGTATGTGTGATCACGGACATGTTTGGTTATTTATAGCTATATATTAGATGCATACAGTATGTTTGCATGTGTAGTAGATGTGAAGTGCATTGTATTTCATTTGCATAACAAGTTCAGGCTTCATATTCATGTATGCATTCGCAAATACAGGACGTCTTCATTGCTTTTTTGGTTCCATATATGCCAGTGACAAAGAGCTCTGGACTTGAAAAATGCAGGATTGAATCTCTGGAGCAGATTGGAAATTGCAGCTCAGTAAAGTCAAGTCAGGTAAAGTCAAACAATACATGGAAACAGAAGATGAGACGACTGACAGTATTTTTCCCATCATGCACTTGGAACTTGCGATACAGTATTTACACTCTTCTGGACAGCAAGTCTGTGAATGTTATAAATCTGCCAACAAGGTGGGGCTTTTATTCTTTAGAACAAATGAGAGGAAGTGTGAGCTGGAAAAAATGAGTGTTCAAACTTCCCCTTTAAGGAGCAGCTTGACATTTTGGAAAGAGCTGTTAGTCTGTGTGTACTCAGCAGACCTATGAGCTTCTCCCAGGTGGTGGCGTTGTTGCCCTCCAGGCTGAGCAGCCGTTCCCACGTCTCGGGCTCTTTGAGCTTCATACGCTTCCCGGCTCTCTCCCTGTCCCACGAACCTTTTATTCCACTGTGGGTGAACTCCTTCAGGTCAGCAGGATACCTGGAACCGACAAAATCACACTGCATTTTAAAATGGAGGCAGGATAAGCCCAGAGCTGACCCAGTGGTGAGGTTACTCACCTCTAGGACAACAGAGAGATCATGACAGGCCTGAGACTAAATCTAACACTTTCTCATCTATCTACTTTCCCATCTTCATATTTTTGAAACAATAAATTAAATTACAGCTTTAAGTGGGCCTGTAGTGAAGAGATCATAGTTCTTGTCCTGGTAACTGGACTATTATGCACATTTTCATTTACCTAAAAGCTGCATTTGTATGATGTAAACCCTGTACAAGACATCTTACGCAGTAGATACAAAAGAAAATAGTATTTATACACTTCCCAGAAATAGAGCATGCTATCAACCAAGCAGTATATAAATATTTAATGCATGTTTATAACCAGCCCTGTCTCAACAACTAAACCGCATTCTCAGTTATGTTTTGATGGAAACATCTTTTCTCCCAGATTGCGGTTGCAGTTTTAAACATGTGGTTAATGTTGTAAATTAACACACAAAACGTAACAAAACTCCTTGTTAGGTTTAGTCAAAAAAAGCATCCTGATTTGGTTTAAACAGACAATGAAATTGAAACAACACAAAATTACTTGTTGGGTTTAGGCAATAAAAACTACATGGTTTAAGTCCTGTGTCTTCTGAGCAGTTCCCCACCCAGTCCTCCTCCCCACACAGATTACTACATCTACGATTACAGACGGACTTCTGATACATCAAAAAACAACAAAATAAAATCAGAAGAAAAAATTTGGAAATGTGTTTGATGAATTATTTCTCTGTTGTTACCATGCTAATTGTCATTGTATTTTACATGGCTGGAAAGCCTGTTTATTTACCTTCACAATGACATCTAACTTTGAAGGATCATGCATTTGTGACATGTGTAGCGGCACAGCTGATTATGTGGGAAGCACCCAAGTAAAATTTGCCAAAATTCTCTGCCATTGCTAAACATTAGATTCTCCTGTTGGTACGGACTTGACCTCCAGCTGCTGCCAATCAGGTTTACATTGTTGTATGGGAATGTAGTAAAAAATCAGGCTGTTTATAACACACTATAATGCAGTTATTGTTTACTGTTAAAAATGCAATGCTTTGATTAGTAAGATAAAAAAAATAGATATTGATTTTTTAAATATAGATGGTGCACAAAGACTGAGATGGCTGATCACATGTGAAACATATAAATTAGCCAGTTTTCTAGACAAAGCCTGGGAGAAGACACAACAGCTCTTTGGCAAGATAATCTATACATATTTAATAGTCTTGGGTTTTTTTTCCATGTCAAAGTTTTGTTTTTATTTTTCCACATGTAAGACCAGAAGATGTATGTAAAACAGTGGTGTCTTGTAATCCCATGTGGGATGGGCCAAATGGGCCAAACACAATCCCGTGGCACCAACCATGTTATGTCCTCGTCGTGAAGGAGGCTACATGCTCCAAACTTAGGCACATTTTTGAGAGGAAAAACTGACATGGCCATTTTCAAAGGGGTCCCTTGTCCTCTGGCCTCCAGATATGTGAATGTAAATGGGTTCTCTGGGTACCCACCAGTCTCCCCTTTACAGACATGCCCACTTTATGATAGTCCCAGTCAGTCTGGATCAAGTCATAGTCAAGTCAGCACTCTGACACACTGACAGCTGTTGTTGCCTGTTGGGCTGCAGTTTGCCATGTTATGATCTGAGCATATTTTTATGCTAACTCCAGTACCTGTCAGGGTTTCTGGACAATATTTGTCATTGTTTTGTGTTGTTAATTGATTTCAAATAATTAATATAGGTATACATACATTAGCATAAAGCAGCATATTTGCCCACATCCATGCTGATAAGAGAATTAAATACTGAACAGATTTTTAAAAATGTGTGATTAATCACAATTAACTATGGACAATTATGCAATTACCGGTTATCAAGATTAAATATTCTAATCAATTGACAGCCCTGCTGCTTATAGATGATAAACGTGGGAAGTGGCATTAAAGTAAACTGGTTATGGAGTAATGACTGTTATTCACAAGCTATTTACGAGTTAAATTCAACCAAACTGATAGTAAACTCGTGCCGTAGGAGCCTCTCTGGGAGTCATAAGTGTGTAAAGGTGCAGCTTACTTTCTTCCCAGGATGGCCATAACATGTTCAGCCGGTTCTTTAATGTGAAGCTTCTTGATCATCTTCTTCATACTGAACTCACTCTGCTTTTTATCCACCACCACTTTGCTGTCCTCTACCTGCAACTACACACACACACAAACACACGCACAAGTGTTACCCATGTGATATGGGTTTCAGCTCGGGTCTGTTGTCATTTACATCCACTGCAAACAAAAATAGATAGTCTTAGATCTTTGACTTCAGCACATAAAAAATGGGAATATATATATATATATATATATATATATATATATATATATATATATATATATATATATATATATATATATATATATATATATATATATATATATATATATTCTAAGACTAAGACTAAGACTTTTTCCATGTGCACAAAAGGCCTATTTCTCTCAAATATTGTTCACAAATTTGTCTAAATCTGTGTTAGTGAGCACTTTTCCTTTGCCGAGATAATGCATCCACCTCACAGGTGTGGAATATCAACATACTGATTAGACAGATTGATTATTGCACAGGTGTGCCTTAGACTGTCACAATAAAAGTCCACTCTAAAATGTGCAGTTTTATCACACAGCACATAAAAAATGGGCGCAAAAACAAAAGTGTGGCGTTTATATTTTTGCTCAGTATAGTAAATCTGTGACACCACAAAATTTCAGAAATCCTGACATCTTGTTTATTCAAAGGCACAGTTTCTGAATACTGGCTGTGTATTTCTCTGTGGATTGAGTGTTTTGATACTTTCACAGTATCTATATAGCACTTAAACCTGCTTTATAATAAAAAAGACATGAAAATCTCACTTTTCATTATACAAGACCTTTAAGAAAATACTGCAATGAAATAAAAGTAAATAAAAAACATCCAAAGCACATATTTAGTGGCACAACAGAAAAGTATTGTACATTGACTTACAAACTTCTCCAGAATAGTTGCATCTGATCTGAGCAGGTTCGCCCACAGTTTCAGCTGCTGATCAGTCGGTTTCTGGAAAACACAGATAGGGTGCGTAGAAGAAGAAGAAGATAGTCCTTTATTAGTCCCGCTAGGGGAAATTCAATTTTTTTCACTCTGTTAACTAATACACACACATGCACAAACAGGTCCATATACATGCAACAATTGGAGAGGTGTCAGAGTGAGGGGGCTGCTCCTGACAAGCGCCCCGAGCAGTTGGGGGTTTGGTGCCTTGCTCAGGGGCACCTCGGCAGTGCCCAAGAGGTAAACTGGCACCTCTCCAGCTACCAGTTCACACTCAGTTTTTGGTCCATGTCGGGACTTGAACCGGTGACCCTCCGGTTCCCAAGCCAACTCCCTACAGACTGAGCTACTGCCGCCCCCAACAACAACAGAACAAAGCATGGCGCGATGAAGAGTGGGTATTTGAGGAACGGATGCACCGAGTGTTCATTTAGAGAAATGAGTCAATCGTACTAAAATAGAAACCACATAAAGTTTCAATGTATATTCAGTGGAGGAAGTTAAAAGTGCGTGGGGGTCAACCTATGTTTTTTTAACCACAGTGAAAGCAAAGAAACACTAATATGGACAAACTGTTTTCTGTCTGTTGTTAACAGGGGTGTAACATTAGTATTATTTGGTTTAACCAAGAGTTTTAACATTGAACTAAATTTAAAAAAAAAAAAAAAAAAAAAAACAGACCAAAATGAAAGCTTTTGTACCTTTGCTTTGCGCCTGTTGCGGCTGTGTTTACAGCGGTGTTTGCGTGTGTTGTATTTGGCCAGCTGATATTCATTGAACTGCTTGAACTTGTCAGCCATTGCCTTCTTCAAGCACATCGGCAGGGAGCGGCTGAAGCACTGGAAACAGACAAACATGTTGTTGACACTGGACAGAACAGACCCATCCAGATTCCACCTCAGAGCTCACTAAAACTTACTGTACTGTAGATCCTGACTACTTCCAGCCAATCGGAGGGCAACTGTACGGCAGCACAGAAGTATCTGCGGACATGTTGCTTGGTGGAGGGCTGATGGGCAGCCAGAGCCAATAAGAAGTTTGCCGTGATGCGAATGTTCAACTCCTGTCGAGTGTAAACTGCCACCTGAATGGAAAGAGAAAGAAGAAGCATGGAAGTGATTATAACCCTTTTACAGTTTGTTGGAAAATGAATTCCACTGGCCTGTTTCTCTGGCAAAAAGAAGACAAAAGAGTACAGCAATCAATACAAAAAACACACATGTCACATGATGGATAAACCGTGTTGTCAATGAAAATGTAAAATGAAAACTTTCCTTGTCATCCAACTCAGATGTTCATAACACCCAGCAGCCATGTGGGAGGCTCTGTGGCAAACCACACTAATGTTTGCTGGAGATGCACTAAACTGAAACCTTTCTAGGACTCAGTAAATTCAAAGCAACTGTGCTCTGATGTACCTTGGACACGTACAAGGAGATACCTGACAAGACAAACATTTCGCTTGCAGGCAGCAGAAAAAGCTCCAGTATAACATGAAACTGGTGTAAAACTGTCCCTCCAGTAAAACAGCATCCTCATCTGCTGAGGATGTGGATGATGACCTTGTCTATGAACAAGTAGTGAAGACGATGCTGCAAGGGGTTTTTCTTTCACAGTTAGGGTTTTTCCATGTGTAATGTTTTTGCTGTCGTTCTCCAGAACAGATGACTAGAGGAGGTATTTTTGACAGACATTGGGTAAATGATCACTTACATGAACCAAAATGCCAAACAAGTAAAACTGTTTAAATATGGAATAACTGGAAATAAAATGTATATACAATATACTGTATGTCTGAGTAGCATGTGACAAGTTAGGAGTTCAGGAGCTACAATCCAGTTTAAAAATACCTTCAGCCTGCACACACACCTTGAGAAGAAACTGAGGGTCACAGACAGAAATATCCTTCGCCAGGTTTATGATCCTAGTCCACACACTTTTCTCTGAGTCCCAGTCCTTCTGGCCTGGAGTTGTGCTCTTACTGACCAGAGAGCAACACACCACGTTCAGCAGGAGATACTGAGGAACAGACAGAAAGACAAGGAAGTATACGTTTGCAACTCAAGAGGAGTTATCATCACTTTAATCAACACATGAATATAATTTGGTGACACTGGAGCAGAGAAATGCTAAACTTGCAAGGCCAGCAACAAAAAAGTGATGATTTCTATGACTTATTATCTAGTCACTGAAAAATATTTTCAACTACCTTTTTATCTTTAAGCTCCTCCTCAATAGTTTCTTTTTTTCTATCAATCTCAGCAAACTCCTCCTGTCTGATGACCATAGTTTGTTCAAGCTCCAGGTCGCCCAACTCAGTTTCCAGGGCAGGTAATTCCATGGCTGCCCCAGCATCCTCTTCCTCCTCCTCTTCAGACAAAGTATCATAGTCCTCATAGCACTGTTGATGCAGACGAAGTTACATTAATACCGCAAAATGGGATACATCAAGAAATGGTGTTAAATATTTTAAATAGGAATGTATTAGCAGCCAAAGTCACTTCATTTTGTTTGTGCAAAAATGACTGTCAAAAAAGTAAAATTGAGGAAAAACAACAAACCAAGAAAAACATTTCATGTACCACACTTGATTCTTCAAAAGAGGACTGCATCATGTCAGATGTTTCCTCCCTGTCTTCGTCTCCTCCATCGTCCCTCTTCTGTTCTCCACCCAGATCACGATGGAGGAATGAAGGAGGATGAGCATAGTGACTGAGCAGAGCGCTGCTGGCCAGGGACGTAAAGCGCAGAGAGTCATTAGGGACAGATGTTGATGAGGTGAGGGGAAAAGAGAGACTGGGTGAATGGACACTTAAGAGCTTGTTCTCGGTGCTGAGGAGAGGGGAGAAGGGCATTGGCGACAAGGAAGAAGTGGAGAGAAGGGTGGATGAGGTGGATGACAGGCTGGAGGGCTGGAGAGAGGGGCAAGAGGAAGTTTGTGTTGCATAGTTTAAGTGTGTGGAGGTCTGAGCCAAGAGCTTATTCTCCAGACTCGGAGGAGCGTAGTTGGAAAACAGATTTCTCCCACATGTGGCCTGCTGCTGCTCTCCTGGGGCTACATTTGTCTGCAGCAAAGTTAGCGCCTTCATACCTGCAGAGAAACATATCAGTCAAACACTCAAACACTGTCACGACGACAAACCCTCAGAATCATGACATTAGGTATTGAGACAAGCAACACAGCAACATTCCTTTGACCGTTTAAACAAGCATTGTACTCGTAGTTCAGGGTGTGTGCTGCTCAACTGAAAGCATCCATAAAGAAGGGGCAAAGTCTGGAAACAACAATCAGCATAAGGCCCAACAGGTGGCCAGGAGCACCATAAAGCATAGACAACCTGCAGAAATTAGTCAAATACAATGAAAATATGAAATCCCCCAAAAGTAGTATAATTCAGTTAGAAAATGCAAGAAAATCCTTCTGCAGACCAAAAACTCAGCTATAAACCAAATTAACACTTTCACTGACAAAAAATATACAGCAAGTCCTTTCTTCAAGTGAGTAAAGTAGTATTTCACATCTAGCCTAGTAATAAAAGATGTACAACTTAGCTAAACTGTGTGCAGAGGAAGCAGGCATTTAACTATCAGAAGGACAACCACATCACTACAACAATATCAAGACAGACACTGCGTTTAACTGGCATAAATTAAGTGAAACGAGACATTAGTCAACATTAGTCAAAATGTTTCGTAGAGGCCTACTATTTTGAATGACTCAAGAGTTTTCAAAGGCGTGGTAGCTAGCCATGAACGCCCACAGTTGAATCACAAAACTCGCCGGAAACAAACACTATTTAAACTCCACAGGCAGAGCACTGACTCTAAACAAAAGTGTCCTCATGTATATGATGTTACCGTTTGACGCAGTGCAGTTTAGCATCTATTTCTGAAGCCTTCTGAGGAAAGTGTAGCTCTTGATTTACTGTAAATGTCCTCATCCGAGCAGCTGCCTACTCTGTTGTCTCGAAAGCGCTGATTGGTCAATATATTGTGTACTTTTTTACCGTAATAGCCCATATATAGGTGTCCACCCTTAAAAAACATCAAATATTAAGTCGAATGAATGCGAAATTACAGGAGGAGAGAAAACTAGAGTCATAAATAAACATATAAATTACAAAATATACGTGTAAATACTGTTTTTGATGTTTATATTGAAAACTGCTCGGGTGAGATGGTGACGCTACCGTAACTACGGCTCAAAGGAGGAAGCGAAAACGCGCTATTTCCGCTGCAGCAGCGACAACGGGCACGTCTAAAAAGAAAGGAAAATGTGGACAGTGAGGACGAACTGAGGCGACAAAGGGGACATCCAGCAACCGATATCATCCTCGTTGAGCTCGGTTGACAGGCAGTTGGTATTATTTAAAAGTCCCAGGCGAATATTGGACAGTTTAAGGGTCGTTTCGAGGTTAACTCGCGCCCCCCTTGTTCTGTGGTGGTTCGCTTTGAGGAAGCAGCTCAGCTAGCCAGCTGAATTAGCTAGTTAGCTCGCCAGAGATGGGGACGAGAGCAAGTCGCCTACAAGAAGACCCGGTTCCCTCTGCTTTCGGAAAAGATGGCACAAAGCGGGATTCCTACCGGCGACCCCGTTGTACCAGGCCCACCAGTCTCATGGTCGACTTCTCGGGGAGCTTCGAGGACACGGAGGCCAACCGGAGCCGATCGGAGGAGGGCAGCGACTCGGACCTGGGGCAGCATGGGGCGAGCGCCGACGGTAGCCCCGCTGACCACCACGGCATCCCCGCTAGCATTAGCCAAGCGTCACCTGCGGACGACAACAACAGCGAGGGGAAACCCGAGGAAGACGGGAATATAAGTCCAGAGCCTCCCGTGGTAGCGGAGCACCAGTCCGGAGAGGAGACAGGCCGCACGCCCCACCGCACCTTTTCCGAGCGGCTGCCCGGGAATCGACACTCTTCCGCCCGCAGCGTCGGCGCTCGATCCGCCCGGGTCCGAGGCACACACCAGCGGCCGGTGTCAGAGGCTTGGATCGGCCTTTACCGTGTTAACAACCGACACGGCAGTAAGTTAACATATTCACACAGTGCAGTACCATTTTCTATACATATATTTTTATTATCATTTGTGGCGCATAACTAACATTTGCAATAATAACCATCTGGTCTCTATCAGTAACGTGTTAGTTTTTGTGATTTAGCTTATTTTAAGTGTCAGCCAGCTTATATTCACGCATTACATGCAATATGTGAATGGTGTCAAGGCTTGGTAATATCACTAAATTAAATTACTCAATAACTCGACCTAAAAATGATGGGAATGACTGTTGATGCCTCCATAAGATAGCTGAAATTTAACTGAAGATAAAAGTTGGTGACTTGATCAAAATAATAGTAATATGGATATGATGGCTGAGAAGAAGGTATGAGTATTTATTGTTAACTTAATTTAATGCAGCCATAGTAGTAAAACAAAGTCACTTCACTCCATAACATCCTTTTAAGGCCAAGAACAATATAGATTACAAAGACACTGTACTGTATAGTCTCATTTAACAAAGACTATGAATTTTGCATCAACATATCTCCCAGTGCAGCCTTCACTACATCCAGTCTGAAATTAACATGGATTATTTGGGGAATTTACATTCCTGAACAGATAATCTCTTTTCCCATGCTTGCATACTAACAAAAATCATCAGAGACCCTATTGTGTGAAGCAGAACTATGGCGTAAAACTGGAAGTGGTGACATACAGGCTCTTTCATATCATTAGTCTTGTGTTGACAGTGGTTTGAGTGGCAAATGCTGCAGCATGCAAGTTGAAAACATTAAGTAACCAAACACTTTGTCGTTAAAGTGCATTAAAATGGGAAGTTGGAGTTCGCGGAGGAAGTGAAAAAGCACACTTGGTCTCGACTGGACAATCGACGACACAGAGATGGTGGTGGTGCGGCGGCAAACATGACATTGCGAGCCATAACGCAACAGTGTGGTGGGTTTCCCAGGCCAGCCCTCTAGCAAGTGTAGGGAAATGGGTCACAACTTCACATGCCCGCTCACTGTTGGCAGCAGCTCATACATAGAGGGAGGAGGGGAATGTAGGGCAGCAAGGCACAGTGTCTGCCCCGTCCTCCCGTGGTCCTAGCGGTGGCTGTCGCTCCAGCCCTACAGTCAAATAAAGTTTAAAACTATTCTGGGTCGGTTACACTCAAGGTCACGTTGTTCACACTATTTCTGGGAAGAGAATGACAGATTGTGTTCCAGCCTGCTCGTCGGTTCGCCTGTGTAATCTAGATGTCCAAACATAGCACTCGCTCGCGATGTGATGTGCACACATCAGCTATCATTTATGTCCCACAGTGACACGGTGTGTTAATCTCAGCTCTGTTGTGTCTCTACTCTGTGCAGATATCCGCTGTCCTTTCTGCTCGAAGCCCTTCCCGGGGGTCGGATTGAGGATCACCTGTTGAGCTGCCTCACGTCTCCTCCCCTACCATACAACAGTAAGTATCATATCACAGAAATGTCGTGATGCCTGGGTTTTTGAAAAGGCTGGAAACATTTATGGTTGCTTTGTGTGTGTGTGTGTGCAGCGGATGTGCTCAGTAAAGACAGCGGAGAGTGCTCCATCTGTTTGGAGGATCTGGTACAGGGAGAGACCATCGCCAGGCTGGCTTGCCTCTGCGTCTATCATAAGAGGTAACAAAGTTCAGTTGATGTGTTTGCACTGTGATATCATACAGATAATATAAATGTAAAGAGGAGGGTGAAATGCAAATGAATGCAGGTGAGATTAAAAGCAGGCTTTGTGCATATGGTGGAAAAATGTGGTTGGCTGTTTCCAGATGTGAAAACATGTGGTAACTGGGGGGAGGATTTTCAAAAAATAAGGAAGCAAAGGTTGTACTCTACTAGTGCACATATCACTACACATTTCTCGTAATTTGTAGGGCTGTCAATTGTTAATTACAAATTATTCACATTTTTTATCAGTTCAGAATATACCTTAAAGGGAGATTTGTCAAGTATGTAATAATCTTGTCAACATGGGAGTGGACAAATATGGAGTCAGACCTGACTATGACTTTCCCTAAACTGCATGTGATTATCATAAAGTGGGCATGTCTATAAAGAGGAGACTCGTGGGTACCCATAGAATCCATTGTCATTCATATATCCTCCGTTCCATTGCAGTTACTTCCTAACAAGTCGTTGCCAGACACTTACCATCAGTACCAATCTGATCTTTGATCTTGGCTTACAAGTCTCATTTTTTTTTTTCCCAGAAAAAGACACATTTTTATTCAGCATCTTTCTAAAGGCTTTGTGGATGTTTTTTTTTTTAATATTTGTCTAAATAAAAATTCAATAAGACCTTTAACAACAGAATTAATATAGTAGCGTAGGGCTGCAATGAGCCCATTTTTTACTTTTTTCTCAATTAAGAAGAAAATATTCCTTTATTTGTCCCACGAGGGGAAATTCAATTTTTACACTCTGTTGTTTTTACTTATACACAGTACATGCAGACCCGAGACACACACATGCACAAACAGGACCTATATACCTGCATTAATGGAGAGATGTCAGAGTGAGGGGGCTGCTCCTGACAAGCGCCCAGAGCAGTTGGGGGTTTGGTGCCTTGCTCAGGGGCACCTCGGCAGTGCCCAAGAGGTAAAGTGGCACCTCTCCAGCTACCAGTTCACACTCAGTTCTTGGTCCATGTCGGGACTTTAACCGGTGACCCTCCGGTTCCCAAGCCAACTCCCTACAGACTGAGCTACTGCCGATTAATCATTTGGTCTATAAGCTACAAAAATGATGTTTGCTTTTTGCAAATGTATGTATAGTTGTATATTTATTATTGAAAATCAGTTACCACTACAAAATAATGACAAACATTGTCCAGAAACCCTCACAGGTACTGTATTTAGCATAAAAATATGCTCAAATCATAACATGGTAAACTGCAGCCCAACAGGCAACAATAGCTGTCAGTGTGCTGACTTGACTATGACTTGATCCAAACTGCATGTGATTATCATAAAGTGGGCATGTCTTTAAAGGGGAGACTGGTGAATACCCAGAGAACCCATTTACATTCACATATCTGGAGGTCAGAGGTCAAGGTGTCCTTTTGAAAATGACCATGACAGTTTTTCCTCACCAAAATTTAGCCAAAGTATGGAGCGTTATTTAGCCTCAACACTTCAGCTTTAAAACGTGCCTGCGACAACGTCCGAAAGATACCTTAAAAGAAGTAGTGGCATTAAGATGAATTTGTTAACTTTGACAGCCCTAATGATTCAAGACCCATTGTCCTTTTCCATGATAACAATGCTGCATTATTGTCGTTAAGAATCCTTATTTTGAACATGAGAGAAAATAGATAAGATAAGATATTCCTTTATTGGTCCCACAGTGGAGAAATTCACAAAGATGAGTGTAGTAGGTGTAAGAGCACAAATCTGTTCACAACAAAGAAAAGATCAGCAGTTTGTGTCCTTGTGTCCTCTGTTTACTTTACAAGTATACGATGTGAATATTTGCCAACAGAGCTGCATAATAATAATAATAACAGCATCATCATGGCATTTTAATTAGATGATCTCACAACCGCAAAGAGTTTTGTTAGCGCTTTGAAACTGAAGTTGAAGTTGTTAAAGAGCCACCAGAGTTTATGCATGTCTCAGCCCATTTACTACTGCAGTGATTTATATTTTCAAAGTGCACCGTAATGTTCAACACCTTTTTTGTTCCACTTTCAAGGAGCCATTGGTTTCCCATAATTTCAGTACAGTATGAGGTCAGACTTGTTGAGACTTGAAACTTACAAAGATTAGGTAATCCATCATAGGGAAAATCCTGTTATTTTTTTTCTTTCATCATTGTGTGTTCAAGCAGTCAAGTAGTTATTTATATTAAAATGTACTCTCCAATTACTACCAACAATACAAGCAGAAGTGGTGTTTAACTGTGATGGATGGCCAGCAGAGAGAAAGTTAAATCTTAAAAAATGTTTAATCTCAGATAAAGCACACACATCTGTCTTTTGTTTGTTTGTTTTTTTGTCATAAAGCATATAAGATTTCAGCTTTGTAGGTGTGGCTGTTTGGTTGTGTAATAAAATTCAGGTCCACCCAGTTGAGCAGCTGAGGTTTGTAATAAAAAAAAACAAAAACAAAACTGGACTTTTAGAATCCAAAACATGCCTGTGTTCATGTTCACTGTCTAAACACACTTAACAGACACTTAACAAAGGAAAGCTGTTTTTAAAGGTGCCATTGGAAACATCCAGTCACTAGATGTCCCGTTCGCCCTTCCCCGTTCCATTGCAGTTACAGCCGGGCAACGACTTTACCATTAATACCAACGTTTTTTAATCTTGTCTCACGAGCCTCTTTTTTTTTTTTTTTTTTTCAGGAAAAGCCGTATTTTTTTTTTTAGCACCTTTCTAAAGGCTCTGTGTAAGTTCAAAATTTATATATTAGCGTAGGGCTGCAGTGAGCTCCTCTTTGTTTTTCTCAGTTGGTCTGTAAGATATGAAGAAAAAGTGAAAAAAGGTCATTGTGATGTCTTCAAATTGTTTGACCAACAGTCCAAACCCAGACATTCTCCTTTAACTATCATACAAGAGAAAGAAAATGCAGCAAATCAACATAACTGAGAGGCTGCAACTAGTAATGTTTGGTATTTTTGCTTAAAAAATTGGGATATCAAAATAGTTGCAGGTTGTTTTGTCTTTTCTGTCCATCAACTACTCAAATATACACTAATGGTTTCATTAACATGAGCTAATCAAGTAATGTGTTGCTGTCCCCACCCCGGTCTCTGTTCTTCCTCCCTGTAGCTGCATTGATTCCTGGTCCAAGGTGAAACCCTGCTGCCCTGAGCATCCCTTCGATTGACTCGCGGGTCACAAGTATTCTGCAAAGTGACCAACACGACTCAGGTACGTACCCGCAAGACTCGCTAAATGATCAGGATGTGCAGTTAGCTAATTTTTCAAAACTAGTGCCAATATGATATCTGCATTCTTGGTATTGATGCCAAATGCTCCCTTTAGATGGCTTACTTTGAGGAAAACACACTTCATGTACCAAAAGTAGTCAGAGGTCTTACATGTGAAATGTCTGAACACAAGAACCTGTACAAGAGCTTTTCTCAAATAAAATTGTGTAAAATTGGTTAAATTTGAATTGAAATGGTGAACTATCTGTGTTGAAATGCAGTCGAGATGCATTTAAAAAGTAACGTAACATAAGGTGCCGTTGTTAAGCTGTCAAATGATCCTATATCCATAGCAACAGGCATCACACTTTCCCCCAGGAAAGTTTACACCAAAGTAGGGTGCTAATGACTGAACCATACTATATTATATGTAAGGAAGACAGTAGAGCTGCAACTATCAATTATTTTCATTATTGTTTAATCTGACGATTATTTTCTTGATTAACTGATTAATCATTAGGTCCATTAAACATCAGAAAATAGTGAAAAATGTCCGTTATAATTTCCCACAGTCTATAGTGGCGTCTTCTTCTAACTGACCAACAGTCCAAAACCTAAAGATATTCAGGTTTTTTATGCATATTTTTATTAGAAAAATGGATGCCAATTTATTTTCTGTCGATCCACTAATCCATTTGTTGACCAATTGTTGCAGCTCTATAAGACACATATTGACAACCTAGTGATAGTATAATGATAAAGGTATAACAGTTTTCTAAAGACTCTGTGTTGTATGTAGCTTCATATGAATCAGGGCTGGGATAATACACCTATCTCCTGACTCGATATGTACTGCAATTCAGTATTATATAATATACTCAAACTGCCCCGTTTACATGCATTTAACATAAATGTCGGTGTATGGGTGCTCTACATTTGTAGTGTCTGCTGGTTTGACCACGGAGATGAGTTGATGGCTGGCTTGACGGCACTTTACCGCAATACAATACCGTTTCCTGTCCGTGACACAATCAGCATGCAGCTTTAGCCGTGATGTCTAGCTCTGCTTTTCCTGCAGTGTGTGAAACCCAAAGTGTTTCCAGCCTTTTCTGGATGTGTCGTGTTTACCACGTTGAATTCAACATGTGAGGGTGCAGGTCGTATCCACGCGGACCCGCCGCTGTTTTCTACTTTCTCGTTTCGGCTCACTGAAACCGGTTGCAGTTTGTTTTGGTTGACGGATACGGAAAAGATGTCATGTCAGACTACAACAATAAAAGTGGCAACTTCCTTCTACCTCCACATAGATTCAAATGAAGCAAATATATTGATTCTGGGATAAAAACATTGATTTTGAAATAAAATAAAAAGCAGTTGAATGATGAATTGATTTTTTTCCCCTTTCTACTCCTGATATGGATATTCCTGGATATTCGTGTATCAGCATACACTGGAATCATATTGTGATAAGATTCGTTTATCAGGCCCTTAAATGTAATATAAAAACAAAATAAAAGCACTATTAAAGTTTTTTTTTCCATCATGCTGCCTAACAGTGGAACAGACATCATTCAGCATTAGTATAACTATTTGATTTTAGCATGCATTTGTCACATCATGACATATTTTATACTGAAAAAAATATTAATGGGATATTGAGGTCAACCACATGACCCAGCCCTGTTGCATAAATTACTTTAATAAAGTCATTACAGTGTGTATTACTTTGTCTAATGCCCACTCTCTTTTTCCACCCTTACAGGAGACTACACTGAATCCCAATAAAATCCCAATAAAAATGTGTATTCGAACAAATAATAGCCCACTGACCCTCTCAGACGCAAACCTATATTTGAGAGGGGAACAGACGATTCCCAAGAAGAAGCTCCTGTTAGCGTCAGCCGACGCTCTCTGTTTGGATCGGTCCTTTTGAACGTGGTCTAGGCCATTTCAAGCCAAACTCCAACAGTAAAAACCGCCGCTGCGTCTCCGTTTAATCTCCAGTTGAGACTCTTGTTGGAACACAAGTGGAGGAGGTTCCCTCTCTGTTACGAACTCTTGAATCCGCAGAAGATATTTGAAAAAAAAAAAAAAAAAAAAGTAAAATAATAAAGTATCATCCCTGAATGATGGAACCTGCCCCAGTACAATCTTGAACTTGAGGAGGAACACAAAAAAAGTTAACTGTGACTTTGGATCCTCTCCTGTGTATTTTTTTTTCTCCCTCCAAATGGGATTGGTCATTTTATCAAGTATTTTGCAGAAAGAGTATTGTTCCATGTCATACATTGGATGAATGTTTTCTTTCCTCGGCAAACCCCAAATGAACCAACCTCACACCGAAAGCGTGAACTGTTACCACATAAACGTTGCTTTATTTTGAACCAGCTGCAGGTTGAGGCCGTGTTTTTGGCGAATGGGGGCTGCCGTTACTAGGTGTTTTCTTTTTTCTATTGCCTGTAAACATTTCAGGGGAAGTTTGGGGGCTAATTGTTTTATCTGAGTGGGTCAGTTTTTTTGTAGGTGGTTAGTTGGCGCTGAGTTTAACGTGCTGCTACATGCTGAGTGTTTAGGAAGGTTGTAGGTATTTCATAGGGCCATAGTAGCGCTGGTGTTGGCACCAATTTGAGCACTTTTGCCCTTCAAGGCTGATTTTTATTTTGTTTTTTCACATAAGGTCTGGGATGAGGTTGTGTGTGCGTATGTGTGTGTTCAAATGATGACCAGGGACAGGAAATGTCCTGAGTGTGTATTGAGGAAAGTGTAACTTTGTATGTGTGTGTTTACTGTAAATTGCCCAGACGTCTGCTTGGTCAAGCGGGTTACCCTTTTTAATTTTTAAAGCTACTTTTTACGGTCAGTCGCGCCGGCAAACATCCTGTTACACATGGCATTGGTACGCAACGTGGCGGCTCACGAGGTCCCATTGTACTTTGAATGCAGTTTGGGATTTTTGTCCCACGACCCCCCTTCTTCCTCCTCATTCCCAAACTCTCTGGGGGTGTAGTCTGGATTTTTGGACCAGACCCCAAGCGACAGTTTCGCCATCTGGTTCCATCAATGCCAGATCGAGGAGGGATAAAGGGAGGGATGGATTGAGGGATGTATTTTTGGGGCATGTTTACACCATGTGGCATCTGCTGCTCTCCCCAACACTGGAGGCTATGGACAGCTGATGGTTAATTATTACATAACTAGCCCCCGCCCCTTTCCCCCTTTTTTATTTTAGGATTTTAGATATTATCACATTATGATCATAATTATTGCTACATGTGTTAAATGGCTTTCCTTTGCCTTTTTTTGTGTGTTGATTGCCTTTGCCTGGTGAAGGGGTTCAAACAGGTATTTGTAGTGTTTTTGGGGCTGAACTGAGGTGGAAGCCCAACAGTAAGGCTGCTCTATTTTGCTTTTGCCACCTGTTTCATGTGTGTAAATCTCTGCTCACAAGTGGCAGTTTAGAGGTCAGCCCAGTGCACAGGTTTCCTACTGGCTAGTTTGTTCACCCCAGCCTTTTTTTTTTTTTTTTTTTTAATTTCCCATGGGTCCCTGCTGTTCTAAGTCAGAGGTGCTATGACATGTCCGACCACTAGAGGGCAGCCCTGCGCATGTTTTGTTTTGTATTGGAGAATAGAAAAATAATGCCAAAAGTCTGTCTGTGCATTTGGGGGCATTGTGTGAGCGAGTGCGGAAGACGGGGTGCATTGATCATTAGATGTTACATTTGTTGTGGTGATAAGTTATGATGTTGTATACTTGGCTGGGAGGGGTGGGGGTGTTTGTGTGTGTTTGGGGGGGTCGGTGGTGGTGGTTGGGTTGTCGATAAAGATAACAGACAATCTCAAGCCCCACATTACTCTCTTTACTTTCTTACCCCCTGTAAGCTGTGTGGTGCAATACCTCAATCTTTACCAATGCTAACTAAACGCTCTGTGTAAACTAGCTCCTCTTCAACCAAGGACGGTATTTTGTATAAATGTCCCCAAATCCTTAGTTTTGAATTGCAGGGCAACGATGTGCCCGGTGCTTTTGAGGTCGATGTATCAGATGAGAATGTTTTTCAAAGAGTCACCACAGCGGTATCAGCACCCCAAGATATGGACAATCTGCCTTTACTCTGGTATAAAAAAAATAAACAAATTGAATTTTATTTATTAAATTGTAAATATGTAATGCAATTCAAGAAAATGGCTTGGTCTTTGTCTGTTCAATATACTGTTTCTAAGCTCCAATCTTTTGTATGTCTCAGAAATTGTTTTTATATGTATTTTTTACAATAAATATGTGTGAGAGATGTTTTGTGAACGTCTGTTTTGTGTTTTTAAGTGTCGATGATGCATTTTGTGGTTGTTTGTGCTGTTGAGACCTGAAACAGGACAGACTGGCCCTAAGAGTTTAATTATAATGATTGTAATTGCCAAACTTTGAACATGATAAGGTAATGGTCCCACTATTAATACTGAAATCCTTTAAAATGAAACTACAGACGCAGTTACAGTTTTGCAAATGTGCGTGTTAATTGTCTTACAGCTGCAACCAATGATAATTTTCATTGCTGGTAAATATGCAGTCTATTTTTGCTTTTTTTTGTCTATAAATTGTCAGAAAAACTGAAAAATCCCCATTATAATTTGTCAGAACTACAAGGTTGCTTGTTAAACAGAAGTTTACCGTGAGAGATGCCAGAAAGGAAGAAATCCTCACATTTGAGAAGCTGAATATAGACGTTCAATTTTTGCTTGAAAGTGACAGAAACAATCCATACATAAAAATACTCGCAGATTAATTTGTAGTTGTTTGATTAATTGTTTCGGATCCTAATTTTATATTATGCCGTTATACAAATTATAAATTACAAGTTTTTAAAAGTGTCTTGTTTATCACATCAATGTTGAAATATCACTAAGGACACTTTAAATATAGTAGGGCTGGGATCATTCTGTTATGTGTACATCAAGACTTGATTTAAAAATTGCTTTCCTAACTTTGTTAAACAAAATGTGACCAATAAATACATAGATATAAATTTACTGAATGATTATTTATTGTTACAATAATAAACTGTACACCAAAACTAACAGGAACTCCAGTGTAAACCATTTTAATGCAGCAACAAATTGGTCAAACAGGATTATAATATTCCAGTATATCATGTATAAATAAATGTATAAACATGTAATGTAATAATCATGTATAAACATAGAATTGAATCTACTAGATTGGCCACATTGTCACTGACATCCGATTCAGGTATTTGAGTCGGTATCGGCCGTCTTTAGTCGACGAATACTCATACGATCTTGCTGACTAATTGATTAGTTGATTTAATCGACAGATCTGTAAAACAGAATTTCTCCACAGAGAAGCTGACAAAAGCACCACTATAAATGTGGTTTAAAGCTTAAAAAAAACCAACTAATTGACTTAAGAAATTTTAGTCGACTGAGACCAAAGCGAGCGATTAGCCGACGATTCAACTGAAAGAGGACAGCCCTGTCTACCTGCATCCTAACATTCCTCTGTCCTCCCTCTCATTCACACGTTTTCCCATCTGCTCCGACTGACTTTAATCCCTCCTCTCTCCAGAGCATACCTCCACTTCCTTGGGCTCTCCCTGCTCTTACTACAGATCACAATGTCGTCCGCAAACACCGTAGTCCACAGAGACCGTCTTGATCTCGTCTGTCAGCCTGTCCATCACCAAACAAGAGAGGGCTGATCACTGATGTAAGCCCACTTCCACCTTCCACCCGTCCGTCCCTCCTACCACACGCCTCACCGTTGTTACGCTACCTGAACATCTTGCACCACTCTTACATACTTCTCTGCCACTCCCGATTTCCTCATACGGTGCCACACTTCCCCTCTCGGCACTCTGTTTTATGCTTTCTCCAAGTCCACAAAGACACAATGCTTACCTTTTCCATACTATACTCTATTGATTATTTTCTTGATTAATCGATTAATTGTTTGGTCAATAAAATGTCAGAAAATGGTGAAAAATGTCAGCCAGTGTTTCCCAAAGTGCAAGATGACGTCTTCAAATGTCTTGTTTTACCTACAGCTCAAAGATTAGGAAAAAAGAAACCAAAAATATTCACATTTAACCTTTTTTCTTCAAAAAAAAAATGCTAATTTATTAAAGCTTAAAACACAATAACCTCTCAGCATATTGTAATTTAAGTGTTCTGAGAGAAAACTAGACTCCTGCACCTCCTCATCTCTGTTTTCATCTTGTAAATAATCCAGCTCGTGATGGGAGACCTTGGCCAATCACAGGTCGTCACAGAGAGAGAGAGCGTTTCTATTGGTTGTGCTCTGGCTGGTGGGCGGTGCTTGGTATTTCCTCAACTGATCCAAACATGGCTGCCGAGTTACAAACTTTTTCATTTTACAGCTAAACAGTAACTCCGAGATGTTTCTGAAAACATCTGAGGAGAGAAATAGTCATTACAGTAACAGAATATTGATTCACATTTGATCAGCGAGAGTCTGTGAGTGATTGACAGCTGCTCAGAGATGGCAGCTGGACAGCAGACTCCAGATCGGCTCTGATTGGTTGTTTTCCTCTGGTCTGTGAAATCTTGCAGATGCCATTAGGAGCAGCAGAAAACACTGATTTTTTTTTTTCAGGTTACCTGTCTCATGTCAGAATATAGTGACCATTATATAAAAATAACTTTTTTTAAATTATATTTGCTCTAATTTCACCTACTGGTGCATTATCAAAATAGCTGACGATTAATATGATAGTTGACATTAACCGATTAGTCGTTGCAGCTCTACTTTTACTCGTCTGGACGGTGATATTTTGCCGCGGACCCTGTATTACTGACATTAGGACCCCAGAAAGTCACCAGACGTACCGTAGATGAACTCTGACCAACTATGAAGCAACAAAGAAGTTTCCAGCTTCTGCAATGTTGGTCCTTGCAATCAGATTGTTTTCTTTTTTTACATCACTTCATGATGAAACTATACACCACAGGTTGTTAGAATAACTGACACCCATCACCACACCAGGTGTCCTTTTTGTGTCATCTCTCCCTCACGCAGCACTGTGTAGTGTCGGACACAACTACTATATAATCCAGCAGAAAAGGTAAGAACAACATTCACTTTATTCGATGTCACTCATTCTTAACTTGCTCTGTGTGTAAAGTAAAAGCAGATACGCTGCTGTTTACTCTGATGCATTTTTATTTGCTTGTAGTATTTACTGGTACGCTCAACAAGACAGCAAACATTTGGTTGATAATAATTCTTTAAAGGGCCTGTTCACTCAAATCACAAAAATACATATTTTGCCCTTTACTCCTACTATTATCTACTCTATCACATTTTTTTGTGTACGATTTCAGTGAACTGACTCTTTAAGTTTAGACTCCATGCTGTTTTAGTCCTGTTGCGTTTTGCACATCTACAGCTGCACATTTACAACCTAAAAAACACGTTTTTAGTGTTACAGTATATACAGTAGTATGCTACTGCACACTTGCTAATGTATATAGTGTTATTCTGTTTTTATAATTTAAATTTTTTATGCTAGTTGTAGTAGTCTGGTATATTTATAGTGTATTCCAATATTATTTATATTGTGTATTTTATAGATTTTTATCTCTAGTACTGATAGGTGTCTATCTATCTATCTATCTATCTTTGGCTATTTGAAACTAATTTCATTTCTATTAATTTGAGTTAATTCAGTTTCAGATTGTCTTTTCAATAAATACTTTTACATTTTGCTGCTGAATACTTTTGTACGTTTTGTACTTGTGTAGAGTGTATCTTTCTGAAGTCGCATTTTGAATTCACTAAGCTTCATTGCAGTCGGCGGCTTCATCAGAAGTGATGAAGATGAAAAATGAGAAGAGCCTTCGGTGTTGTTCCTCTTTACTTAACTCGTCTCGTTTTCCTCACTTCGGTTTCTCTTCTCACGCCCTGATTTGTTTAAGCTGAACAGCCAATCAGAGTGATTTATCTCACGAGCACAGACGCCCCAAACTGACCATTGGCTTGGTGTGTCACGCCCTTTTGAAAACGCCGAGTCTGCTCTGATTGGCTTGTGAGGAAAAATATGGCACACCTTTGCAAAGGTAGCTGTCATGTAATGAGCCTGCATGTGACATAGAAAGGGCCCAAATCTGAATGGTTTGCTGAATCACATGTTTTCTGATCGAGACAGTTCACAGGAAACTGACTGGATTGTCTTAGTTCACATTTTGTGGTTAGTCACTCTAGATACCCAAATGTATGAGCACAAGCAGTATAAGTGCCGAATAAGTGAGTTTTTCATGATGTGTCCCCTTTAAATAAAAAGGAACTTCCCACTTCAGCTGTTAAACAGGATGTATCCCATCAGACCTGTGTTTACTTTTGCATAAGCTGATCTTTTTATTTGACTGAGCTTCTGTTTGACCCACAGTTTCCCCCAGAATGTCAGATACAGCAGACTCCCTCACATCTAAAGAGACACAGGACGCTCCTGGTTATGACGTGTCCTCGCCACCACCACCAACACTGTCAGACTTCTCCGAAGGACAGCAACCTCCACCCTACTCTGCTACCCCAGAATTGTACCCTCCACCCAAAACTGAGCCAACCGGCATCGATCAGCCTACCGCTGGCGAGTCTTGCGACGTCAGCCCAGAGGCCTTGTCGGAACCAACTCCACCATCTCCATTTGATGACAAGACAGTGAGAAGAGCGTTTGTTAGAAAGGTTTGTATGACTTGCTACAAGCACGTTTTCTCTCTGAATAAACTTTTACTGAATTCTTAATCCATAAATGATCACAGATCATAAGTGGAGGCTGTTTTACCTGAAAATATACACCTGTAAGATCACTTGCTGTGCAGAATATTCGGTAATGAAGCTCTTTGTTCGTGTAAGTGCTTGTTCTTCGTCTTTCCCTGTGCAGGTGTTCAGCATCCTGACTCTCCAGCTGCTGTTCACCTTCAGTGTGGTGTGTGTGTTCACCTTCTCCAGTGTGGTCAAAGAGGCAGTACAGTCCAACCTGTGGGTCTATGTCAGTTCCTTCATCATCTTCATCGTGGTGGCCTCCGCCCTCAGCTGCTGCAAGTCCTTCAGTCGCCGTCACCCCTGGAACATCGTGGGACTGGTGGGTTACAAATACAGGAGCATACAGTAAATCCTAAATATCTAAAGGGGGAGTGATTTTACAGCATAGAGATTCTGTCACAGATACCCACATTTAACATAACCCTGACATTATGATTTTAAAAAAAAAATCATAGCTTTGTAGATTAAAAGAAAATATATCATATATGAAACACCTGAGGTCACACAGTCACTTCCTGGAAATGAAATGTAGTAGCTGAGCTCCCGCCCCCGCCAAATGTTGCTCAATAAAGAGTACTTTTCTGGTAAAACTACCCAGGTAGAAGTAAAAGTATTAAATCTAATTACTCAAAAAGGTATGTGAGAAAATATATTCCAGTACAGTAAAGACATTAAAGTAGTAATGAAAGTAAAGTAACATTGTTTGGTTCTCCTCAACATTGAGACTTCTCTTAACATTTTGTATTGCGTCCAAATGAAAACCTCAGTCGTGAGGCAATCTATGAAGCAAACTATGGGGCAAAAGCTTTATCAGATGATGCTGGAGATGTTTAATACATTGGATTTTGTGCCTACAGGCTGTGGTCACCCTGAGCTTGTCATACATGGTGGGAACCGTCGCCTCCTTCCACGACACCACTGCTGTCGTCATCACTATGGGAACGACAATGGCCATTTCTGTCGCAATCATTGGGTACTCTGCACAGGTCAGACCACCAGGCTGAAATATACTTCCTTTATACAGACATCATGATCTGTGTTTAGAGTCAGCAGAGAGATGTGCAGACTTTCCAGCTGCCTCATTTCATTTTGTTTTTTACTTTATTTGCAGACTCGTTATGATTTCACGATATGTTACGGTTTGCTGCTGATACTGGCGGTGGACGTGTTCATGTTTGGATTCTTCAGCACCTTCTACTACTCCTACATCGCGGATGTGGCCTATGGAAGCCTGGGTGCTCTGCTGTTTTCACTGGTATGGGAGAAAAGAACAATGTGTACCATGATAGTAATACTATTATAGTACTTCCTGTTCTATAAAGCAGAAGGTACAAAATCGTATAATATACACGCACCTCTTTTGTCATGGTCAGCAGGTTAAACAAAGATATCACTAATAAAAGTATGCGTATGCTAGTACTGCCCTCAGACATAAATACCAGTGGTGTCTGAGTGAATCTGTCTGCCTCTTTTTGTGTGGTGTTAAAATGCACAGTTGCACTTCATTTAAAGTATTTGTTTTTCCATTTAACCTTGTGACATTTTTTTTTAAGTTTCTTTATCGGGCACATTAAATGCACTGTACTTCTGATCTGATCTGATCAGGCAATATAAATGAAAACACCCATGAACAATGAGTGTGTAGGTGCTTTGAAGGTAACCAGGTCTGAGTGTAGTCAGGGAGGAAGCCACACAAGCCAGAGGGCAGATGTAATAAGCAGCAGGTTAAGTTAAATTATCCATCTGTCAGCGAAATATTTCTTCTGTCTCAAGGAGCTTTCAGAGATGATTTGATTACTGTTAGCTGTCAAAATTCGCTCTGTAAATGTCTATAATTGGACATTTTACAGCCGACATTTTGGCTTGTCATAGTAGGTAGGAAATACACAGGTGTTACAAACAATGGATGCTCTGATCTGTTCACCAGTAAGTCACGACAGTGTGACAGTGAGCCAGCAGGCACAACACCAGGACCCTGAAACTGAAGCAGCTAGTTCAGCCATCATTCATTTCATTATTTACATTATTTACTGTTCCTACTGTGACGTGTCCTCCATTATTAAATATATTACCGTTGGTGATGTGGTGGTAATCTCTCGCCCTGTCCTATCTCTTCCTCCTCCTCCTCCTCCTCTCCCTCCCTTCAGTTCCTGATGGTCGACTGCCAGATGATCATGGGGAGGACGGGCTACGGTCTGGATCCAGAGGAATACATCCACGCTGCTCTCATTGTCTACCTGGACATAGTCCTCATCTTCCTCTACCTGCTGGGGAGGAGGTGAAACTGAAATACATTTACACACAGACAGACACTCCAAACTGTACCCACAATTTAAATGTCCTTTATTATTATTATCATTATTAGTAGTAGTAGTATCATACATTATTATTATTATTATTATTACTGTTTTAACCGACAACAAATGAATGATTATAATAAATTTTGTCTCAATTTTAGATGGAAAATATAATATAATAATTGTCATATTTGTTGATTTGCAGTGCATGTTCACCCATACAGAAATTTAATCCAATTACTGAAACAATGAACGCACTGAGTTTCTGTTTTTTCTGCATTAATAAGACACATTCAATAAACTGCTCACGTCAAACCTGCCTATAGGACGTCCAAATGATTTTGTTGTGTCATATAAGTCAGATATTGATGATCCAATAGATCCACTAGTCCGTTTGTGTTTCATACAGCACCAAAGCAGAGACTAAATTGATGATCACTGATATGAGGATGTACGATATAGCAAAGTGGACAACAAGTAGTGCAAAATGTTGAGAGTATTTTCTCACATCAAAAGTATCCATCCTCAGATTTAACTTCACCAAAGTTCACTGTACGAACCACATAACATTCTGACATTATTTGACCAGTCCAACATCGTTTTTAGACACAAAAATAAACGACGATGCAATATTGTATTATGAGAGAAAACCCACTCTAGAAAAATGTTTTGTTGTTTTTCTCTCTTGAATTCAAAGTTCACATACTGACTAAGTTGTACAAACTTCTGTCAAACCAAACAGTGGACATCACCGTAAGGCTGCAACTAATTCACTTATGTTATATGTCAGTTATTTTTTTTAATTGTGTTGTTTGCAAAATAGCTGAAATTTGAAAAACAAAGGTAGGCTTCAAAGGTAGCGTCAAACTTTGGCTCCTCACGAGATTTTTACATTTTTGTTGAAAGTGACAGAAGTAATTGATTATATAGAATAAACCTAAAATTAATTTTCAGGTCATTAACCTCTCACTGCAACCAGACTTGCTATTTAGTTACACTTTCAGTTTGACGTTATGAAAAATACAGGCTATACAGGTATTACTGCGATAATAGTTTGTACCTGGCAACTAACCATTTTCAGGTCAGCTGTTCCCAAACTCAAATTACCGTAGATAATAATGTGTCCTCAGATGTCCTATCTTTGATTATTTTAATGAGCTGGCAAAAGGTGACAACCCCATATCAACATCTGAACTAGTAAGAAACAATGGGGATTTTTTTAACATCACTTCCTGACATCAGGAAGTGAAACCTTACACCACATGTTGAATAAATAACACCCATCACAATGCAAGGTATCCTCTTCGTGTCGTCTCACACGGTCCTGCATAGTGTCAGACACGACTATAATCAGAAAAGGTAAGCAGAACGTTGACTTTTTTCTCTGTTATTGATTCTTAATTTGCTCTGTGTGTAAAGTTAAAGCAAACACTGCTGTTTACTCTGCTGCATTTTTATTTGTGCTTGTAGTATTTACTGGTGCTTTCAGCTAGACAGGAAACATTATTTGGTTGATAATCTTTTAAAGGTTCACGTCACTCAGATCACAACAAAATATTGTGCCTTTTACTCCTCCTATCATCTACTTCTGCTGATATTTTAGATTTTATTTGCAGAGGTTTTGAGATCTCTGGCAGCAGTAATCTCAGTGATGGACACCTCAAATCACCTGCCCAAAAAACCAACACTTCACTGCTAGATATCTCTGTGGGTACATCAGGATTTGTGTGTGTGATTTAGGTGAAGTGTCTGAATTAAAAAGGAAGCAGGTGCAGCAGGTATAACTGCAACATATGAGCTTCATTTATCAGAGGAAGAAGTCTCAGACAATTACCAGCTAATCCAAACAGGTAAAAGGAGGTAGGTCGACATGACGCCACTGATATCTCTGCCCACACTAAAGTACTGCTCCCCTACTGCTCAATTATTAATTCAGTCAAATGTTTCACTTTATTTGATATGTTATCTATCAAAGTGTATAAATAGTCTCATTCGAGATTCGAGCCAGGCACCACAGTTGGTTTCTACCGACTGGATCTGAAAAGTGAAGCCAATGCTGAAGTGCGTTAAACTTGCGTTCTTTCTAGCAGCCAGCAGGGGGCGACTCTTCTGGTTGCAAAAAAAAGTCTATTATATAGAAGTCTATGAGAAAATGAGCCTACTTCTCATTTGATATATTACCTCAGTAAACTTTGTAAACATGAGTTTATGGTCTAAGCTGCTAGTTTCAAGTCGTCTTCAACTTGGAGTCGAATAGACTATAAACTCGCCTCAGGGCGTGGCTACCTTGTGATTAACAGGTTGAGCAGCATTGTCCAGTCTGTGTTTTTGTCTTATAATTATCAGATTTTAACCCTTTCATAGTGTGTTTTCAGTTCATTAAAGTGAATTATAACCTTTTTGGTTGCCTAAAATTGTCTTATTCAGCATTAGTTTATGTCATGGCACTTCTGGTTCCAAACACCAACATGGTGACGGCCAAAAACCAAAATGGCAACAACAAAAATGTCAAACTTGAGGCTTCAAAACAGCAGTCTCCAAACCAATGGGTGACTTCACAGTGACTACATCCATTTCTGTTAGGATAACCCCCTCCCTCTGCTGCTCTAAGTGTTGAATAGAAAACCTAAACACAGAAAGAGACAAAGACTGAGGCTAAAAATTTAAAAAGTCTTTATGCAGTTTTAACATGTATTGCCTGCAGGTGACATTAGTAACATTAGTGCTTAAACTTCTAAACTTATCAGGGCTTCATCGCTATTAAACTTGTTTTTTTAAAAAAAAAAAAAAAAAAAAAAACTTTAAAACCTTAAAATGGGGTTATAAGAAGTACTAAGAGGTACTTATGTCCCCAGTTAGGACAGGAGTACCAGTACAGGATCAAAATGAAGTACTACTGTGAATGGGGGACATTTTAAACACAAGTTTATGGCCTCAGCTGCTAGTTTCAAGTCTTCTTCAATACAGCATGATGTTCATTTAATAAATTATGGTCCCACTTTGAGTCAAATAGACCATAAAGCAGCGGATGCTTTAGGGAGTAGCTAACTCGTGATTGACAGGCCGCTAGCACAGCGTTGCCTGGTCTGGGAGTTGTCCGTGTTTTTATCTTACAACTTTAACCATTTCACCTTTTTGGCTGCCTAAAATTGTCTTATTGAGTGCCCGGTTGTGCTTAGCTCCGCTCTTTCCTGTCACTTCTGGTTGTACACAGCCAAGAAGGTGACGGACAAAGTATTGAAAGTGAGGCTTCAGCATCGTCGTCAGAATTATAGACAGTCTCTGGTTATACAGGCCATTGAGAAGATGAAAGACAATCCAGAAAGGCTTACGCAGTAGGCTATATAATAACTATGAAAATAAATATCCACTTTAATGTAAATGCAAATACATTTTTTATGCTTTCAAATTCATATCTTTGAAATGTTATCTTTAATATTGCTTTTATTGCTTAATCTAATTATTAGTATTGCACATGAGCTTTTTAGCACAAACCCGTGAGTCTGCATTTCATGGCACACATTAAAATAGAGCCCTGCGATGGACTGGCGACCTGTCCAGGGTGAACCCCGCCTTCGCCCAATGCCAGCTGGGATCGGCTCCAGACCCCCCGCGACCCCTAACGGGATAAGCGGTTGACGATGAATGAATGAATGGACATTAAAATAGATTATTTCACATCTTTATTGATCACTAGATTCTGATTGGTCAGTCATGGTGTTCTCTGGCCTGTTATTTCATCATAGCAGACTGTTGCTATGTATAACATAACATGTGGCGATAGGCACAGTTCTGCTGTCAGACTCTAGAGGACTGTTTTTGTGTTAGATTAATGATTTCTTAAGAAAGTATGAAAAGTATAATGTACAGCTAACGGCTCATTGTTGTGAAATAAACTCCTTCAGGGTTTATTTCAAAAAAACAAAAACAGCAAAAATGATATCTAAGTGACAACTAAAGCTTTAAATCTTGAGACAGGATATTACAACTCTGAAAGTTATGACGACAATCATTTTATCCATCTCAACGATCACAAATCAACGGAACTACAGCTTTCATGTTACTAAGTCGTTTACCAGCAATACCCGCTTGCATGTATGTGATTGGGTAACACAGTGCTTTGCTGGGTTACAGCACATTATGTTGTGGAAAAAGTTGAACCATGTTCAAGTTTTTTCCTCGCTGGGGGGAAGTTGGTTTCCTACCGTTACTGTTACAGTACACTGCCCTCTTTTCTTCCCTTTTGGATATGAATAAGCGGAAGCAGAAAACCACCATGTGATTGACAGGTCACTACCACGACGCTGTCTGTTCTGGGAATTGTCTGTGATAACATTTTACAATTTTAAACCTTTCGCAGTGTGTTTTGTGTTTAAAGTTAGTGTTGAAAGTTAAGTATAACATGTTTTTGGTTGTATTTATCTCCACTCTGTTGTGTCACTTGGTTGGTTGCAAAAATACTGACATGGCAACAGTCAAAAACCCAGATGGCGACGGCCAAAATGCTGAACTCAAGGCTTCAAAACAGCAGTCCACAAACTAATGACTGACATCATGGTGATTACATCCCCTTCTTATACACAGTCTACGCCCTCCACCCATTGATTATAAAGAGAACTGGATACGGCTATCCAGATCTTCTCGGTCTTCCGGGTCTTACTGGGCCCAAGTGCTCATGTCCGATATGCGTCGTAGCGTCCGCTCAGTCACAACACCGCCTCCCAACGTCACAGCTTGCGCTGTCGCCACAGTCTGGGTCTCCAAAGACACAAACTGAGGAAAGAAATAACTCTGGATTTGGCTATTTGTGCGTTTTACAACTCTTAGGTGTTTAATGATTTAAATAAGGACTGACTGCTTGAACTGGCAAGTTGATTGAACTTAAAAAAAAACTGTCCACTGAATTAGAGATGCCTCTTTCTCACGTGACGGACACAGAAGTTGCTGTACCACCTTTTGGCCACTACGACAACGTTGGGATCAACGACTACCTGGGGGCTTGCCTCCACAGACTACGAGACCTAGGGCATGATGGGAAACATCTGGCCGTCACCTGATCAAAGAGCTGACTGGACAAACACCACGTTTTGTTGTAACTGTAATATTTTATGCAGGTTGTATATGCTTCAGTCTCAAGATAATTAACAGGATCATGATTAACACGATGATTAACACTTTTCCCTAAAGTTCGCTTTTTGCTGTAAATTAATGGATACGTTTACATCCTCAGACCTCTGAAATTTTTAAAATAAATCATTTGGGAAGGAAAATAACTTGTAGACATGTGAAAAGAAGCTGGAAATACATTGTTTTGAGGGGTTAGGAACGACTGTTTTACAAAAAAAAAAAAAAAGAGCAAAACTGTAAATCATGAAAAGCCATGAAATCTGGTGCTCCTAATAGCATCTGCAAGATTTCATAGACTGGAGGAAAACAACCAATCAGAGCCGAGCTGGAGCCAGGTCGTCTCTGAGCAGCTGTCGATCACTTCCAAACTCTAGGTAGCGTTGATCAAATATGGATTTTTCAGAAATTAGCGACACACCTCTGACTGCTGTATGGACTTAGAAACAACTCTTAGGATTTGACAGTGATGGACATTTCCTTGAATTACTTTTTTGCCAAAAGAAATAACGTTTCTGTCTTTCAAGATAATCAAATATGCAGCATTTCAGTGAGATTTTAAAATCTGTACAGCAGACCGGATGGTGTGGGCCTGAGCCCTAGGAGTCTTTTAGCGATGGGCTGCTGTGGAGGAACTGCTCAGAGTGATGCTGGCCATGCCATAGATCAGCTTCTGTATTTCCTCATCTTTATAGGCCTCTCTTTGCTCCCAATCCTCTCTTTCTGCCAGTAGGTTTTTGGTCTTTGACTGCAATGTCTGGCTCAGATGTTTAAGTCTGGCCACCTCTTGCCAAGTGCCAAATACACTTTATGTCATTTCGTGGGTAGGCTCCATTCGGACACCCGTGGCGCTTTTGAACACGTTGTGGGAACAGAAAGAATACGTTAGGTGGACGCGTTAGAGGCTGTGGCAATTAGAGTCAACCCACTAGGCCCACTTCGAGCCCGGGGAAGTGCAGGGCTCCCCCGTCATGGAGCACTGACAGTTTGGGAATCCTGTGGAGAAAAGAAAACTGCTCAAAGAAAACAAATCGTCTGTTAACAGCTCAAATATGCTAATGACTCCTTTTAAATCAATTCACCCTGACATGTTGAAGATCAAGGCTGCACGGTGGTGCAGTGGTTAGCACTCTCGCCTCACAGCAAGAGGGTCGCAGGACCTATTTGTCATATTTGTATTATTTTGTGTTGTTAATTGATTTCCAATAATAAATATATACATACATTTGCATAAAGCAGCATATTTGCCCACTCCATGTTGTGAAGAGTGTTAAATACTTGACAGATGTCCCTTTAAGGTACATTTTAAACAGAAAATAAATCTGTGATTAATAATCACGATTAACTGTGGGCAATCATGCGATTAGTCATGATTAAGTATTTTAATTCATTGACAGCCCTAATCTCTACTACTTTAGTTCTATACTGTACAGATGACATTTTGACATGTCACAGTAAGAAAACCACAGGTGTGAAGACTTCAGGTTAAGATGGCTGACTTCCATTTGGCTGCCTCAGGTTCAGGGTCCTGTCATACTGTCATGGCGTAGACTGACACATGAATATACCAGAGCAATCGTTAATGTTGTTAGACACGCCTGTGCTTTTATACGACAAGTCAACATGTCTGCTGTGAAAAGGCCTGTACTTCATCTGAAATCACAAACTATGCACTATATACTCAATATTGTACTATCGTTCAATATACTTCTATGTGAATAAACAGCAGGCTGTATCTCTTTGGACACACAGCCACCTTGTCGGCTGGAGACGTGTAACCATGGTAACCTCTTGTGATGACAATGACAAGTTGTGAGAATCAGCCACTGAATTAATTAAAAATATATATTACGCCTTGCAAAGTGGAATGTTATACTTACAGTTAAACCGAAGGGTTTTTGACGCTGAAGTGCTGTACGTCAACGGCCGTTATGAATGCCACATTGCATTGTGGGATATTTCTGCTGCTGTAGTGTCCAGCGTTGTAAACTGTAATATTTCACTGGAAAAATGATGCAATTCAAGGTTTCAGTCAAACTAAAATATCTCACATACTGTTTTGGAGTACTAAATAGCATGTCCATGGTTTATTCACGCAAATGTACGCCCAACGATAGACAGGGTATGCAGTGCATAGCAATTTTGGGTCAAGAGGGCAACTGCCATCACAGCTGCTAAACAGGATGTATCCCATCAGAGACCTGTTTGTTTTGCATAAGCGAACCTTTATATTTGACTGAACTTCTGTATTTGACCCACAGTTTCCTCCACAATGTCAGATGCAGCAGACTCCCTCACATCTAAAGAGACACATGACGCTCCTGGCTATGATGTGTCCTCACCACCGCTGTCATACTACTCCGAAGGACAGCCACCTCCATCCTACTCTCCTGCCCTGGCAATGTACCCTCCACCCAAAATCGAGACAACTTGCACCTACCAGCCTACCATTGGGTATCACTCTTTCTGTGACATCAGCCCAGACGCCTCGTCGGACACAACTCCACTGACATCCTCATCTTCGTTTGACTACAAGACAGTGAGAGGAACGTTTATTAGAAAGGTTTGTATGACTTGTTACTAGCATGTTATCCTACACCAGAGCCTGGTACAGGAAGAGACCTTTCTAAGGGGTTGCAACTCGCACAAGTAATTTCAGGGAACGCACTATATGATTAACAGAATAAGGAAACAGAAAAATATATTTTTTGCAGAACAAAATAGTTTTTTTTTCCTAAACTTTGCTGTAATCTTTGCTTTTTGCTGTAAATTAATGGATAATTTTACATCCTCAGACCTCTAAAATCTGTAAAATAAACCAATCTGGGAAGGAAAAATAACTTGTAGACATGGAAAGAAGCTGCAAATACACGTTGCTTTCTTTTGAGTGGTTAGGAACCACCGTTTTACACAAATTTGAGCCAGAACTGTCAATCACGAAAAGCCATAAAATCACCTTGGTTCAGAAAACATTGATTAAAGCAGCCGTGGGTAGAAATAGAGTAAATATGATTATAAAAAGTTATTTTTATGAAACAGTCACTACATCCTGACATGAGACTGGTAAATCTGAACAGAAATCCGGCGCTTCTGCCCTCTGCTGCTCCTGACGGCATCTGTAAGACTTCAGAGGAAAACAACCAATCAGAACTGAGCTGGAGCCTGTCGTCTCTGAGAAGCTGTCAATCAGCCACGAACTTCGGTCAAACGGTCAAACTAGGCCGTACTGATCAAATATGAATCAGTATTCTCTTACTGTAATGCCCATTTCTTGCCTCAAATGTTTTCAGAAACATCTTGTAGTTACTGTTTAGCTGCCATGTTGAGATGTACTGAGGAAATACCAAACAGCGCCCACCAGCCACAGCGAAACAGTACACCGATCGGAGTTCACGAGTGATTGACAGCTGCCTCTGTTGAATGAACAGCCAATAGGAATGCTCTCTCTCTCTCGCTCTCTGAAATGACCTGGGATTGGCCAATCATCTCACATCATGGGCTGGATTTTTTTTTTTTAAAACAGAGCCATGAGGATTGGCAGAGGACTAGTTTTCTCTTAGAACACTCAAATTCACTAATTTTTTTAAAATGAGTTTTGACCGACTGACCCAACCGAAATGTTCAAAATGTTACTTGGACTGATTTTGAACTAAATCTGTGCAATGCTATCAATCACAGAAACATATATACTGTTACAGTAACAGTCAACTGACCCATTACATCGAAGGAGCTATTGTTGACAGCTATGTCCATGTGCTAATTTGTTCTTATGAGCTCTTAACTGCAGTATGTTGTTGAGGTGTTTCAGCTGACGAAGGCTGGTTGGAGTTGTATCCTGAGCACTCAGCTGATTGTAGCTGGTAGTTTATTGTTTTTTGTGACAGTGAATATGGATTTACTTTTTTTCTACCAAGTCATAATTTCTTTCGTTTTTTCAAATTAGTGGAGTTACTCCTTAAACTTTTTATGTACTCCCTTGCAGCAGAAGTACCCCTTAGTTGGGAGTGATTGTGTTAGACCACCCTGACTACTAGACACTGCAATGCCTATTAAAAGCACAGAAGGGCTTCTGGAGAGCTACTGTGGGTCAGATGTACAACATGCTGGAAAGTGCAATAATTCAGCAATCTCTCAGTGAAATGGTCGTGAATGTTTGCAAGTAATATCTATTTCTTAATCCATAAATGATCACAGATAATGTGTTTTAACCAAGTGTTTGTCCTTCATCTTTCCCTGTGCAGGTGTTCAGCATCCTGGCTGTCCAGCTGCTGTTCACCTTCAGTGTGGTGAGTGTGTTCACCTTCTCTAAAGGTGAGGAGATGCAGACCAGTATGTTCGTCAGTTCCTTCATCATCTTCATCGTGGTGGCCACCGCCCTCAGCTGCTGCCAGTCCTTTAGCTGGCGTGACATCTGGAACATCGTGGGACTGGTGGGTTACAAATATACAACTAAACCTTTAAATAACAGACTAAGCACAGTTAACAATGACAATAAAAAAAAATATAGCTTTGCAGTTTAAAAGGAAATATATATCAGGTAAGGAACACCTGTGTTCATACAGTCACACAGTTCCTGGAAGGAAAGTGAAATGTTCTGGGCAAGTAGGCGAGCTGCTAAATGTTGCTCAGTGAATTATAATAACGTTACGCCACTGAAGGTGAGCATTTACCCACTGAGGTCGGTTACGACGACGAACTGCAGTCAGGTCAAGACCCCGGTGAGGATGACGAGCATGTAGCTGAGCTTCCCTGAGACGGTTTCTGACAGCTTGTGCAGAAGATCTTTGGTTATGCAAACCGATTGTTACATCAGCTGTCCGGGTGGCTGGTCTCAGACGATCTTGCAGATGAAGATGTGGAGGTCCTGGGCTGGTGTGGTTACACATGGTCTGAGGTTGTGAGGCTGGATGAATGTACAGCCAAATTCTCAGAAACGCCTTCGGAGACGACTTATGGTAGAAAAATGAGCATTCAATTCACAGGCAACAGCTCTGGTGGATCTTCCTGCAGTCAGCATGCCAATCGCACGCTCCCTCAAAGCTTGCGAAATCTGTGGCTTTGTGCTGTGTGATAAAACTGCACATTTTAGAGTGGACTTTAATTGTGACAGTCTAAGGCACATCTGTGCAATAATCAATCTGTCTAATCAGCATCTTGTCACACCTGTGAGGTGGACGGATTATCTCGGCAAAGGAGAAGTGCTCACTAACAGGTTTAGACAAATTTGTGAACAATATTTAAGAGAAACAGGCCTTTTGTGCACATAGAAAAAGTCTTAGATGTTTGACTTCAGCGCATTAAAAATTGGAGCAAAAACAAAAGTGTTGCGTTCATATTTTTGCTCAGTGGAGATGAAAATACCTGGAAATAGAAGCAGAAATACTGATCTCTTATCTCATATTCATATTTTGATGTCGAACCCAAATGTTTTCAGTGTACAGCAAAAATAAAGGAAATGGCCTCACTGTTCCAATACTTTTGGAGGGTACTGTATATATTTTTGGATGAGCCATTCTTTTAGGAGGCTAAAATGCGTTTTTCTGCCGTCCCCGTCCATAGCAGTGTATTGCTTTGCTCTGGTGTCGGTGCTCCTGTCTGTTTCTCAATGCTGGAGGCGTGCCCACCATCATCTACTGTAAGCAATAGACCTACTACATGATAAGTGCCTCATACAACCCCACTTCAAAACACCCAAACTATCGCTTTAATACACTGAATTTTGTGCCTGCAGGTTGTGGTCACCCTGAGCTTGTCACACTTGGTGGGAACCATCGCCTCCTTCCACGACACCACTGCTGTTGCCATCACTATCGGAGCAATGCTGGCCATATCTTTCGCAATCCTTGCATTCTCTGCACAGGTCAGTCAAACAGGCTGAAAAATGCTGCCTGTATTCAAACATCATGATCCGCGTTTATTGTAAGCTGAGCAACGTGCTGACATTTCAGTTGCCCCACTTATCGGATTCAAAGTTAAAGCTCTCAGCTGTTTCTTGTAAAGAAAATCTGAGTTTGACTTTAGGATGATACACGCTGAACATACTGGGAAACCAGAAGAGGCACAATGTGAAAGTAGAGCTGAAATGATTAGTCGATCACTTGATGAAGGTGCTTGAGAGAAATTAAATCAGCAACCATTCTCACACTAAATGAATCAACCATTAAAGAAAAAAAATCCTAAATCACAGATTTTGATAGTTCGTATATAATTGTAAAGTTAATATCTCTCTTGATTTAGTCGACCAGCAGTTGAAAAACTCTGGGAAAAAGAGTATTTTCTGACAGTATGTGGACTACAAATATCTATGAATGGAAAAAATACTCAAAAGATTGAATGATTATTAAAATTACAGGTGTAAATGCGCTCTCTATGACAGTTGTTTTTACTCAACTGTATCCACTGTACAAACAACAACTACAGTACATCCCTTTTATAGTCCAGGTCTTATTGAAAACATGTTAAATTTGAGTGATGACGTGCACATCCTGTTTTAGATGTTGTGTTACGAATTCAATCTTCAACACTATGCTTGAAAATACTAGTACTAGAGTAAAGGTTTAATTGCCACACGCTCATTTTGTGCAGTGACGCGCAGGATTACATACTCATTAGGCTGTGTTATATGCAATAAAGAATATTAATTAAACAGCAAATAAAATTGGAAAAGGACATTTAAAAAATTACATTTTGAAATTTTACAAAGGCATTTTATGTATATTCATTAACACATCATGTATCATCTGTGATTATTGTTTTCTTTATTATAATGTATACCGATAAAGAATGTATTAATTAAATTAATTAGCGTACTAATGTCTCCCTGTGTTATTTGCAGACTTATGATTTCCCTACTTGGTACGGCATTCTGCTGATTCTCACTGTGGACGTGATCATGTTTGGGTTCTTGCACCTTCTACTACTCCTACATCACTGATGTGGCCTATGGATGTCTTGGTGCTCTGCTGTATTCACTGGTATGGGAGAAAAGAACAACGTTTACATGTATATGATAGTACTGCTATCTAAATTGGAAGTAGACCAATTAATCATTTGGTCCGATTAATCGGTGCTGCTAGCCACACGGGGGACGCATGTCACCGCTTTGCATGGCAGCTCCATGCACAAAGTCAAGTTAAAGGAGGAGGAAAAAATGTGTCTCTCGAATAAATATCACAGCACTATCAGCTCTTTGTCCACGATACAAGACTAGAGGTCCACCGAAAGCAGGCGCATCTGCGGGCAGCCCAGTGTTGTTGCTGGTGACCACGTGTGACACCGCCTCGTGTCAATCAAATTAACACCCTACCAGCAGACCTCAGTAGGTGCCGCCCAGTGGGCCAACCTTTGTAAGACTGCGTGAGAAGAATAGCGTCCTAACTGGGAGAAACCGTGCAGACACAACATGCAGATGAGTGACAGACAATTTTGTGTATCATTTGTTATTTTTAATCTATATATTTTATCAGATGGAGGGGAAAAAAAGAAAACTAGACAAATATATTGGCAAAAAAAAAAAAAATCGGCATCAAGTATCGTCCATCAGCCGTCCTGATTCTGTAAAAAAATTGGCATCGGCTTTGGCCATAAAAAAAAAAAAATAAATAAATAAATAAACGTATCGGTCGACCTTGGTCTATACAAGGCAGGCAGACGGAGGAAAAGAAATCCTTCAGCTGCTACTTTAACTTGAACTAACCTATTCGTTAAATTATATTACACATTTTAGGATAATATTTATATACACAAACGTTATTGGTTTGGAAGCGTGGCATTTAACGAGGGAACAGGAAACAAGTAGTCAGGCCTAATCCTGGCCAGTCACACTGTAAGCCACAGAACAGCACACTGTCCATAGTAAATACATAGCACATAATCCAACAATGCAATCCACCAAATCATAGTTCAGGATATTATCTTACGAATTCTGTATCTTAGAGTGACAAAAAACGATTTATTGAAAATGCTGTATGCAGAAGTAGCTGACTAAGACTCTGCTTTTTCTGCTCCAAGCTATCGTTATTATATCTGCCTTTAAAAATCAACTGTAGGTCAATCTCTAATCTAAAGGGATGTACAAACAAGACTTACACAGCACTTTTCCATTCTGTAAAAAACAAAAAAAAAAAGGCCGCTAGGCATTTCCCAGTGCTATCTAACGACATGATACGTCAACAGGCGCTTGAGCAACAGTTCAACAGGCGACTTGCTGACAATGCAGCAGGCCACACTGGCTCTTCTGTCGCTCAGTTTGAACACAGCAATGCCCTCACTGAGCCTCATTGACCGCCCAGCCTTGAGAAGAGATCTGATCAGGCAATATAAATGAAAACACCCATGAACAATGAGTGTGTAGGTGCTTTGAAGGTAACCAGGTCTGAGTGTAGTCAGGGAGGAAGCCACACAAGCCAGAGAGCAGATGTAATAAGCAGCAGGTTAAGTTAAATTATCCATCTGTCAGCGAAATATTTCTTCTGTCTCAAGGAGCTTTCAGAGATGATTTGATGACTGTTAGCTGTCAAAATTCGCTCTGTAAATGTCTATAATTGGACATTTTACAGCCGACATTTTGGCTTGTCATAGTAGGTAGGAAATACACAGGTGTTACAAACAATGGATGCTCTGATCTGTTCACCAGTGAGTCACGACAGTGTGACAGTGAGCCAGCAGGCACAACACCAGGACCCTGAAACTGAAGCAGCTAGTTCAGCCATCATTCATTTCATTATTTACACCTGTGCTGTTCTTACTGTGACGTGTCCTCCATTATTAAATATGTTACCCTTAGTGATGTGGTGGTAATCTCTCGCCCTGTCCTATCTCTTCCTCCTCCTCCTCCTCCTCCTCACCCTCCCTTCAGTTCCTGATGGTCGACTGCCAGATGATCATGGGGAGGACGGGCTACGGTCTGGATCCAGAGGAATACATCCACGCTGCTCTCATTGTCTACCTGGACATAGTCCTCATCTTCCTCTACCTGCTGGGGAGGAGGTGAAACTGAAATACATTTACACACAGACAGACACTCCAAACTGTACCCACAATTTAAGTGTCCTTTATTATTATTATGATACACTGTAAGTCCTGTTTTAACCGACAATGAACGAATGATTATCCGTGTTTTTGTCCAAGATTCACATAAATAAAAATTAATATAAAAATTGTAGTATTTGTTGTTTTGCTGTGCATGTTCACCCATACAGAAATTTAATCCAACAATTATCCAAACAATGAAAGCATTCAGTTTCTGTTTCCTTCTGCATTAATAAGACACATTCAATAAAATGTAGGTAATCATTCAGCATAAATGCTCACGTCAAACCTGCCTACAGGGTGTCCAAATGATATTGCTGTCATTAAAGTCAGACATTGATAATCCAATAGATCCATAAGGCTGTTTGTGTTTCGTACAGCACCAAAGCAAAGACCAAAATGCAATAAAATACAGTTTATGCTGACAAAAATTGGACAAAAAATAGTGCAAAATGTTGAGCATATTTTCATCACAAGGATCCATCATCATATTTAACTTCACTGTTAAACCATGAAATATTCTGAAGTTATTTGACGTAGGTGTGCGCTGTAGGGCTGCAACTAGGGCTGGGCAATATGACAATAGATATCATCAAAACAATATAAAAATGTCTAACATATATTTCTATATTGTTTATATCCTGATATGGGCTAGGCCTACATTTATCCTTTTTTTTCTATAATTTCACTTTAAACTGTTAAATTTTAAAGTTCCTAAAATGAGAAAATATTCCTCCCACTTTTGAGTTGTCAAGTATTTTAAAATATTTTATTGTAAATTTCTCCACTGTGGGACTAATAAAGGAATATCTTATCTTATATCTTATCTTATTTAATTCACACAGGAGTATTCACTCGGCTTTACCGTGTATTTATTTCATACAGATGATTTATTTCCAGAAAACTTGCTATAGTGTGATATACAGAATATCGATATTGAGATATGAAAAGACCAATATGGAGCCAGCCCTAGTTACACCTGATTCATCTGATTATTTCCTCAATTAATCCATTTATTGTTTTGTCTATAAAATGTCAGAAAATTGTGAAAAGTGCGAGCTAGAATCATCCAGAGCCTAAAATGAGGCTTTCTTTGACCAACAGTTCAAAACCCAAAGATATCTGATTAACTGATTAGCAGCACACACACATAAATATATATATATATATATATATATATATATATATAAAAAAAAAAAAAATAAACTGTATATAGCTCTACATCACTGAGAATGTAAACATTCCTGTTCTCTACCCAGTAACAGCACTGTGTTCAGTTTTAACATCCTGTCCCCAAGAACCAGAATCCAGCCGTACATGAACAATGACTAGGTGATATCATCCTGGCTTTGTGGAGCGCAAAACACCCCAAATCTCCTGATTTCACACATCCATACAGTTTTGTACAGCCTCACCACAGTGACGAGTAGTTGAATTTGATCCGCAGCAGGTACCTCATGCGCGTCTGGGCGGGGTTGTACACGATGAACTCGTTGTACAGGAGGGAGTAACTGTTGTTTTTACCAACCCCCGTCTTCACCCCCGGACCCATAGGCACCGTCACACCGTCCCTGACAACGAGAGACAGGAACACAAATCAAAACTTTTAACACATCATGTACAAATTGTCTTTCTTCTGCAACACTTGTTCTCCTGAAGAGTTACTAGTTTCAGCTCAATGAAGTGAAAACAGTTGCTGCCCGGAAGTACATGATACTTTGGAAATTGGTTGGTAGTAATGGGAAATCTATTTATGGTTAGCAGCCTGGACTAGCTTTATTTTATTTTTAACACTGATAAATCTGACACATTTTCTCTTAGTTGATTAATGTTTGGCTCCAGAAAAGAGTGGAGAAAAAAAGCCTATCCAAGATGTCAAGATGTTGTTTTCAAATACTGTGTTTTGTGCGACCCTCAGTCAAAAAACTGAAGCTATTCACTTTACAATCATAGACTACAAAAGAAACCAGCAAATATTTTCATTGAAGAAGCTGGAACCAGAGGACTTTGGCAAATTTGCTTAAAAAAAAAAACATACAAACTGGACTGATTTTTGCTGATTAATTTTCCATCAATAGATTAATTGTTATCAGTTGTCATCTATAACATATAAACCTATCATAAAATAGAGAAAAATGGATGTACAGCACAAACGACTGACATCATAAAATGTCTTGTTTTGTGCAACCGACATGCCAAACCCCCAAAATATTCAGTTTCCTGTCATGTACAACCAAAAAAAGCAACAAATGCGCTGACAAAAAAAAAAAAATCTATAAACAGTTGCCCATTAATTGTTATACGAAATAAGAGTTTGATGATGAATGATAAACTTTACATTGACACTAATCTTTTCTTCCACTTTATTCTTATCGTTTTCTGTTTGTATTAAAGAGTTTAAATTATTTTATTTTGCAGTACGCTATGCGCTACATAAATCTGATGTATTATCATCTTTACGTACATACAGACATTATATATTTCACTTTTATATTGCTTTTAATTTGTTTCTAATTGTGGACTAATCGATTTATCGCTGCAGCTCCAGTTAAACCATAAAAAAACAACCAGCCACTGGGGTTGATCAGATTTGAAGGGTGGCAGTAGCTGAAATTAGAGCTGCAATTAATTGATTAGTTAACTATCAAATTAATCATCAACTACTCTGATAATCAATTAATCAGTTTGACTCATTTTTTTAAGAAATAAGTCTAAATTATCTGATTTCAGCTTATAAATTGTGAATATTTTCTGGTTTCTTTCCTCCTCTCTGACAGTAAACTGAATATTTTTGAGTTGCGGTCAAAACAAGACATTTGAGGACGTCGTCTTGGGCTTCGGGAAACACTGACCGACATTTTCAACCATTTCTAACATTTTATTGACCCAACAAATTTGATCAATTAAGAAAATAATCTACAACGAAAATAATCATTGCAATCAAGTTGCAGCCCTGGTTGAAATTAGTAGCATGTTTCATGCTCAAATGACTCAAATGACTGTTTTCAAACTGTGAAATCTACATAGAGAAGAGGCAGCATGGCAGAGTGGGAGAGTAAAACAATGTCAGTCCTTTAGTGTACGAGTCACTACACTTCAGCATTCAGTATTTTGACTTTCATTTTAGTGGTTTAACTCCATATTGCATTTTTCTGGAGCAAAACCACCTGACGTTATCTAACAAAATGAACAGCTTAGGTAGTCTAGTCAAGCACTATGAGGAGTTCCTGAGCTAACCTAACGTTTTAATGATTTTTAGAAACATGAACATACAGGAAAGTACAAATTAAACCATCTTACAGTTGGCTAGTTAGTAGGCCCCAGTTGAAGAAAGAAGTGTTTAAAGCCAATAGAGACTCCTTATGGGCTACATCTTGAAATGTTATCATTGTTATATTTTTCTTTATGTCTTTTATATAATTTTTCTCTGCGATCATCAACCAGTATTTTTTTCTTTGCTAATGTCATCAACAAACTCCCCCTCTCAGATACTGTAACGGTTTCTGTTGTGTAACACAAAGTGCAATTAAACCACTGTTTGGCCTGTATGAAATGTATCAGTGTAATGAGAGAGACTGACAGAGTGACGGAGTTCTTGGGGTCAGGTCCGGTCTGTCCCAGACCCTTGGTGCTGTGTTTTCCAGCAGGCAGGTTGTTGGCCTCGTAGTCGGCATCCAGCAGCTCGTTACAGTCTCCCAGAGCGACCTGAAACCACACAGAGCACGGACAGTGAAACAGTACAGTGGTACATTACATCTGGACCTAACAATAAAAACTATATGATTTGAGCACCACATTATGTTAATACAAGTTGTGGACTTCTTGTTGTGGTACTGGCAGCTCTACGGGGTCTGAACAGGGGTGAAAGTAGACTGAAGTTCTTGCCAGTACTACTAGGCTACCCCATTTGTCAATGCTTACTGTTCTCCTCCCACCCACAGCTTCATGCATCCTTGAACACATGACACAATGAGCTAATTATTGATTTAAATGGTGAATGTGCTGCATAATAATTTGTTATGTTATTTGTAATAAATGGTTGTTCCTACCGGGGTCATTCACGTGAATTTTACCAGTTGGGATCTCGTATTTCCAATTATTCCAACACCCCATGAATGCAGCACAAATGCCCTATCTGGCAATGTTGCCACGTGTCAAAAATCAAGCTGTGATTAGCCTACAGCAGAACACAGATGCCGTTTTCATGGTTGCCATGCAAAGCACCTGGCGTTTTCTCTGGGATGGTGGTTGTCTGCATGAGGAGCGTAGTAAGACCCCACAGATCCAAGTGAGTATGCAGGAGGCTGAAAAGATGCATAATGCGCATACAAAGAAACCAAACCCCAAACACAACCTCCTTGGCGGAGGTAACTGTATGCTGACTTAAATGTCAGCAGATGTGTTCTCTTACTGGAAATGTGATCATGAGTGATGGGTTGTATGCAGGTTTTTGCAGGCAGCTGCTGTCCACTCTTCCCACTACTGCATACCTGCACTGACTCTTTTAGTGGTACGGAGTACCGGACCATGCCAGCCTACTTTCACCCCTGGGTCTGAAATAAACAGCCTGTAGGCACCAGCTACTGGCACAATTTGTTCTCTGAGCCTTTTCCACTTGTTTTTTGGGAGCTAAAATCAAGTGTCTTTTTTCTCTCCATTGAGTCTGTTGTCCTGCACCTGTTGTTAATGTAGGATGGGATGTGCAAACAATTACCTTATTTATTTTGGCCACAGAAAATAGTAACTCAACTCACCTCACACAGCAGCAGCAGTCCCACGTGGTTGTTCTGGCTGGCAAAGCAGTAGTTGGCACTCTTTGATGACATGTCCGCAAAGTAGATACCTTTTCCAAACTAGATGAAACAGAATCAGGAAAATTATTATCACTGCAATAAATAATAATAGAATATAGTGCTGTGTTGAAAAATATTGAATAGTTTCTAGATAATTTAAAGCTACTATGAAGAACTTTCATTTTGTGTTGATTTGGTCGTGATTCTGAGCACCAGGATCCATTGTGAGAATCACTCCCTTTACTCCTGCAGGGTCTGACAGTTAGCTAAATGTTCACAGTAACTTGAAGTCCAAAATGCTAAGCTAAGTTAAAAAATTATAAATTAATTAAAATTAAAATTAAAAAAGTTTTCTATTCTAAACATTGTGTCGGGTTGTTCTTAGACCCTGCATCCATGTTGGATATTATCGCTTACATAACTGTCACCTCATTGTTTTAATAGATATCAAAATGCATTTTATGTTATGTATTTTTGTCTTGTGACATTGCTTGTTTTTTTGGGGGGGTTTTGTAAGCAGAGGACTTGGGTTTGAGACAAACACAAAGAAAAAATCAAGAGAAAAACAGGATATGGATGTATTTTTCTGTGCTTCCATCCTACCATGTAACCGGTGACGGGAGCTTCAGGTGGGGCCACTCGGAGCCCCTGACTGAGGATGCCGACCCAGTTAGTCAGGCGGGAACCGTGCCACAACAGAGTCCTGGTAGACGGACAGACACACGATGAGGAATATGAATGGAACTTTGTAGTAATGCCGATTTCACATTCGGTTTAACATCTGAAGCAGCAACAACCAGTAATGAGTTTATCAAAGCCTTCAGGTGTATTAACAAGTTATCTAAGCTCTAAATCCACTGTGTATTACCTGTTATGTATCTGCGAGAGGAAGTTGTTCCTCTCCCCGTCTCTGTCCACTGAGAAGATGTCAAGGACCGTCATGGTGTAGTCACGATGGGTGGAAGCGTGAGTGGACTGTAGATACTTTTCTATCACCTTTATACAGAGAAGAGAAAAGTGGCGACACACAATCTTCAGGTTTTTGCAGTTTCATTCATTTTGGTCTATACATTTTCTCTGGATGGGATGTATTTATGTCAATTAAGTCTAAAGGGTGTATAGGAAAATAAATAAATACACTAAAGTCCTTTTCACACATGCATTTTATCCCTGAAATGTTCATGCACATTTCCTGCATGGTCTCATGTGTGAATGGGAGTGTGATCACAGGGGCAAGCTCAAAAGGGTTAAATTAGTCTGATAAAAGATGCTTTCTCGTGGAGCAAGTGAGCCAGTCACAAGACCCCACTGCTGAAGTATCTGAATCTGCGACTTGTTCATGGTTTAGCATTTACTCCAGTTTTTTAACCGGTAATTTGACTTGTCTCGCAAACTTGTTGGATTTTGAATACATTACAAGAACATTGGCACTGGACAAAAACATGTCCTCGCCTGGCATGTCCCTGAAAATAATAAGAGATGTCTTCTGCTGCACACACATAGATCACGCCTCGCCCCATGCTGTTCTGTTGAGTTTTACGGCGACTGGCATCCGTAAGTGTTGTATTACCGCCATCTGCTGGACTCTCCTTTGCCCCATCTATTCCAGCGTTGCCACGGCATGTGTGAAAATATCCTTTAAGGGTTATATTCAGTCACATGGAAGGACATCTGAGATTTACAACAATACAGTAGGTTTAAAAGACCAGCGTGTAGGATCTGGTGCTGAATACCCCTTTACTCAACTCTCCCTTCATAAGCATGTCTGAGAACCCATGCTGAACTTTAGGTATCGTAAAAATGCAAAAGGCTCTCTCTAGAGGCAGTGGCTGCGGTGGAAAAGCAAAAAAAATTACACTAATGTCACCTAATGTCTTTTTCCAACCACTTTTGCTTGATCTCAGAAAACATCATGAGGTTAAGGAAAGATGAGTAGGAGAATTGTTAGGAGAGGAAGGACTTAGGAAAAGACAACTGTGGTGTTAAGAGAATCCGACATTTGCACTAGGCTCCGTAATTATGATACGACGGCGGTGGATGTTATTGACGCAGGTCTGCCGTGCTGAAAATACAATGTTCCAGAGATTAACTACAAAAGGCCTTATTACAAACCCCCCGTGCTCTTAAATAGCTCTGTCAGCGACAGGCTGCTTCACCTGCAGTGTGTGAATGACAGATACTGCAGCTCCTTCTGCTGCTCTGACACTTTACATTAACACATAAAAAAGGATTATCTGACTTAATGTGGACAAACGGTGGAAAATATCACTTTGTTACCACGGTTAGGACTGAATTAAAAAAAAAAGAAATAGCTTATACGTTACCATGATAAATGATGAGTTTTTGTTTGAGTTATGGAGAAGGTATAGAACCATTAAATGTATATTTCTTCCTCATTTTTAGATGTAATATTTATTTTGTTGTCTAATGACAGCTATATGGCTAGTGTTCATTACATGTATTCTTGTTTTGTATTTGTTACTTGTTTGAAATAAATAAATAGATATAAAATGGTTGTCACAGCCTTTTCATATTTCTCAACATGAATCCCAATTAGTATATGACTGTATGAAAATAATATTCAAAATAAGCATATTGTTCATGAACCGCAGAATGAAGCACCACCTTAAATGTTGCAGCCGCAAGGAATTGTGGGGACCCATCCGCGGCTGCTTCTTAGATACTTCAGAGTCATTTCATTCAGTTACAAACCTTCGTTAGCAAAAAAGACTTTGAGTGCAGTCAGCGTTTGGTTTGTCCGTTCTGGGCTACTGTAGAAACATGCCGATAAAACATGGTGGACTCCGTGAAGAGGACCTGCTCCCTATGTAGATATGAAGGACTCATTCTAAGGTTCTAAGGATTCTTAGATTCAGGTGATAATACTTAAACTACAAAAATAAAGTTATGAATATTATATAAAATTTCTGCCAATAAATCCCCATAAATCAGGGGTGGGCAATTATTTTTCCTGGGGGCCACATGAGAAGCCCAGATTGTTGCTGGGGGGAAAACAAATACTGTCACAAGCAACCTCTATTTTATCACTATAGAAAACATACTGGGCACTTATTTTTCAGCATTTATTATACTGAAAATCACTCCCAACAGCATACCCATCTTCAGCCGCCTATCCCGTTAGGGGTCGCCGGGGTGATGAAGTCGATCCCAGCTGGCATTGGGCGAAGGCGGAGTTCACCCTGAACAGGTCGCCAGTTCATCATAGGGCACATAGAGACAGACATTCACACCTACGGGCAATTGAGAGCCATCATTTAACCCAATTTGTATGTCTTTGGACTGTGGGAGGAAGCCGGAGAACCCGGAGAAAACCCACGGTAACACGGGGAGAACATGCAAACTCCACGCAGACGGATTCGGATTCGAACCTGTGACCCTCTTGCCAACTTTACATGAACACTTCCATTTCAAAAAGTCCTCTCTGCTTTAGTATCTTAGGCAGCAGCCCCTCGGCTGTCCTCTCCTTCTCATCTCCAGACAGGTTTCTGGATTTTTCTGCATGTTTTGTCTCAAAGTGACGGTTCAAGTTGTATTCTTCAAATACAGCCACGTTTGTTGAAAACCAAGCACACAGCTTTACCGCAAACTTCTGTGAAAAAACACTTATCAGTCCATGACTTGTTATAGATGTACCGCCTCAGCAGGTGACCCTACTTCAAACATCACTCACATCAATTTAGATCAATGTTAAGTGTGACAGGAAGTGTGTGTGACTGTGTAACAATACACAAGCATTTCAAAACAAAAGCTATTTTCTTTACTGTTTTGTTTGCCGTATAATGCCCAGATCTGCCATAAATGCTACGCACTGAGCCTTTAAAGGAACAGTGCAACATTTCATAAGTGGATTATATTATGTTGCCTTGGATGATCTGAAGTTTTTGAAGCCTATTAACTTGGTTTGAATATAAATGGATCAAGAGAGTGCTTTGAAAATCCTCACTAACTTGAACCCATCTGTCCTGGCTTTTCTGACTTGACTGTTATTACATAATTTCCACGACTTCATTAAATCATAAATGCGCCACATAAATCTTGCATCTATGAACATGTCAGCAGTGTATTAGCTCTGGCTGATAAACCATTACCTTTATCATCATAACAGTAATGAAGAGTAAAACACTGACCGTGTATTCATGGCTGCTGGAGTCCAGAGGCTGCAGCTGGCACTGGAGGGAGTGGTACTGTCGGTCCAGAGGATGCTCGTCACTGTCTTCACTGGACTGAACCATTTTCACTGCTATCTGAATGTCACTCAGAGCCTGAAAAAAATAAGACAAAGAAATATGTAAATATCACAGAGTGGACCACAGACTAATTGATGATTCTTTTAAAATCTCTCCTTTACCTCTAACAGTGAAATTTTTTCCTTCAGCTCATCTTCTGTTCGAATGATTGGAGGAGTTTTCAACCTGGAGAATTACATCTTTTAGTTACAACTAGACAGAGATCAATGTGAAACGTTGCCCTGTCTTTATTCATACATCAAATTTAGTGCATCTCTCCAGCTGCACAGCCACATGCTCCCTACCCGAAGTCATGAGGGATGCGGGTGTAGAACTGGTTGCATGCTTCCAGCAGCTCACGGTTGCTGCCCTTCTTCTTCAAACATTCTTCGATTTTTTTCAGCGCCGTGTAGCCTGCACGGATCTGCTCCGAGGTCAGCTTGCCTGCAGGTTGAAAGAAAAATACTGAATTTGTAATATGAAACACAACAACGAAATGTAGATACTGAAGACTTACGTACATATAGACTTCTCAGAGACTGGCTACCATTTCATGCTGCAGATAGTTTCATGCACTGTATGACCTTTTCACATTTAAGTTATTGTAGCATCCCTTGTTTCACAAGCAGCATCTTCAGTAACCAGGCCTCTTATGAAAAGAGTTTTGGACAGGAAGCTGATCAGATCACATTATTGCCATGTTCTTAACAATCAAATATCTCAAATTTTGATCATTTTCTTAAACTTGCTCATCAATAAATGTAAAAAGGCTTCCCACGTGCTCAGTGAGGGTTCAGTATTACATGGAGCATCCAAGTGGAACTGTAAAGTGCCTTTAGATAAATCCTCATTTGGACCAAGAGTTTTTTCTATTCGTGCGATCAACTGGTGGATTTCCTTACCTACAGAATTCAAACTGGTCCCTGACTGGGATCATTAAACTTAAACAGTGTTAGAAGAGGGATCATGAATCATCTGGTGCTCCCTGTTTTAAGGTACTTTATTGTATTAGTTGTGTTTTGTCTTGTCTGCATTTTCCTGTTGAGTTCTGAGTTGTATGAGTTTTTTTTGTTTGTTTGTTGAAGCTTGTTGTTTGTTTAAAGCCCAACGTTAGCTTTTTATTTTTGGCGATTACATTCACGCTTCATGGAAGTGGTGTTCATTTGTGAAGATTATCTTGTTGAACAAAACATGTAAGTATCATAAATGTTTGCTTATTTCCTGCTGTAATCCAAAAAACAATGGAAGAATCCCATTGGCTTTTTGTCGACTGCAGCACTCTATTGTTGAGTTTGTGTTTTGTAATGTCTCTTGTATTTATTGTTCAGTTTTATATATTTTAAAGGACCATCTAAGGACGGGTATGAAAAATCAGCTTAGGCTAGAAAAGCTGTGGTGTGTGGCATTGGTTTATGCTTCCTGCTTATCTATATAGAAATTTTCAAACTTGACAACATAAAACTTTGTATTTCCTGTTGCAGAGCTGACAGGAAATAGACCTGCTAAAACAGCAACAGAATGACAATGAAGATGTCCATACAAATAAACACTAAAGAAATAAAGGTTTGAAAATACTGATCATTTGTCACCAACTGAATCAACTCACATATAGTCAGGTGGCAGAATTGCTAATAGCTAATAATAGCTAAAATGATGATTTTGACAACTTGTTTTACTGCATCTTTGGATCACACAGTAGCAACTGGAGAAGGTTTAAATGCTGTATGTGCTCTATATAAACTGAGAGTACAACAGGATAAATTCCTGCTGTGGTTTTGATTCTGTCAGACTGACCGAGAGGAGCTTTCCGGGTGTCAAACTTCATCTCCAGCACACACTCCTCCATGGCTTTGACATCACATATTAGCTCCACGAGTGACTGGATCTTCACATCCAGTGTAGAGGTCCTCTTTTTGGGTGCAGCATCCACTGTGGTCTGGCTCTCCTCCTGGAACAGTGAGATATATCAGTATACAGTACATAATGCTAGAAGATAATGAGGAGATACATAAGTTGTTGGTTCTTTGCCTTTTTATCGGTGCTGTAGTCCATGAACACCATGTCGTATTTACCAGCTACTTTCTCAAAAGTCGCTCGGTGGTCCCACTCATTCTTGGTCTTGTCTAAAAACCTGTGGCAAATCAAACAGGTTGCAGGATTTTACTAATCTCACTTCAATGCGAGACATCTGGTAATACTTTTTTTATTTGTACAATCTCACTTTGTCTTGAAGATATTTTTGGCTTTCAGCAGGTCTCCACCACAAGCTGTCAGACTGTGTTGCCCCACTTTTCCCACTAAAAAAAAAAAAGAGATTTTATATATATATATATTTAATCAGTTTGTTTAAGTTTTAGAAACTGTAGACGTGTGTTAATTCCTGCATAAATACAAACATTTAAATATATATAAGAATCATGGGCAAATAAACTGACCTCTGCCCCATCTAAACCACACGCAGTACACCTTGGCGTTGTCGTCTTCCAACAGCTGGATCATGTAGTATTTGTTGTTGTTAAACTGAAGATTTGTCTGTAACAACACAGAGAAAGTGTTTGCTGCAAGTCTAAAACTCAGATAACAACCCCAAAAATCAAAATGTTACATGAAAATACAAAACATTTAATTTTACAACCTTCACTGGATTTCTGTTTTTCAGATATAATTTAAAAAAAAAAAAAACAGTACAGGAGCTGCATTATTAACTATGAAGAATCACTCATACACATGCAAATTAATGTACCTCTAAAGTCATCAGTAATTGTTATCAGAATATCTGTTAAACTATTCACAAGTACCATTAAGTCAGTCAGCACTACTCACTACAAATATGTTTACCTGATTTAGCATTACGTCGTAAACATCATTTCCTTCACTGTAAACATGAGCCTGAAAGAGAAATTGAACATAATTGAACTACAAATATAAATAAAGATAGCTGATCTGGATCTTGGGAAATGAAACACGTCTTGTTCATGTAAGCTTCTCATTTCCTTTACGGTGCATGAGTTTTATACAGTTAATCAAGAGAACAGTGATTTAGGAAAGCATTCTTGCAAAACACAAGTGAAGTTTTTCACAGATTAAAAACAAGGACATTACAGGACAAATGTGGAAAATTGTTCTAGAAGTACTATAAATAAAAATGCAACCAGAAAGTTATTGTTTGTGGGACTGCAACTAACAATTATTCTCATTAGCTATTAATCTTTTTTGATTAATTGCCTATCACAACCTCCAAGAATCCAAAGTGACGTCTTGAAACTGTTTGTTCAGCCAACAATCCAAAACTGGAAGATATGACGAAGACCAGCAGTAAATCCTCTCGTGTGAGAAGCTGGAACCAGCAAATCTGACATTTTTGCATTAAAAATCACTGAAACGATCAGTCAGTTATGAGAATAGTTGCAGATCAATTAACTAAATGGTGATTGTCTGGCTGGTTATACTGAAGACAACATACTGTACGTAATAATACTGACTAATTACATCCCAACAGTACAAATCACTTATTCATTAACATGTTTAATATCATCTAAGGGGACAGTGATAGCTCTGATGAACAAACTAAATGTTCATTTCCAAGAATCAAACTCAGCCTGAGCATCCTACATTGTGCATTGTCGCTATAAGTAAATATCTATAACCGCAGCGATACATTCCCATAGCTATAGCTGACCAGACATTTAACAAGAACAATAACACATATGTATATAGTAAACCACAAACTGTGTCATGCCCACAAGAGGAACAGTAACTGGGGCAGAGGGTTGCAAAGGTCTTCTACAGGTGTTAAACCACAAGCATATCTGTGAATCATAAGTTTCATATCTCATGTGCAGAACAGATACAGTACCTTCCCCAGCTTGGCTTTACATTCAGAGTCCACTGGAGCTTTTCCCTTCATGACCACCGTCCTCACAACCTCTGTTCAACATCCACAGAGCAGAGATATGAGCTCAGCTGACATCTAATATGATGGTCATGTAACACCACGTATAAACCAAAAAACAAACAAACACAGAAACCACTTGATGTTACCATAGTTACTGCACTTTGTGGGTCACCAGTTACTCAACCACTTTAAAATCCTACTTTACAGTTTAATGGTAATAAATAGACAACATAGACGACAATCAGATCCACCTTACCTTCAGTTTTTATTTCTTCTTGGGGCATTTTTTCAGTTTTTTTCTTACTATTGCTCTGCCCTCTCTTCCTCTTGGCTGTAGGCTCCTTTTCCGTCTCCTCCTCTTCCTCTTTAACTTGAACTGGCCTCCCGTTTTGAGCAGCCAAGTCACTACCAGCCTCATTCAAACTTTCTGAACAAAAGAAGTCAACAGAAGAATTACTTTAAATGCCTTCAGTCATTTTGATTTTTTTAATGTACAAATGCATAAAAAAACAGAATGAAATCTATGTTAAGTTCATACAATACTTCTACTACTTACTACTACATAAAGTATTTTCCTTAGTGTTTAAGGTCCAGTGTGTAGGATCTGGCGGTGTCTAGTGGTGCGGTGAGGAGATTGAAACAAACTGAAGCGTCTCCATGTGCTAAGCATATTGGAGAGCTACAATGGCCAACGCAATAATGCTAATGTCCCTCTCTAGAGCCAGTTGTTGTAAAAGTCGCTTAGGTCAATTGGAGCAGAGCCAGTGTGTAGAGTGGTGAAGCAAAAGAGAGATGGAGTGGCGACGTCAGGAGTAACGTTATTGACTCTGGTCCATGCAGGAAAAGTTAACAGAGTTTGGTTTGTTCGTTCTGGACTACTGTAGAAACATGGCGGAGCAACATGGTGGACTCTGTGGAGAGGACCCACTTATTAATATTATGTTCCATTTCTGCCAATAGATCCCACTAATTGTTACACACTTGTCCTTTAAGGAAATGTGAAGTAGGACAATGGTTATGTTGGATTTGTTGGCTGTAGGTTACCCTCAGAAAACTATAATACACTGAAAACTCAGCATGATAAAGTTATTAATTAAATGCAAAATAATACAGGATGATAACAGAAATCAGGGGATGGCAAAAATGAATTGACAACAATTTGAAATAAAATAAGTCATTTACAATAAAACAGTTGTGTGGCAGAAAATTAGAGACAGATATGGCATAACACACACATACATACCTGGTTTTACAGTCTGCGAGCGAATCTTCCTCTTATACTTGGTGACAGGATTAATCTGGACCATCTTGTTCAGGTCGACTTCGTAGGGCGTCCCAGAGCCCAGAGACAGAGTGACAGAGGTTTCTCCTGAGGAGACGGCTGAGTCCAACAAGGCGCAAGCTGAAGGAGAGTATGGTTCCCACTGTCCTCCATCTCCTTTCCACTGCCACACTGGTCACACAGACACACACACAATGAGAGAGTAGGACTGCTCATATCTTATTAACGCTGCAAAGTCAGTAGTTTGACCATTTAAAGGTAAAATGATTGTTCAAATAATAATAAAAAGTTATTAAATGAATTAATAATAATTGAATAATATACATTTCTGTACTGAATCATATCCAACAACTAAAATTTTTGATTTACAATTCAAAAAGCAACTGTATCTATTTGAAAACTTGGGATTGATTAAGTTAATAAACATGACATGACTTTTTATTGAAATCCTGACTAGAGTCTGCTCCACACGTCTGTTTCGGTTCACCTTCTATCCATACTTCATTTTAGGAAAAAAAATGAAGAATTATCATTGTTATAATACATTTTATGTTATTGTTGACTCAATTTATATGCTTCTTTTTTATATCTAAAAGTTGTACTGAAATTGAATGTGGAATTTAATATGGATCTACAGTATTTTGAAGAGGTCCTAGCAGGGAAAATGCAGAAAAATCTGGTCAATCCTTAGCAAACAGTGCAGAGGATAAATCAAGGCAAAATATACTTTGTCCAGATAGTCTTCAACCACCAAGGTAACTTCAGTAGAAACACCAATATACTGCCAAACTGATTTTGTCTAAAATCAGCTGTAAAACCCAATAATATTTTTACTTATTATATTTGCCTACTTCAGTTATGTTTTCCCAGCAGTATAACCCTTAAAACAACTATAAAATTACTATTAGAAACATAACAAATGTAGATATTTTAACCACTTCATTACCACGTGTGTTGTATGTGTGATGGCCTGACTGAAAAGCATAACCTTGCACATTTATGTACAAGTCAGGTTATATTTTACATGACCTGATATCAGGTTATGCTGTTGAATTACACTGCATTAGTTGTACCTTTTAAACTGGCATATGGGAGATTCATAAGCAGCACTACTTGCATCCCTTTATGTTTGTGGTATGATGGTTGACAGTTGTGGGCATTAACGGGTTTTACTAAGATAGTCAACTTGTAACAGGTATAGAGTCCACCCTGAGCATAAAGGTGGTTGTTTTCTAAAAACTTTTCAACAACAGTAAAGCATGCATGGACCAAAAATATAGCATTAATTTCCTGCCCTCCTCTGCCCAGACATGTCCTCAACTAACGTCGCCACAACAGCTAACGTTAGCTCAAACGGCTAACAAGCACCGACCTGTTTTTGGCTGGACTTCTTCCGTTTCTTGTGCACTCTGACTTGTATTTCTTGAACTTCTTGTACGCCTCATGGTGGTCTATTAAAACTATCTAGTAGTATGTAGGTACAGTGATGAGGGATGACAAAGAAGGCGGAAGGAAAACGGAAAACTTTCCCCGCCACAGTTCCTAACCGGTGTCGCTAAAGATCGTTTAGTATAACAGCTAATCACTCCGTGGTTAAAATGAAACCCCTGACGAAACAACGAAAACAGTTACCATTGCAACGATTTCAGCACAAACCTAAAGTTATTAAATCTACAGTCCATCCAAAATCATGCAAAATTCACCATGTAGTTAACATTTTGAGCTATGCGTAATTTTGTTCACACTAGGGCTAAAATTAAATATTTTCGTGGAGTAAGCAAGAAGAAACAAGGGTAGAGTGAGCACTCCTGTATGTGCCTCTACCGCCTGGAACAGAACTTCAGGACCAAAGGTTCCGCCTTAACCATTGGTCGGAATTATTTTGTTGAAGGATTGGTGCCAGATCCCTAGCCTAACGTGCTCATCAACGTGTGAATAAAAGCTAAAAATTAAAACCATTTAAGATCAAGAAGACATGGTTACACGGAGCTATGGCGCTTGTGTTCTCTGTCAGAGGGCGGTAGTCGTGAAGATGTTGTGCAGGGTGAGCGCCGTTTGTGTCATTGAACGCAGCATCTTTGACATGGAGGTCAGACAGACAAGCTGTTAAAACCAGCAGACAGCAGAGTTTAGCTTAGCTATGTTCACAGAGTAGCAAACGTAATATTCATATACATTAATTTATCACATTTCTTCACTATCCTCCTGTTACGGTACATTTGATTTTGCTTAACCGTTGTCACCTTATTTTTGACGTGGAAATGTATTTGTATATATCTTTATTACTCAGATAGTATTTGATATAACTATACTATAATACTGATAGAGAATATGAACATTTATTAAGTGTTTTCTGACAAAAGCTGTACAGGCAGAAAATCTCAGTTTGAAATAATCAATTGTTAAATAAAAATATCTCTCCAGTCATTGAGGCACTTAACAGATAACTATCTAACAAAACACACAAGCTTCTGAAACACTATGCTATGACTTTTTTGATATATTTGGAATTGTGATTTCTCTATGCTCTTCTTACAGTATGTGTTTGTAGGGGTGGGTAACAGGTAAAATAATTTTATGCTTTATGTATTATATATGGAAATAGGAATATACATTGTGACCTTGTGAATTTCCTGCAAATCCATTATACAAACTGTGTAGATAAAATAGACAAATCTCTTGCCATACGTGCAGCTTGTTAATCAATGAAGAAATCAGAAATAAAACATGCTCAGATGGACAGCAGATTTTACCTAAATCTTGGCTCAAAAACTATCTAATAGAATTTATTGTCTATTTTTTTTTAACCTAAGATCAGACCAGAAGAAGGTTGGTTACTGTTAACTGTTAGGTGGAAACATTTGTTTTTATTTCTCATCCTCAGGGAAGGAGTACAGCTGCACACCTGCAGTCCCAGGTAGATTTCTTAAAAGGAGAACCACACAAGAAGCACCCAGGGGTGACCAACCTGAAAACTCTGCAATTACCTGACAAACTCCAGACGGCTGCACGGTTGATTATTCACAGTAGGTTAAGTTATGAACGTGTCTGTCAGTTTGCATATCGAATGTTTCTGGAGCTTCACTGTGCGACTCTTCACTCTCTCCACCTGTAGATGCTCAGGTGACTCGGCTGACTGACCGCTCTCGGAGCCTCACAAACTCCCTGTGGAGCAGAAAACGAGCCGTCGAGGATTCGACTCTCAGGAAGAAAGCTATGAGCCTGGAGAAAGAACTTTGGGAGAAAGCGATGGAGAAGAGAGGAGGTGGGTGACACATGAATTAAAAATAGCAATGCATGCATAGTAGCTGTAAAGAAATTATATGATGCAGCAGCTGGAGAAAAGTAAATGTGCTTTATATTGCAGACATAGATGAGCAATTGCTGGAAGAACGCATCAGGAAGAAAGTGTTTTCAGAACTCAGAAGAACCACATATCACTGGACTCCCATGAAGTATTGCTTGCTTTTATCTATCGCCGTCCTCGACCAAAGATATCCTTAGTTGCCTGATAGTTGTACGATCTTGACGACTAATTGATTAGTTGATTTAATCAACAGATCTGTAAAACTCAGAATCTCCACAAAGAATCACAAAAACACCATTGAATCTTATGTTTACCAGAGATATGCTCATTTATTAGAAATAAGTCATTCAGCATGAAAAAGCACAAAAATTATTAAAGGATTAAAGAAATCTTAGTCGACTGAGACCAAAACGGCCAATTAGTTGACTAATTGACTGAGTGGGAAACCATACTTTTATATACACATTCTTCTATAGAAGTATATAATATATACTGATTTTTTTAAATGATAAGTGTGTTCAGAAACTCAATTAATTGAATTGCTTTCTAATGTAGAAATAGTGTTCTTTACCAAACTTAAGACAAGATACAAGTCTGATTTGTGCCAATGCTGACCAATATGTAACATTTTAAACTTTGTACAAATGTAAATGACACAGGCAACTCATTTTCAGTTTTCATATTTACACTAGCTTCATATGAAAGTTTGTACACTTAATGTCAATGGCTTGAAGTCTTATGTTAGTATATCAGGCTCTGAACAAAGCCAGAAGTGGAGCAGGTCTGTAGTTACAAACTGAAGCTTGCAACTGGTGATTCCTTCTGATTGATATCGAGGTATGGATGAGTTATACAGCTTACCTCTGTCCGTTTCAGGTATGATGAAGAGTTAGGTGTGGTGTACATGGCAGCTCGGCTGGCTGGGAGCTATGCAGCAGTGAGGAGAGCTATAAATGAGGTAATGAACAAGTGGTCGAGATTATAGGCTGACTCAAGTGTCCTAAAGGGTCAGTTTACTTAGATCACAAAATCATATGCTTATAGTGGTAAAGAATGGAAACATTACAAAACAAATGTCCTCATTACTGAGGATTATGACCCCTGGATGTGTTAGGGCGTCAGACTTCTGCCTTTTCTGTCCTAACGTACAGTTTTAATCATTTCAGATAAAGAAGAGGGATCCGTCTTTTGCTCCTCAGTCTCTCCTGGATTTTGGATCAGGGCTGGGAACAGTTGTCTGGTTAGTGTAAAAAAAAAAAAAAAAAAAAAAAAAAACGATGCACCATAAAGAGAGTTTTCATGTAAATTTCAAGACTATGAACTGAGTCTTTGTCTCCCACAGGGCGTCACACTCATGCTGGGGCGACACTTTGAAGGAGATGGTGTGTGTAGACAGCTCTGGCCCGATGAACATCCTGGCAGAACGGCTTCTCAAAGGTGAACAAACAAACCCTTGTATCAGTTTTGATTTGTAGCATTTTTATTTGGGCTTTTCTCAAATACTTGATCAGAAAATCTAAGCGTTTGTTGTTGTTGTTTTTTTTTTTGTTGATCAGGTGATGACGAAAGAGCTGAACCTCACATCAAACAAGTCTATTTCAGACAGTTCCTCCCTGTCTCTCCTAAGGTAAAACCCCTGTTTTTTATGTCTGCAACAGAAAAACAATCCCTGTTCTATTAATTTAAGAGTTTCTTTAGAAATATACTCCATATACTTACAAACAAATCTGATTCTATGCCACAAAAAAGAGAGATATCTTGCATAAAAGTCAGATGTGATGACTATAATCAGTGCTGCCCAGATGGAGGTAAGTAATATATATGATAAGCATTTAGAGTGACTAACAAACTCTATATTGAAAGCCTTGTCTCAGCAAAGTGGGATTTTTTTTGTAATAATGCAATAGTAAACTTTGACAAAAACCCTCTCACATATAATTTGTTTTTGTGCCTCTAAAAGCATTGTTAATATAGTTTTTTTAATAAATAGAAGATTAGGTAGTCAAACCTGAATGTTTGTGGCATCAAAAAATCCATAATAACCTTTCACCATATTCAAGTGTTCTGAGAGAAAACCAGACTTCTTCACCTCATGGCTGTTGTCAGGCTTTACAATATAAATCCTAAATTTCTCTCCTCAGATGTTTTCAGAAACGTCTTTTAGTTAATCTTTAGCTGTAAAATGAGAAGGTTTCTCATTTTACAGCTAAGCAGTAACAACAGCATGTTTCTGAAAACATTTGAGGAGAGAAATAGCCATTACAGTAACAGAGTATTGATTCATATTTGATCAGAGCTGCCTAGTTTGACCGTTTGTTCAGAGTTTATGAGTGATTGACAGCTGCTCAGAGACGTCAGACTCCAGATTATCTCTGACTGGTTGTTTTCCTCCAGTCTGGGAAATCTTGCAGATGCTATTTGGAGCACCGGAGGGCACCAGATTATTTCAGATGAGACAGAAATGAAATGAAATGAAATGATGAGACAGGTAATCTGAAAAAAATAATGGAGGAAAGCAACCAGTCAGAGCTCCACTCACACAGTTTTTGAAAAGTGAATGCTTTGTAGAAGCACCACAATATGGAGCAGCTTCACTCACATATCTGGGATCAGGAGCCCTGATAGTCCTGTGTTTCTTCTTCCAGGTGCAGTTCGACTTGGTGGCAGCGGCCTTCACCCTGTCAGAGCTCCTAAATATGAAGGAGCGGGAAGAGGCGGTGTTAACTCTGTGGAGAAAGACAAGCTCGTACCTGGTTGGTTGAAATAAGGACAAAACTTTACCCATAGATAATGTGCACTTTTGTAACATTTGCTGTCCTTGTACCTTTAGTGAATATATACTAGATTTGAGACATTTTGTGTATAATTGCTGTTTATCTTCAAAACTATTCCAGTACATAGAAGTCCTATCTTATTTAATGACATTTGCTTCGAGACATATGATGTTTTCTATATATTTTTCTGTATAGGTCCTGGTGGAAAATGGGACTAAAGAGGGCCATCAGATACTTATGGAGGCCAGAGACACTTTATTAAAGGTATTCAAATACAGCAGATAAGATGGCACTTTAAAATCCCCACGAGGGGGGGGTCTTGTTACATGCTGTTGTGTGAGTTATAGGGCTTATGAATTTGTTTTCACTGAAACAAAATTCAGTGAAAATGTAATTAATTTCTGTGTAACAACAAATTAAGCAAATTAATCACACATTTTTTGCAACAATCGCAGCATGGGAGTGGGCAAATATGCTGCTTTATGCAAATGTACAGTATATATGTATTTATTATTTGAAATCAATTAACACCACAAAACGGTGACAAATGTTGTCCAGAAACCCTCACAGGTACTGCATTTAAAGGTTCTGCATAAAAAATATGCTTAAATCATAACATGGTAAATTTAAACCCAGCAGGCGACAACAGCTGTCAGTGTGCTGACTTGACTATGACTTGCCCCAAACTACATGTGATTATAATAATCATCTGTAAAGGGGAGACTGGTGGTTACCCAGAGAACCCATTTCATTCACATATATTGAGGTCAGAGGTCAAAAGACCCCTTGAAAATACCCATGCCCAAACCAAATTTAGCGTACGACTGGAGCGTTATTTAACCTCCTTCCCAACAAGCTAGTATGACACGGTTGGTGCCAGTGATCCTTTAGGTTTTCTAGTTTCATGATACCAGTATCTTCACTCTAGCTTTTGAGCCCACTACAAATACTTCTAAAATTCACAAGTTGCATCAATGTGTCCAAGAAATTCACATTGCCATATTATTATATTATATTATTATTATTATGTTAACATTGACAGCCCTAGGTTAAATAAATTATCTGGCACAGTTAATGGAAGCAATTTTCTATCTCCAGAAACAAGAGAAGATTGTCTATGACACCAGACCTGCATCGGTGTTTGCTCCGGTATGTTTAAATCTCAGCTGGTTTGAAAATATCCTGCAGTACGTTGAACCCTCTGTGTCACAGTCTTGTTGTATCTTTGTTGTTTTGTTTCTCCAGTGTCCTCATAAACAGAAATGTCCTAAACTGGCCCGTGAGTCCATCACACCCTGCAACTTCCAGCAGATGTATCAACCTCTGCCTCTGGCCGGGGTAAGGAGACGTCGTGTCGATTATGTCCCAGTGTCAGACTCTGAAACCCTGATGTAAAGTCTCTGTCTTTGTTTGCTCAGCCACGGTATCATCACTGCTCCCGCTGACTTTCCTCTATAAAACACACTGATTACAGGATAGTCAAATCATAGATAGATTGCACTGATTTATTTATTTTCAGCACAACGACCGTCAGATGGAGAAGTTCAGCTACCTGATTATGACTCGGACAGAACCAGCGGAGGCAGAAGCAGACGGTGTGGACTGGGCCAGGCTGATCGCACCGGTGCAGTGCAGAACAAGACACGTCCACTGTCGAATGTGCTGCCCTGATGGACAGCTGCAACACCTGGTGGTGACGCCACGAAAACACAGCAGGTAAAGGTCCTGCATGGCCCCGGCTGTCAAACTCATCAGTAGCATCAGCATCACACATTTGTAATTGGGTGTCAAAGCTTGGGTTTGATTTGTCAAAAGAAATGTGGTTCAAGACCACATGAGGAGGAGAGGAGGACTGGATGAGAGGCATTAGCAGCATTTGGCTTATGGCTGGTGTTTCATACCTTGTCTATAACACACATGCAGTATTTATTATTGGAGCTATTATCATATTAATGTACATAAATAGAAAAAACATCAAAAGAAACAAAAATTTAATTTTTTTGTTAGTGGCCATTAGGTAAAGGCTGGGTATTGTTTGAAATTGATTGGGTTTGATTTAGTTGGACCAATACCTCAGATTACTGATACAAAAATGCCATTTCAGTTTAAATTTAACAAAATAAGAGAAACTTTTCAAATGTTAAAGGAACAGTGTGTAACATTTCAGGGATCTATTAGAAGAAATGGTGTATAATATTTATATGTTGTTATAAACACTAGATCATGTTTTTGTTAGCTTTAAATGAGTCCTTCATATCTACATAGGGAGCGGGTCCTCTTCATGGAGTCCACCATGTTTCCACAGTAGCCCAGAACAAACAAACCAAACTCTGGCTCTGGAGAGAGCCTTCACATTTTACATTACGGGAAGGCCACCGTAGTTCTCCGACATGGGCCGCAGAGCGCATAACCGTGGTACAGCCAGCCGCCGTCTGACCTCCGTTACTCCTAAAGTAGTGTTATCATGGCAAGGATGGCTTCTGTGGGAGGCGAAAAGTGTAACCACAGTTTCGCACTCAGTTGCTCTCGTTACAACAATCTAAAAGGGAGATGTGACCAAGGGGTACTCATTTGGTTGCAATCTGCAGCCACACCACTAGATGCTGCTGAATTCTGAACACCAGCAGCTGTGCAAGAACTTTGTCTATATAAAATGGTCTAAAATTGGCAATTTGATTTAAATGAGGAACTATCTGTTCAAATATGTAAACACTACAGAAAAGTACTGATACCCAGTTCTTGTGGTCACGATAGTGGTATGCTACACTGAATCAAAGCTTGTTGGCCAATGTGTGTGATCATGGCATCTCTTAAATAGACTGAAAAATGTGTTTCTTTTCCTTCAATCAGAGATGTGTACCGCTGTGCCCGGAGCAGCGACTGGGGAGATCAAGTGCCAATCATTCAGGGAGTCCACAACGACATCCAGAGTGACTCAGAGAGATGATTCAGAGAGGAAGAGGCACATTGTTTGACATCTGAGACAACAGAAACATCCAAAATCTGAGATAAGACTCCAAGGACTCCTCAGCTTTTAGTTGAACAGAACAGTTTCCTTTCTGGTTTTGTTACAATGCTGACTCATCTGACAGCCTCGTATAACCTCAATAAAAAGTCACAACATAAATAATTTACCCAGCTTTATTGTGCACCACCTTCAACAAATCATAGTCCATTTCTTGTAAAAAGTGTGCTGCAATTTGGACAGTCATGGTATTTAAAGTCACAAAATAGAGAATAAGACTCTTCCTCCTGCATGTTTCAGTACTTCAGCTTAAAGTTTGCACATCCCCAAAGGCCAAAAGCACCACAGATCTTCATGGTTACTTTCTATTGCTTACACCTTAAATGAATGTGATTATGAAGGAATGACTACACTGATGTTTTATAGACTAAATGATTGATAACAATATTAATCGTTAGTTGCAGCCCTGCTGACCAGCTCATTCAGACTGCAGTTACCTGGCATCAAAGCATCTCTGCTCATATTTGAGTTTATGTGCAATTAAAGAGTAAAAGCAGCCGAACGGGAAAAAATACACATGTGGTCAGCCAAGAGACAAGTGGACTATCATGATGTATACTTTGAATTTTTACCCGATTTGTTTCAGTGCCTGAACAATCGGATCCCAGTGTGTCCTACATGTTTGCAGGAATGCCATCACACCTGTATTTGTCAATTGGGTCTCTGAGCCATTTCAATGCTTAGTACGAACAAACTCTCAGACAACCTGATTCATAAACTGGTCTTATGTAATAAGTAGTCCTCACGCCCATTTGTGATCCTGACTTCTTGTTCAACTGTTAATTTGAATCTTGTAATCCACTAAATATGAACACACAATCACAGAAAATCTTAAACCAGCTGATTCTTCAACATCTGTTAACTTTGAACGATCTCTCTCAGGGCAGAGGTCAAGTCTGGGTACTTGAACTCAAATCCGGCCTCTTGAGTCCTCTTTGGTATGACTTTCTGGCCTTGCATAAGGACTATGGCCCTCTCAGAGCCCATTAGGGTGTTCATGACAAAGCCAGGTACGGGAAAAATGGTGGGCCTCCTCAGGATGCGGCCCAGTTCTTTAGTGAACTCGTAGTTGGTGTTCAGCGCCGGCGCGACCCCGTTGAACACTTGTGGTAAAGGCGAGGGAGTGTCAGCAGGGGGCTCCAGGGCGTGGGTGATGAGTCCTGCCAGGTCTGAGACGTGGATCCAAGGAAACGGCTGTCTTCCTGACCCCAGAGTGCCCCCGAGGCCGAGCCAGAAGGGGAGCAGCATCTGCTTCATGGCACCACCGTCACGGCCCAATACTGCCCCTGGTGTAGGGAGGGAGGAATGTATATTTATGTATCTTTTCAGCAGCCTAAATCTGAACATAGAACTACAACTAAGGCTACACCCGCACTATTAAGTTTTCGTTTTAAAACGCAGAACTTTTGCTACATTTATGCCTATCCTCCACGTTACTCCGGCATTTAAGAGCCCCTTTAGCGTGGAGGTTTGAAAACAACCCTGTTTTAGTTTAAAACCTCCAGGTTTGCATTTTAGTCTTGACGGACAGAAACAGAGTCTTTTGAAAACGATGACGCAAAAACCCATATTCGCTCCTTGACTGGGTCATATCAGTCACAACGTGTCCTGATTCGTTACGCCCCATCACATGAACCTTTTCCAGAACAAAACAAACATCAGCCTCGACCACCAGTGGTTAATTTCAACATGGTATTGCTGACCTTGTTGTCCATGCTCGCAGCTGTTATGCAGTTAAACTCTGCATTTTTTAATGCTACTACTGCCTACATGCACAGGACGTAAGCTGTTACTTGAGTGGTTTATATCAACTTCCATATGAAACTGTGCTTCCTGTTTACACCGGGATGTGAATGCCCAGTGTATGTAAATAGTCATGTGATATGCGTTTTCAGGCGTGGTAGTATGGATGAGATTAATTCTGAAATGGTCCTAAAACACTGGTCTGGGTGGTGATCATTCTCGTACAAAAACGTATTAATATAGATGTAGCCATAGACCACCCAAGACCCTGCAGGTACATATACCGTATGCCAAAATAAATGCCTGATTTTTGAAGAGGACATAAAAGTAGTGAGACCTTCAAATTTATAAACAAGGCAGTAACTGTTCTCAAACAGCAGAGAGAAAGTGCTCAATCTACAGAAATGAAAACTGTTGTTCTACATTTCTCATTGATATTTTCCTTTGTGCAAAATGTGATACTACGCATACATATACAGTAAATGTTCTGTGCGCAGCTTCCTGATGCTGCAATACATGGTTACTGGGCATTAAACTAACAGTGGCATATTTGCTTTTTACATACCAGACCTGATGACGACTTGTTTGGTGTTTTTTGTCACATTCTCGGGAAGAAGTGCTGAGGCCTCCCACTCTTTCACAAGTTTGGAGAGGATGTCAAATGGTGTCCATTCACTGTCTTCTGTGTACTCAGCTGTCTGACTGGGCTTGTAACAAGCTGTGGGTCAAAAATCAAAGCAATATACAATAAACATGTCACTGTCTGAAGTATATTAGCTATGAGCTCATCTAGTCTGACTTGCTACTAGCTGGAAATCAGAACATCAACTTTAGAGACTTACCTACACCTGATACCAGGACCCAGGAATGAGGAGGACTAGGAGAAGCAGCAATGGCTTGAGCGAGAGATTTTGTAGTGTCGATACGACTGGAGAACAAATCCTTTTTATAGCTTTCATTCCACCTGGAAACACAAAAAAAAAGGATCATGTGGAGATCCAGCTACATTAAAACAGATGGCAAAGTACCCAATGAAAGTACATTAGAGCTAATTATATTCATTTTTAGTTCATGTGGACCAGATGTCAAATGCATTTTAATCAAAGAATTCAAAGCTACAACTAAACAGTCCAAAGTGGCCAAAAGTATGTGGATACCTGAACAACTCATTCCTAAGCTACAGACTTTAATCTGCTGCTATAACAGCCTCCACTCTTCTGGGAAGCATTTCCACCAGATTTTGGAAGCTGGCTACAGAGATTTGTTCCCATCCAGCCACAAGAGCGTCAGAAGTCGGCCACTGATGCTGGGCAATAAGGTCTGGCTCGCAGTGCATCTCAAAGGTGTTGGATGGGGCTGTGGAAAACCTTTTCTTTATGAAACTGGCTTTGAGTATGGGAGCGCTGTCATGTTGAAACAGAAAATGACCTTCCCAAAATTGCTGCCACAAAACTCTGAACTCCACAACACAGTTTGACACAGGGGTGTCATCAAACATTTGGACTATTTAGTGCAGGGGTGTCCAAACTTTTGGCAAAGAGGGCCATATTTGGTGAGGTTAAAATGTGTGGGGGCCGACCATTCAGCCTGACACTCTTTGAACCATTAACATAACAGAATAACAGGTATCTTATTGGAGGCCATATCAACCTGTGTATCAGCCCTTCTTTCATTTCAACTGAACATCAAAAATCAAAAAAAATAAAAAAAATATGAAATGGAAAAATGAGTGCTGGACCAAATTAGATTTTAATATTTAATGTTGAGTATTTGTATATTTGTTTCTTAAGACCCTAATGTTTGTTATCAATAAATATGAAGACAGTTTAGTTTGTTATACAAGAGACAGTTTGACTGTCAGTTGAAAAACAAGAACAAATGATCCATGGATTGAAAAGACTCAGAGCATATTCATTAAAAAAGAAAATAATAGAAGTGATTCACCTCAGAAGACTAAACATATAACTTGTCCGCACTAATGTGAAGGGTGGCTCTGAGATCTGGACTACAGTCAGTAGACCAGGTCTGGCTCTAAAGCAGTGGTTCTGATGCGCAGACGTCACGCAGGTGAGAGTCTCTTAATCTGGTCCTCAGGCGGTTCTTGGATGTCCTCTCGCATGTATGTCGAGCCAAACGAGCTCAGCATTTTCTTAGCAACTGTTTGAATCTCTGGGAACCTGCCTTCATCCAGCTGACGGTAAAAGTTGACAAATGGAGCCGTTGGTGCCGACCGCGACTCTCCGCATCACACTGCAGCTCAATGCGGTCCAGCTGGAGGAGGTCTGGAGCGTCATCGGAGAAAGGAGTCCACGGAGAAAGGAGAGTTAAACAGCCTGATCTCCTTTTCAACAGCTGAAAAATCCCGAAAGCGGCGTTAAAACTCCTCAGCCAGAGATGAGGGGTCTGCTGCACACCTCCTCAATTTCGCACCGATATCGTGGCGGGCCGCATATTGTTGAATTTATGACAAAGGCTGCGGGCCGGTGGAAATTTGAACACGGGCCGCAATTGGCCCGCGGGCCGGACTTTGGACATGCCTGATTTAGTGTATTAACTGCTGGAGGAAAGAGAGTGGCTGTGTGTAGTTGATGCTGCAGTCTCTGTTTATGTATTGCTCACCAACGTAGTGGGTTCATAAGATTCTCTCCTGCCAAGTTGACGATGCCCTCACACGGTGGGAGGCCATGGGACTCCAACTCACTCTGCAGAAGCACATAGGAAAAAAGTTGAGAAATTATCAGTTCAGTGATCTGCCATACAGCCAAAAGGGGAAATTAAACAGATTTCACAGACATTCAAGAGTAAAGAAAAAAAAAAATGCTATGATGAATCAGGAGTTTCCCCTGATGAGAAATGAGTACAACTTGGAATTAACCTGAGATCATACCCATGTTATCTTCCCTGGACCAGGCTGGCGAGATATCACTGTGACCTCATGACCTTTGAGTCTGAGCAGGCGAGTCAGCTCACGGCCCACAAAGCCAGATCCCCCTCCTACAAGGCAGACAGTATAGAGTAATGCTCATACAAACAGAGGAACCAAAGATGCACACAGAATGCATCAGTTATCATTTATAATAAACGTGGATGAGAGAAAAGACAGTTTAGATTTTGCAGAACTTGCATTAATTTTGAAACTACATAAAATTGTACTGCATTAAGATGTATTCAATACACAAAGTATTGGATGCAATGGCTGTCACAATTGTGCGCATGCGTACAACACATGCTTACAAAACAGGACTCCGGAGGACCCAACTTTATATAACTACTAAAAAACGCACTGACGGTTTTCTAGGTTTTATCGCATAGCTTTTTAAACTGTCTGAACGAACATGATGCACACGTGACTAGCTTCGTACGTATATTCAATTTACGCCTGCAATGCTAACCTTAGCTAACAGCTAACTGGTAGCTTTATGTCACATTGACCTCTTCGAGGCGACTTTATGAACATATATATATAATTATTAAATAACGTACATACCTATTAGCACTCTCATAGTCGTTAGATTTACGTCCAATGTTGACTGAACGTCGCTGCAGGTTACAACGTTTCCTTTTCACAGGACCTGACCACCGTGTAAATGAGAAACCTTTTACGCCTTTTTGGTTTAATCGACGCTCCGTAGTCGGGCAATGACGTCATTTTGTAGTTCTTAGCAGTACTGGATATTTTGTAGGAACAGGTGGAACAGAGTCACGTATTTATTAATATTTACTTACATAAATAAAAGTGTGTGAATTCAGTGAATCATGTTCAAGTCAAGGGGGGCATATGAACGGTCAACCTCAGCTGTCAGCTAATTCAGTAAGTTTATACCAAGAGAGCGCAAGTGTGACATTATTAATATTATTAATCTGCCTATATATTTCCTTTCCTACCATTAACTGGATTGCTAAACGATCCATAATAAATATGTTCATTAATAACAGAAATAAGACACATGCACGGAGCTCGACATTACACGATTTGGACAGATATGCATTGTCGCTACAATTTAAATGTAACAAGTGTATTTTACTGTAAATACAGTCATTTAAATGAATAATCTTCCCACAACATTGACAGATGACTGACTGATTGATTGCTTTTATATATATGTAGTTATGTTTTGCCAATGATTGGTAATATTTGGCTCTTTTACAGCGTCCTGCGCCAGACCCGGAAGTTGTCTGTCTGTGTCCCGACAGCAAACACGTGGTTTTGATAAGGAGATAAAGTGAGCCTCAGCTTCATTAACAGCCTCTCTTCCTTGTTGCGGTGATGGAGGTCGGACCTGCCGTGGATGTCTGAGAGACAACCCCCGCCGTGTTATGAGGCTTCATTAACAGTATGTGATCACGTTTTGTATCAACTAGATTGTTTATGTCGCTGATTATATGTTTACGCATCTGCCCGCGGTTGTTTGTTGCGGCTGTTTGCGCACAGATTTCTCATTGTTAGCATTGTGGCTTCAGTAGCGCCAAACCGACCGCATGGTCTCCGCTAATGAGGCCGTTTTTTTCCGCAAACTGAAACTGAATTTGATGCTGTGTTTGATTAAAACTACTCAATGACAAACTCCCAGTGTGTTTTCATGGTTGCGTTTTTTAAAATCATCCACGTTTTTATGCCACTTCAAACGCTTTGTGTTACAGTTTTGCATGCATTATGCAATAATGGTCCGTTTTCTTTAAGCTTAATGCATTTATTCACGTGTGCAACTGACAAATCTAACAAGTTTTAGGAGGACAGTGTCGGTGTATTTACACAAATACAGTAAATCCTCCCTTCATGGTTATACGTCTTAATTTAACTGTTGGAGAGGGGTTATGCTTAATTTGGAGGTGTTGTACTTTTAGATGTTCCTACTATTTTGTCCACCCCGCTCATATCAGTGGCATTAGGCTAAATAACTGAAAAACAATTAAAGAGCACCACAAACTGCATCCTCCTGAATGCAAAATTGAATCAAAAGTTTGGACATCCCAACTTTACGTTGCGTTACTGTAACTAACAAACTGGCAACTGAGTGCATGTTATAATATTTTCAGGCATTATTTGCATTGGTATTAATGTGCTTTTTTCCATCTGCATCTCCGAACAGAACCACCTTTTGAAAGATGTCACATTTCTGTTCATAATAAATCCACTTAGTTCTGTGTTATACAGTCAAACCGTAATGATGAGTTGCATGTGAGTCCGTGTTTCAGCTGAACCTCATGATTACTCTTTCACTGCACTGATGGGTTTGACAATACAGATACTGGGGAGGATGTTTATTGTGTTACAAAATGAGATTAACCTGTTGTGTTTTTCCTTTTAGGATTTAAGAGCCTGGACTGATGCATCTTGATGAGGTCAGTATCTGTCTTTTTGGTCGGTGGATGGAAAGTAGGCATTATTACTACATGTGATTGTACACTTCGCTGTCAGTTTATTAGGTCCATGTAGGAAGGGCTGTAGTCCAACTTAGTCAAGTCCCTAATCAAGACTGACTCCAGAGCAAAAATAGTCCTGTTCAAGACCATAATGGGCAATAGTGTCTTCCCAATGCCAAAATAGTGATTGAGTTAGGATGGACAGAAATAATCTAGCTATAAACAATATTGATCCATCTTTTAAGCTGCACTGCTGTTGAATGCATACATGTATAGGAGAAACACTGTAAGAATCAGACAATGTTAAGTACAACTGATCCTAAATCAGCAGCCATGAACAACTTGACCAGCTCTCAATAGACAAGTCCAAGACAAATCTGAGTCCAAGACAAATCTGAGTCCAAGACAAATCTGAGTCCAAGACAAATCTGAGTCCAAGACAAATCTGAGTCCAACACAGCACAGGTGCAAGACTTTAAAATACGTTGACTTGAGTGCTACAGCCCTGCATGTAGGTCAAATGAATGCAGTCCGTTACTACAGTACCACTCAATACATTAATTTTGTGGGGCGTAGTTTGTGATATTCAGTCTCCTCTTCATTGATATAATGTACAGTATGACATAATGAATTAAGAGATAATTGCACCGCTATCCACAGACTCCAACCTTGAAGGTGAGTCAACACATTTCTAAAACTGTTAAAACAAACTGAACATCACATTAACTGTTGTATTGGACTGTCTTGGTTTTAGCTAGGCATACCTCATAAAATGGCAACTGAGTGTAATGCAAGTTATATTTTCAGGCATTAGTTGCACTTTCTGCATTGGTATTAATGTGCTTTTTTCCATCTGCATCTCCGAACAGAACCACCTTTTCAAAGCTGCCACATTTCTGTTCATAATAAATCCACTTAAAGCCTTAGTTCTGTGTTATACAGTCAAACCGTAATGATGAGTTGCATGTGAGTCCGTGTTTCAGCTGAACCTCATGATTACTCTTTCACTGCACTGATGGGTTTGACAATACAGATACTAGTGAGGATGTTTATTGTGTTACAAGATGAGATTAACCTGTTGTGTTTTTCCTTTTAGGATTTACGAGCCTAGACTGGATCTTTAAGGTCAGTATCTGTCTATTTGGTTGATGGCAGTGTAATAATTTGCACCTTCCATCTGTCAGGTTATTAGTCCATGTAGGTCAAATTAATGCAGTATTTTACATAGGGCTGACCTGAATGCTTCGACTGTTGCCACGGTAATCAAACTCCAAATCGGCTTTAAAATGCTTAATTTTTTGTTTTATATATTTATATAACAATGTGATAATATATAAAAAATAGCCCATGAAATGAGGGATAATCCCACAATTCATAGTCAGCATTATTAATAATTCCCAGATGGATATCACTGTTTGTGTGTAGAGGTACATGTGTGTGCAGTAGTCAGCCTGCTGCGTTGCATCTCGAAGCTTTGAATACCCTCAAGTATTTCTCACTGATGCGTCAAAGCCCAAAAACTGGTATCTGGGACAGCCCTAGTATTACTACCGCTACACTGCTGCAGTAAACAATACTCAAGAATGTTAGTTTGGCCTTTAATAAAACTTTGATATTTAATCTTCATCATTATATAGATTGCAGTCTCCAACCATGAAGTTGAATCAACACATCTTTATAATGGTTTGATATTAAATCCTCTTTTTTATTTTTTATTTATTTTTTTTCTGCTGTTACAGGTAATGGGAACACTGAATGCAGAGTCCACTACTGGATCATCCCAGTTTACTATATTGTTTTGTATTTTTAGTTTAGAAGTAAGTTGAATGTAATGTATAGTGTTCAGTTGTAGGGCGGTTTGAAACCTGTAAGTGTAATTTGCTGCCTGAAATTATGAAATGTTTTCTAATTTATTCACATGCAGTCTCCACGTAAAAATAGTCTTGTCACATTGTAATGTATAAACACTGAAACTCACTGGTAAATAAAGCTAAATGTGTTGAACTGTGTATTGTCTAATTAATTTGCCTCATGTAGAGGTTGTAAATTGAAAAACGGAACATGCAGGAGTTCGTCAATAATTGGATGTTAGTAATTACTGAGTGTAAAACGGCACAGGGAGACTTGGTGATGGTTATGATGGGACTGCATATGACGGCATGATGTATCATGATCTATGGAAACAACTGGGAAGTAATTGCATCATCTCTTTTAGCAGATACGTGTTTCAAGAGTAAAACTGGATCTTCAGAGATCTTAGAGTTTATAATATATTGTCTTTATTGTAAAAATGGTGGTATAAACGTGTACAGTGCATTAATGGAATAAATCAGAGCATAATTTAAAAATGGCTCAAGAAAAGCTGAGATCTGTGTTGTGCAATAGAAAGTCAAAATGGTGGAAACTCATACTTGCACTATGAGAAATTTCACAAATAAAATAAAACTGAAGAACTGAATCTGTAAAATACATAAAATGGGTCAAAGTCTCCACCCCTCTAAGATTTCCTCTAGGATTTCATGGACAATGCCCAATCTAGTTTGTTTTTAAAGCTTATACAGCGTTTTTAAAACAGGTCATTGTGATAGTTTGTGGAGGAGGAACTGAGTCCTGCTCCAGACGGATCAAAAAAAGTGGTTTACCCTCCACAGGAACAGAGTTCACAGATTCTGTTCAGACTAATGTACAAAGTAAAACTGATGTACAATAATGAATTACAATGGAGCTCTTTAGAAATTAATGTCATCTTGGCCAGTTTGTATCCCACTATTTAACATAAGCAGTATAGAAACATTTAATGAATTGTTTATAACACTATAATGTAATAGTACGCCAATACTGTATGAGCATTTATTAATGTAATTGTTAATTAACATGGGCACCCATACATTTATTAAAGGTTTGTATATTTCTTATGAATGCCAATTTAAGTGTTACCTGTTAATCACAATCTAATTGCTCCACATGTAGCCTCAGTGCTGTATGTTGTTATTTTGTAGTTATCAATTATTATGAATTGTGTTTTCCTTGAAAAAAATAAAATTAACAGTATTTACAGTTCTGATAAACATCAGTTCAAACATACAGTATATTATATACTTGGGTGTCAGCTGATGCTTTGAATGTTGCTTTAACCCAAATTTTCATGATCTATATATATATATTCATCATATATATATATTCATATATATATATATATATATATTCATCTATATATATATATTCATCTATATATATATATTCATATATATATATATATATATATTCATATATATATATATATATTCATATATATATATATATATATTCATATATATATATATATATTCATATATATATATATATATTCATATATATTCATATATATATTCATATATATTCATATATATATTCATATATACATACACAAATTTTCACTTTTGGGCAGCTCTCTTTATGCACAAAGTTCATTTAGTCCTCAATCTCTCATTTTGTAGAGGAGGAGTTCCTGAGCTGTTTGTGGAGTCAACATTACTGAGTCCCACGGTGTCTTTGCTCCTTTTAGTTGCGGTGTGGTCCACTGACGTGCCCTCAAAGAGCCGAGCCATGAAGGCGAAGCCGTTCTTTTTGATGTAGGACTTCCCAGCGAAGGTGTAGAGGACGGGATTGGCACAGCTGCTGATGAAGGCCAAAGCTGAAGTCACTGCACGGCTGGACTGAGTGATATGATCCAATCTGCAGGGAAACAGAACGTTTTAGACCACAACTAAACTGATGTTACACAGAATGACCCGACAGATTATTAAACTGTAAATATCAGCTTTAAAAAACAGACTATAGTAATCAGTCCAATGGTATTTTGACCTATTTTTGTGTAAATGTGAAACTTTGTGTTGTCTCTTGCAACCTCCTTGGATTCAAAATAGCTGTTAAATTATGCATATTGTTGATTCATATGCAGTTTCATTTAAAAGCTGCATTTGTATGCGCAAGAAAATCCCAAAATAAATGTTTGGTTTCAGCAGATGTGTGGGGAAATGAATCAGCTTTTCTCAATCCCCTTGTGTTGTAGTGCAACTGCTTATGTGCAAATGTAGTAAATCAAAGTACCATATGGTAATGATAATAATTTAGTGTGAGAGAGTGGCTGAAAACGTGACTCACATTTCTCTTTTAGGTGAATCTTCCTTAAACCACTGAGCTGCCACCTTGGAGAGACCAAAACATAATCAGCGCTCGCTCAAAAGATGCGATCATTGATCCAAAGTCTGAAATGTATGATACCGTGAACGCCCTCACACACCTGCATCATGTTGATGACATGATACGGCAGCCAGAAGAGGCCAAACATCACCACAATAGCCAGGATGAGTTTCTCGCTGCGGACCTTTCGCCGGAACTTGGTCTGCCTCAGGCGTCTCAGGATGAGGACGTAGCTGGTGATGATGACTGCGTAAGGAAGAATGAATCCCGCCACAGTCTCAAAGGCATACTGGAACCTCACCTGCACACAGGAGGGTACAAAACAGATGAGCTCACTGTAATGACTGCATGTGTTTCTGTAGACGTGACTGGATCTGTCAACAGGAGGCAGAGCAAGAAAAAAACACTGGATCTGTTTATCTGGACGTATTTACATGTACATACTGTATATAATCATCCTGTCTATGTATATCCATTCAGTATTTATGTCTATGCATGATTTGTATTGTGTATAGATGCTGTTGTTGCTGTTATTTCTATAGTTTTTTTTTGGAAGTACATTGGAAAAATGGGGTGAAAATCATTTTACATCTTTTGGGACCCAATCATTTAAATGAGGGCTATTCAAGAGTTCATACTGGGAAGCTGATTTACCTCACAAGTTACAGACATCTCTTTTCCAATGTAAGTCTATGGGGAAAAAGTGTTTTTAAGCCCAATGGCATTACATGACAGACATGGAAGCTGTTGTGACACCGTTAATCCACCACGAAAATTTGCTTCACAGCCCGCCGCTCGTCCTGGGGCCTTGTCCGTGAAGAGCTCCTGCTCCTTATGTAGATATAAGTGGCTCATTGTAAGCTAATGAAGGCACACCTTATTTTCATGTGTTTCAGGTACGGTACGCTAAAGAAAACATGTATCAATATTATATTGAATTTCTACCAATTCATAGTTTTCACGTGACGTCACGGCCCTATGAGAACGGCAAATGAGTGGAAGGTGGTCGCATCCAAAACCACAGCAGACCGGTGCTGGACCAGTAAAAGACAGCAATGAAAAACACAGTAGCACCCTTAAAGCACAATTTATTGATATATCTTAGTGACGTTTCGAGTCCAAGCTCTTCTTCCGACGTAGTATTTGATTAAAATCCCCACTGAGCACCACCTGCTCAGCAGGAAACAGCAGACAGACAAAGTTTGTGACTAGCCAATGAACAATGGAGAATTTAGTGACTAAAGATTTAGATATTTCCTTCAGGAGTTGGTGGAGACCAAAAACAGAGCTAAAAAGAGAAAATGTATGTATGTATAGATATATATTCTGTATGGACTGTAATTCTCTCCACAATCAAACCTATGCTTGCTTTTATGTAATTTATTTTCCAAAAAAGAGGCAAAACGTACGATAAACAAAGATAACAATTTTTTCAAATTTTCTATAAAAATCACAATAACATCATTGTCGTGAATTCAAGTGAAGATAATCGTGTAGTGAAAATCTTATATCGTGACACCCTGTGATAGATAATGAAGATAATTGTTAATTCATCTACTTACATGTCGAGGCAGTGTGTGATTGGGCGCACACACCAGTCTTAGTTTATTCCTCTCATCTCTGTCCTCTCTGACATCTCGAAACACCAGTGAGGGGATAGAGATGACCATCACCAACACCCACGTGCCCACGATCACCCTCATCACAATCTTCCTGCTGACCAGGGAGGACAGTCTCCGCGGCAACACCACGGCCACCAGCCTGTGCACGCTCATCAGCGTAATCAGAAAGATGGAGGCGTACATGTTGGTGTTGCACAGGTAGAACAGGCCTTTGCACATGACATCTCCAAAGACCCAGGTCTGCTTGGCCAGGTAGACTATGAAGAAGATGGTCAGGGCCATGAGGAAGCCGTCTGCACACGCCAGGTTGAGGATGAGGAGGGTGGTGACCGAACGTCGTCGGGTGCGAGCCAGGATGCTCCAGACGATGAAGAGGTTGCCGGGGACGCCCAGGAGGAAGACCAAGCCGAGGATGAGGGCACCCAAGGTCGTGGAGAAGTCGTTGCTCACAACACTGTCATCCTCGTGGTTTTTTGTGCCGTTGTTAATGGAAGTCAAGAGGGAATAACTGAAGTTGGTCATGTTAGGAGTTTTCATCTGAGGACGAGAGACAGGCTGTTTTCAAAACATACATACACAAACTTGGAAAAAAAGTTTGAAAGTTTGTTTTTGGTGGATTATTTCTCTGTTGTTATAATACTAACTGTCATTGTATTTTACATCATTGGAAAGCCTGTTTATTTACCTTCACAATGACGTCCAACTTGTCAGGATCATGCATTTGTGGGATGAGCAGCACATCTGAATATGTGGGTAACCCCAAGTAAAATTTGCCAAAATTCTCTGCCAATGCTAACAGTGTATTCTCCTGTTGGTGTTGACTCGTTTTGAGCTCCAGCTGCTGCCAATCAGGCGCCACAAGACCAGACCGCAGGATCACAGTGGTCCGTTTCATTATGAAAAATGAGCTTTTTCATAACCAGCACGGCTCAGTTCAAAATGTAGTTTCAAAACAAAATCCCTCATTTCTTCCCTGATGTGATTTTGACATCAGATGATTTGCTACAATCAATGCTGCCAATCAGGCACCTGTTCATTTATAACGGCCCTTTATGTTTTGATATTTAAACGAACTATCCGTCAACAAGGAAATAAAAGCTCTCTCATCGAGGAGAAAATGTTTGATTCACCATCTAATATCGTAGAACTGCAAACATTCAAAATCAGTTGATTTCTCATATCAAAACTTTTCAGAAGTGAATTTAGTGATGAAATAGCTGCAAAAAAATGTAAATTAAATAAATAATGAGTAATAATGAATGCTGCTGTGGTTGTAACCATAGCCTGTAGCAGCCCAGCGCATTGCATTGTGGGAGGTAGACTGGTTTGATGCATACTGGAGATTTTCACTGAATCAGTACGACATCCGAGTATTTTTAGCATGCTGCAGATTTTGCTTTTATTTGCATACTCCATACTACATGCTGCATTTTGGCCAAATCAGTACAATCTACTAGAATCGTATGTGCTTTGGAAAATAGCCAGAGGCACCGCAACAAAACATGTTCTTTGTTTAGCAAACAGACAGTGGATCATAGACATCTGTTACTTGCCTAGCATTGCTAGGATTGCACAGTGAAAGTGAGGTGTATGGGAAAGCAAACTAAACACACATTACATAAACAAAGAACATGATTTCTTGCGGTGACCATTGTAAAATCAGCAGTGGTTAAAGCTATTATAAGCTATGACTAAGCAGCTGATAAACTAGCGTATATATCGTATTTGTATTCATTGCTTCAGTGGTATTAGTGTAGCCGACTGTATGCGTCTAACTGCACAGCTGGTAGAAATATGTTACAATACAGCTCTTTGTATGAGATTAATGTTTTTAAAAACTAAACTAAAAAAGAAAAGTAAAAAGTTTTTCCCTAATCATCCAGTCAGACAAGCTTGTGGATGCCTTTCTCAACTTCATAGAGTCTCAAAATATGATAAATGATGATTTAATTCACGTTTATGAGAAACTTATGAGTAAAAAAACACAAACGTGGTTTAATCATTTTTTTACAAGTATAACAAATTGACTTTCTTTATTGTATTAGACAAGGTTTTATTCAGTCTGTCAGCAATCTGTTTATCAACGCTGAGGTAGAGAGTTTTGCTGGTTTATCACCTTAGTTTTCTGAAAACTTTTTCTCACAAAGATCCAGGATGTTTTTGTCTGTGGCAGCAGCTGCAGACCTGATTTCTAAACCGATCAGATCAAGTCGTACTGTACTGTGTAAAACGTCTGCTGGTTGATAATAAAGTCATGTGCTGCAGCAAAGCAGATGTTTTTGTGAACTTTTCTCGCCTGGTGGCTTAAAAAAAAAGTAGACTAAAAACGGAGGTCTGACGTCTTCTGAGAGCTCCCTGAAATATTTACCACATTCCCCAACCCCCTATCCTTTTTACCTATGTCTTCTAGTAGTAGTCTAGTGGTAGTAGTACTAGTATAGTTTACAGGACCAGGCAGTAAAAAAGAACTTTCTCTTGAAGTAAATTGTTTATAACTGTGATTATGAAATATGATGACAAAAGGTAGTTAAAGAGGATGATAGAAATTACATTCCTATACGCATCTACACGTACATATACTGTATATATTCTTATCTGTCTGTTTATACTCTACATTTCAAGAAATATGTAATTCCTATTTATACCATTCTGGCATTTATATTTAACACACCTAATAGATCCCACTTCTCTATATTGCACATCTTAGCGCAAATATTTGTACATATATATTTCTTTTATTTTCATGTCTTATTTTTAATTTTATTACTGATATTTCTTTACATATATTGTGTTAATATTGTAGCATTATGTAGATAATTTACACATTACATAAGTCTTTATTTCTACTTTCTTACATTTCTTTATATTCATAAGTGCAGCCATACAAGCAGCCATAATGCCCGGTGGGTTTCTGAGTGTACCGATGAAGATGGTGATGATCTGGAGGAAACTGTACGCCAGTAATCAAAGACAAGCGTTACATAAATTTTGCTCACCAATGGTACACAAGCTGTTTCCAGAGCTAGAGGATGATTGCCACCCTGATGCAGCCTCTAAAATATCTACATCAGACCCTGTAGCCAAAAGTGTAGCTCAAACTCAGAGGCGGCGTGCTAAAACACGCCAAATATTAAGCAGTACTGCGTCAAAGAGGAGAAGTATTTCAACACCGTCTTCGATTCATTTTCATTTTTCTTTCTTTCTCACTGGCCTTCCACATGGAAACTAGCACCACACAGTGCAGAGGTCACCGAGGGATGACCTTTAGGGAAAACACAGGTAAAGATGGTGTCCCTGACCAGCCCTGATGATTATTATAGACTAACCGAAAAATCTATCACGAGTGATGTAGAGATAGGAATAATAATATGATCTCCGCAAAACCACATTTTCCACATCAAGCCCTTATTTCCTGATTAACTCCTAATTTCCTTGCTCTGGTCCCAATGAAGAGAACTGTTTATATCCCCCCATGGCTATAAACAAGAGTGAACGAGCAAACAGTCTGACGTCACTGGTAGAAAAATGCAACAGAAAGCCGAGTCTGAGCTGCACATTGACGCTGTCAGGTGAAGGCATTGTTTTTCAAAAATTATGTTTTTTTTTTTTTTTTTTTTTTTTTACAAGAAAATTTCTTACATTTTTTAATAAAACCAGGTGACATGAAGCTGTTCCAACCCACAGATGACCAAGCTATCTATCAGCTCAGGTAAAAACAAAAACATCTGCAAATTATGACCTAATGTTGAAATATATATGTCACATTAATGTACTGTGTATGCTAGAGAATCTGAAAAATCAGATTAGTACACCAAAGATATGACAATTTCAAGCAGTTATTTGGCTTCAAAAACAACAAAACAAAGGTAAAAAAAAAAAGGTTCATGGCACTCTTTTGGCAAAAAATGAAAAAGGCTTTATTCAAATGGCTATTATATATATATACTATAGACTGAGCTGGGTAACAACCCACACATAGCCGTACAAACAGCCTTCTTGCAAAACTTGAGAAAGAATCTGAAAATCACCACAACACTGCAAATGACAGCCAGAAACCCTGTTTGCCAATAAAGAAATACTGATGGATTTTCATGCAGTCTAAAGATTTAAAATAATGAGTCATAGGTTTGTAATAAATCTGCTACATGTAAATAATCAAGTCAAGAAAAGTAGTTATTGTTTTAAGAGGCAGATGTTGGCTGAAGAAAAATGTCAATAAGAAGTTTTGATTTTTCCAGTGAACGTTCGAGTGACTGACCTTTCCAGGACTTGATGTCTCTCTGTGATGATGAGATTCAGATATCCCACTGCTGCTCTGTCCGACGGCGTTTCCCTTGTGTGACGGTCTCTGTTAGCTCTGTCCATAATAAAATGAATTACATCCTGCCCCACAGGCTGCAACATGCTGTGGTTAGAGAGCGTGAGGCAGAGAGGTGTGTCCTTCCTTAAATCTCTCACTCTCCCTCCCTCTATCTAGATTCATCTCCATATATGATTACAATCCTGTGGAATGGATGTGTGCTATAACACTGTATGCATTGAAAATTTAAAAAAAATGCACTCTTCTTGAAAGCATCTCCCAGTGTCATATTTCAAAATGCATATTTGTGTGTCCTGAAGCACTTTTCACGCTGTGAGTCAAGTGTTGCATAATCTGGAGGAACAGAGGAGTATGGGTGATTCAGATTCTTGCACAAGAAACTGTGTCATAGATGCTGAGTATACAAGTGCAAACACGCATACAGGTAGCACACACCTGGAGGAATACTCACACTCTGTCGTTCATACAAGTCACTGACAGGAAGGCTGGTTTTCACAGAAAAAAATGGGAGAAATGAGGAGAAGCTCAATGATGAAACCTCTCTCTATTCAGGGAAAGGTTGCTCTTTGGTTTCAGTTCAGCTCTTCGTGGTCCACTGTGTTAGCCATGCGCCTCCTCCTGGGATCCACAGTGGTGGAGGGGGGGGAACCACGGGGGAAGATGTGTGGGGATGTAGCTGAATCTGACGTACAAATTGGCATGCAGCTCAGTGATGGTGGGCCTTTGGGTGGGATCTTCTTGCAGCATCTTTTATAAAGGGGATGCTGCATATGAAGTGGTTGAAAATGTAATAATCCAACCGGGGATACGTGTGTTTTATTGTGTATGTTTGGCTGCATTAAGAATGGGAAGCAGTGGAGGTCAGTCCGCTCAGCCATGTGATGTAAACAAGCATGTATAAAGCAAGAGGACAGATATACTGTAAACACAGTGACTTGAATAACTCATACATAGTCACAGGAAACAGCTCAGCCTTCAGCTCTTTAGGGCGCTGCTAGTGTGGTTTCTTTTCCTGAGACAAACAACCACCTAATACTTTATATCTTTGAATTACTGATTTAAACGTGTGTTTAATGAGGTGAAATGAACTAAAGGCTGATGTTCTCACTGCAGGCATGTTAAGAGTGAAATGTGACCTGAACCCTCATGTGCTGTTGGGGATGTTTTCAGCCACTAGGAGTCATTTTTCACCCTTAAATTGGCCATAAATCTCACTGTACTTTATCAAATTGAATAATTTTTGGTGAGGAACCTTAATTTAACATACATTTTGGAAATACGATTTCAAAACTTTCATAAGGTCAATAATACACAGAGGGCAAATTCACTACGCACATGATGTTCGGGCTGAAAACAGCCACTAAAAGAACAGCTGTAAAAATATAACAGATCAACTTTTTTTGGTCAAATCTGTTAACCAACCTCAGACCTGATCAAAACAACTAAATATTTAAATTTTTCAGAATTTTAACTCTTTAAAAGTCAATTTCAAATGTGATGTCACTGATTTGGGAAAAAATTACGTATTTTCAATATAAAAAGTTATCAGAGAATGGATTAATTTTAACCTTTATCACAGTCTTGGACATGTCAAAGATTAGTAACAACATTGACTTGGATGAATTATTAGTTTTTGTGCAGCATCAGAATAAAGTTTTTACTCACACATGATGTTGGTGGCTGTTTTTGCCCCATTGACTGCCATTATAAACACATTTTTTGAATGCACAGCCATGACACTATATAATGATGCATTCTGCAATGTTGATGGTCCCCCCTGTTGAACAGGAGTAAAATGTGTGACTTTTACTGTTGATGACCAGGTTGCATCATTTAGCCACTACATAGGCCTGTACATGAAATGCATCTTTTTGGATGATGGTAAAGTAAGTTTGAAACTACTTTAGAGTCTTTGTAAATACACTCTTCTTCCTCCATCCACTTCAGATTGTCGACAGCTCTCTTGCAGCGGTTATAGTCAGTGATGATGAGTGGCTTTTGCTTTAATTCATCCAAGTCAATGTTGTTACTAATCTCTGACATATCCAAGACTTTGATAAAGGTTAAAAACAACAGATTTGACCACAAAAAGTGTGAAAAAATATGTATTTGTTATATTTTTACAGCTGTTCTTTTAGTGTCTGTTTTCAACCATGAACGTAATCAACGTAACAGTGTTTTGAACAGTGTATAAGGGTTAAAATAAAAAAAAAAAAACTGCTTCAGGACACATCTGTTCAACAATATTTTTATCTGAAGTGTTTCTATATACTTAGTAGTATATAGATACGTCTCTCTGTTGTCTATAGGCCTGTCACCTGTTGCTACACTGTTGAAGGGCTCCTGTAAAGTCAGTCTCTTAGGAGGTAAAGGAAGGTGTGGTTCACTTGAATGTGACAGACCAGGATTGAGTCTGGTTGCTCATCATATACTGTGTCTACAGTACATGTAATATGTTACAGATAAGGGTTAAAAAAAACAGAATAAACGGGGAAAAAGTTCATTTGTAGTTATAAACATATTCAGGATGGGTTTTTTTTTTTCAATCACTTTTTGTCTTCAGAGCTAGTTATTATACAAATTATTACTAAAACTAATAATAATAATAAAACACAGAGGAAATTTTCGTAATATGATCAAGAGCAGATACATTTATATTGTTTTACAATTACAACCGGCCCTTAGAGGGCAAATATAATGCTGATGCGGCCGAGGATGAAATTGAGTTTGACGCCCCTGCTCCAGACCAAAAAAGGCTATATTTGGACCAGCATATAAAACCAGCTGAGCCAACTTACTGTATTTTCAGGCTATAGGGAGCAAATGAGAATTCCTCAATGCTTGTCCAGTGATTTATACATCAAACAAAACATTTCATATTACACATGAGAAGAGCACAATTAATTAAAGTTTTTAAGATTTTATTTTTTCAAACAATAACATATAACAATAACATCTATCTATCTATCTATCTATCTATATATATATATAAACGTCCCTCTCACCCTCGTAGGGTGGTAACTGTGTCCTTCTCAAGCTCGGGTCCTCTACCAGAGGCCTGGGAGTTTGAGGGTTCTCCTCAGTATCTTAGCTGTTCCTAGCACTGCGCTCTTCTGGACTGAGGCTTCAGATGTCGTTCCTGGAATCTGCTGAAGCCACTCTCCCATTTTGGGGTCACCGCCCCGAGTGCTCCTACTACAACGGGGACCACGTTAGCCTTGATCTTCCACATCTGTTCCAGCTGTTCTTTCAACCCTTGATACTTCTCAACCTTTTCGTGCTCCTTCTTCCTGATGTTGGCGTCAGCTGGTATCACCACATCTATCACCACTGCCCTCTTCAGCTCTTTCTCTACCACCACTATGTCCGGTTGGTTAGCCAGCAGCTGTTTGTCAGTCTGGAAGCTGAAGTCTCACAGGATCTTAGCCCTGTTGTTCTCCACCACCTTCGGTGGTATGTCCCATTGGGATTTGGGTACTTCTAGTCCTGATATCCAGGGCCATAGAGGCCAGAATCTACCAGAGTAGATCTGACTCAAGGTGCAAGCTGTGTAAAGATGCCCTGGAGACAGTCCAGCACGTTGTAGAAGGGTGTAAGATGCTAGCAGGATCAGCATACATGCAGAGGCACAGCCAAGTGGCTGGGATAGTCTACAGGAACATCTGCACCCAGTATGGACTAGAATTACCCAAATCCCAATGGGACATACCACCGAAGGTGGTGGAGAACAACAGGGCTAAGATCCTGTGTGACTTCAGCTTCCAGACAAACAGCTACTGGCTAACCAACCAGACATAGTGGTGGTGGACAAAGAGCAGAAGAGGGCAGTGGTGATAGATGTGGCGATACCAGCTGATGCCAACATCAGGAAGAAGGAGCACGAAAAGGTTGAGAAGTATCAAGGTTTGAAAGAAAAGCTGGAACAGATGTGGAAGATCAAGGCTAACATGGTCCCCGTGGTAGTAGGAGCACTCGGGGCGGTGACCCCAAAATGGGAAAATGGCTCCAGCAGATTCCAGGAACGACATCTGAAGCCTCGGTCCAGAAGAGCGCAGTGCTAGGAACAGCTAAGATACTGAGGAGAACCCTCAAACTCCCAGGCCTCTGGTAGAGGACCCGAGCTTGAGAAGGACACAGTTACCACCCTAACTGATTTTCATCAGTGGACGGAGCTTCAGCCACCACTGCTCCATATTATACAATGACTTTTTAAAAAATTTTTTGACACACTATAATATACCCTGTTTAGACATACTATACTATGAAATTTTTTACTTTTTGACATATTTTACTGACCTTTTTTAAAATACCTTTACAATGATATTTTTACTGTTTTCCACTTTTTACTTTTTATTGCATACTGTACTTACTTTTTCAATTAACATGTTTTATGACACACTATACTACGATTTTATGACATTTTATGGCATACTATAATATATTATGTTGACTTTTTTAATGACTTATGACATACTATAGTGTGACTGTTTTCAACATACTACACAATGACTTCTTAGGAGTTCTTGGACACTATTATCAAATTACACTACTTTTTACATATTTTCCACTAATTATTTTTTTTTTTTTGGTTTTACCTTTTTCACGATGGTATACCGAGCTTGAAAAGGACACGGATACGACCCTAAGAGGGTGTGAGGGACGTTTTTATATTTTATATATATGTATGTATATTCATTCAATCATTCATCGTCAACCGCTTATCCCGTTAGGGGTCGCGGGGGGCTGGAGCCGATCAATTAACCTAAATTGCATGTTTTTGGACTGTGGGAGGAAGCCGGAGTACCCGGAGAAAACCCACGCTTACACGGGGAGAACATACAAACTCCACACAGAAGAGTCCCAAGCCGGAATCGAACCTGCGACCCTCTTGCTGTGAGGTGACAGCGCTAACCACTGCACCACCGTGCAGCCCATGTATGTGTGTGTATATATATATATATGTATATATATATATATATATATATATGTATATATATATATATATATATATATATATATATATATTTCCACTTCTCCGTCTGAAATAATAATAATAATCACAATACCATTATTTATATGGCACTTTTCAAAAAACAAAGTGCTTCACAAAAACATAAAAAGCAGTGCAAATAACAGGTAGTAATATATAAAAACAGAGTTGATACAGTAAAAATGACAAGCAAGGTGAAGTACTAAAACACAGTAAAAACAAGTAGAATACTATCAAGACATAGCTGAAGGCAGTGAGACCTGGTCTGTGTCTGACCTTAAGACTGTTTCCAAGCAGCGGTGAGTTTCTTTGCCCCGGCTCTCTGCTCCACCCATTTGGCTTTGTTTGGCTCAAACTTCTCCTGGACGGCAACATTGTCTCTCTGAAATATAAAATAAATGAATATTACTTTTTTATACTGAACGGCACTTTTTCAAAAACAAATTTCAAAGTGTTTCACAAATACATAAAAAGCAGCACAAATTAACAGGTAGTAAGTAGTATGTTAAAATATAGTTGATACAATAAAAATGACAAGCAAGGTGAAGTACTAAAGCACAGTAAAAACAAGTAGAATTAAAGCTGCAAGCAGCGATGAACGGGCCCTCCACCTTCCCCAGTCGGCGGTCGGTGGGCGCCGGCCCCCGTACATTTGAATATCCATCGCATGCTGCACATACAAGCTACATGTCATTTTTCTGGAAGTACAGGAAACAACGTACTGCAATTTTTCCACCACTTCCTGTGTCCACTGTGTCTGTTTACAGACCACCATGTAAACATACATTATGTTTCACCTTGTCCAGTTTTGACCACACATTGTAAATCTCATATGAAATGGATGATTGTTGTCACATAACGCTGATTTCCTGTTGCCAGTAGGTGGCGCTATGACTTTTAATCAATATTGCCACGTAGATGTCGTCAGGCCTGGACTATTATGAAGTAGGTCAAGTTTGGGGCAGACTGGTCCAAGGACAGTTGAGTTACAGCAGTTTGTCATTCAATGTTGAATCATTTTAATTCTCCGTCACGCCATTTCAACGCGGTTTCATAAAAGCACACGATTTGGACAACTTTTCATCACAAAGGTCTTAAGATGGTACTGATCAAATCTGAAGTCGATCGGGTTAAATCTGTAGGAGGAGTTCGTTAAAAATACAGAGCCTACAAATAGCAGATAATCAACATAAAATCCAAAATGGCCGACTTCCTTCCTACCTGCCAAATTTCATACATCGAGGTGAAACATGCCGTCTATGAAATCAGCAGGGGGCGCTACGGAGCCAGTTTGCTACACCCCACTGTGGGACCCACGTCAAAATCCGATTTCACGCACTTCTGACAGGTGTGCCAATTTTCATAACTATTTGAATAGCCCAAGCACCTCGTTTTTCCACTCAAAGACGCAATTTAGTAATAAAAATAACAATAATAATAATCATTAGAAGAACAACAGGGTCCTAATAATAGCAATAATTACCTGAGGACGATGTTGAGGCGCTCTCAGAGCAGCGATGAGCTTCCTGGACGCTGCTCTCTGCTCCTCCAGCTGGATCTGGTGGGTCCTGGTCTGTTGCTGCAGAAGCTCCTTCATCTGGATCAGCTGTCCCTGTAATTTTTTTGTTTTGGTCCTCTCGGCGTGGAGACAGCTCTCCAACTCAGGATCCTTGTTCGTCTCAGACGCAGCGGGCATCTGAGCAGCGGCGTGAAGCTGAGCTAACTTTACCTCCGTTTCCTTCTGCAGCGTCTCGTAATCTAGTTTCCCCCTCGCTAACGAGTACTCCTGACTCCGGATCTTGACTGCCTGCTGCTTCAGGACCCCCTGAGCGTCGCTCAGCATCAGTCTGACCGTGTCCAGCTCCGATTTCAGGCTGCTGTCCTGAACCGGAGGCTGGACGGGTTCAGCCAGAGCCGTCTGAAGCTGAGCTTTCAGGTCCTGAATCTCTCTCTGCAGCAGGGCTTTCTCGCGCACCCACACAACATTTTCATCACACACATCTTTGTGGTCCAAATGCCAATCAAAGAAATTACCTAGTAAATCCTCATCGACATCGAGGAGGATCCTACCGTCGGTGGTCCTGCGGACGATCTTAGCCTCGCTGTCTTGCAGATGATCCCGACACTGCTGCTCAAGGGAAGTCAGGTAGAAATCCCTCACCTTAAACTCCTTGTCCTCGAAGTCGATGTAGTCCGTCATCATCTTGCTTTTCCTCTCGGTCACTAAATCGCTGCTCGATAAACCGCCGTCAGCTAACAACTGATCCAAATGTTTGTTTTGGGTTGTTACGTAGGTTACCAGCATTTTTCAAACTTTGTTTAATACACGCTTAATCCTATTGGTTTACAGAACTACCGTGTCTGTAAACTACGTGTCCCATAATGCATCTCGATTTTATGACATGCGCGCTGAAGCGTCTGAGCATCAGCGGTTTCCAGCAGCGGCATAGAGTTGCTAACTTAGCGGCTAAGTCGCTGTCCTCTGATGGAAATGTAAGATTTTGGGAATCAAACCCTGAAATAAAAAAAGTAACTCCGCCAGAGTGTCTGTTTTGGTCACTTTTGCTGGTCCCAAGCCCGGATAAAGGAGGAGGGTTGGAAAAGTGGCATTAAAAAAAAAAACATAATTGACAGAACAAAAATTCATTTGTAGTTATAAACATATTTAGGATTATTTTTACTCACTTTTTGTCTTCAAAGTTAGTTATTAAATACAGTATTACTAAAACTAATAATAAAATGCAGAGGCAATTTGGTAATATGATCAAGAGTAGATATATTCATATATCATATTCAGACAAGCTGTGATATCTGGGCAGTTTGGAGAGCGACCAGCAACTTAGATAGACAGAGATAGATAGTTTCTAGATCATTTCTACTCTACATTAGAAACAGGCAGATAATTTGTATTTCAACAGTTTTACCAATATGGAAAACAACCTGTGGATTTTTTGGGGAGTCCACAGTTGTCTCTACTGTAACATTTGTTATCTGCTGCTTAAAATCATATTGCTTTACATAGTCAGCTTCTAACACCCTGTGTTGATCCTATGTATCAATTCATCACTATTCTTCTTCCATATATGTGTTTTGTTCCTCCATAAAAAGCTGCATCTAACACATGCATAAACCAACTTTAACAGCAAGCACAACTTTCCTTTTGTTCTTCCAGTTTCACCTGTTAATACTGTCTATCAAGTCAATAGCACTGTGGCCTTTAACTTGTCTTAACTTAATAAACAAGTAAAGTTAATGTTTTCTCAGTTCAAACTGCCCTTCTGTTTTATAGTCTCTGCCATCAGGTTCATGATGGCAGAGACTATAAAATAAATAAGTTATTCAGTCTCTGATAACTTTTTATATTAAAAATAAGTCATTTTTGTTGTTTTCCCCGAAATCTGTGATGTCACTTTTGAAGGATTTTAATTGGCAGAGTTAAAATCCTGAAAATATTTAAATATTTAGTAGTTTTGATCAGGACTGAAGTTGATTAACAGATTTGACCAAAAAAAAAATTGATATGTTATATTTTCACAGCTGTTCATTTAGTGGCTGTTTTCAGCCATAAACGTGACCAACGTAACAGTGTTTTAACAGTGTATAAGGGTTAAATAACAAAAAACTGCTTCAGAACACATCTGTTCAACAATATTTTTATCTGAAGTGTTTCTATATACTTAGTAGTATATAGATACGTCTTTCTGTTGTCTATAGGCCTATCACCTGTTGCTACACTGTTGAAGGGCTCCTGTAAAGTCAGTCTCTTAGGAGGTAAAGGAAGGTGTGGTTCACTTGAATGTGACAGACCAGGATTGAGTCTGGTTGCTCATCATATACTGTATCTACAGTACATGTAATATGTTACAGATGTACCACAACTACTGAACAAAAACCTGGTATCTCCATGACAGTTCAGCTTCTATAGGAGTGATTCAACACTTTGGGAATAATTACAGTGATATTAAACTGAAAGGTGATTACATTTCCTAAACTTTCTCTCTACTTGTCCGACATGCTTATCAACTTAATTTCTTAAAAAGCAACTAGCAGCTAATCCAGTTGCATCATACTTTATTTCCGTGCTCGCTGCTGAGAGTAGCTGCAGTTTTGCCGCTCCGGTCGCGGTGTGTTTGCAGGTTGTAGTATTATGAAAGTTTCTAATCTGTAGAGAATTAGTTCACAAATTTAGATATAAGCTTCCTGGTCTCTGGTGACACAGAAAGCAATTGTAAAAAAGTGTGTCTCTCACAAGTGGATTCAAAATTGGGAATGTTTTCCCTCATAAAGTGCCTGACAAAAAAAGTGTGTGGTAGATTATAATCTGAATTTAGCTGGCCGAAAGATTCAAACTAGTTGTCTAAATTGTTGTCTAAAAAAGTCCTTTATGCACTTCAGCCCCTTTACACACCATACAGCAAATGCTGGAGTAAAGGCATGGTTGTGGCAAAATGGTGTAAATATTGAAATACAAAGGACTTTGTAAATATGTTTCATTGACAAAGAATATTCAGTGAATTTCTGACAGCAAAACTACAACTTTGGTTTCATGGAGGACATCAGCTCCAGTTTAACCAGAGGGGGGCAGAAATTAGTCATTCTTGATCTGGACAACCCCACTGCCAGTATGCCAGCGCCCAGCATTAGCTGCCCAATAGTTATCTTTAAATACTGGAAGACCCAGACCGCCAACCAGAGTGGGTCTGGATAAATGTTTATGTTATTTATTTATTTAATATGATGAATTTAGTTTATGTTTTTATAACCTCTGTTCTCAAAGGTCCCAATTTAAAAGTCTACTTTTTCAGCTCAAGTCATTGTGCTGAACATGAAGCTTAGCTGGAAAGCACAAGATGTCAATAGATTAACCATGCGCCTCATCCATAGATCCATAGTAGAGGAGGGGGTGCCGGACGTGGCGAAACAAGTCCACGGCAGATGTGTGGGGACTAAGCCGGAACTGAGGTACAAATTGGCATGCAGCTCAGCGATGGTGGGCCTTGGGGTGGGATCCGCATGCAGCATCCCATTTATTTAAAGACGCTGCAAGCGGGTTAATGCACTGCACAGAGTCGTAAATTAAGAAATCAGATAAACACACATAGACAGTGATGGTGTGGATGTTTTTCTTGATGAATTTGAAGGTCTTCCCTTGAGAAGAAGCCTGCTGTTTTCACAACACACTGCAGGGCTTTTTTGCAGCTTTGGTGCAGCTGCATTGAAGACACTGACACTAGATAGTAAAATACTGACACAAAATACCCCATGTAAACATTGTACCCCCATTCTAAAACTCAAATCACTTAAACAACATGATTATTTATCAATCTGTCCCTGTGGCAGTCAGTTAAAACGAAGTCTATGCAATTACACTAGATGGCCACTAGAAGGCGGGGGCGCCCTCGAGTGTAGCATCTCTCATGCAGTGACTGTTTATCGGGCACAGAAGAAGTCAGAGGTCAGAGGTTATGACAGCAGTGCGCCGTGAAGTTATTGAACCGTCACTGATGTGTTGTTTGTATTCCTGCACAGGTATGTATGATATGAAGACAGAAATAATAAATAAGTTGTCTAAGTGTAAATATTATTTTAATGGGCGGAAGTTGTGTGTTTACTTTGGATGAAAGATCGGCGCCCAGCGCTAATGTTAGCATGCTAGCTGTTAATGTCCGTGACTGTCAATAGCGGTCAGTTTATTCTATGCAGTGTTAAGCGTTAATGTTAAACTCTATCAGACTTTTAAGATATTTGTTTTATTACTGTGCAGTGTTAAGCGTTCACGTTAAAGTCTAGCAGCCTGTTAAAATATTATGCGATTTCCATGCAGTGTTGAGCACTAATGTTAAATTGTAGCAGCTCGCCTGTTGAGCCATTTTATATTGTTTCGATATTATTTCTGTTCAGTATTAAAACACATTACACTGGGTCAGTTAGACAGCCATGTCAGACCTGCGGTATTATGTCCGGCTGTAGGTGTCACTGCTTTATCAGGAGGAAATATGGTGTCAGCTCCGTCTGTTATGTTGTGTTTTGGTAACTTGACAGAATAATAATTTGAAGTGTATTGAAATTTCCTCATGTGAATATGGGATATAAATATCGTCTACGGTATAGATTTTGTACATCAGGTGTTGTGTAATGTGAGGAAGTTCAGTGACTGTGTGTATGGCCTAGTAAAAATATTATTTCAGTGCCAATTCTAGGTAAGATTTCAGTATAAGAATGACAGAAGAAGTCAGAGGTCAGAGGTTATAACAACAGTGCGCCATGAAATTACTGAACCGTCACTGATGTGTTGTTTGTATTCCTGCACAGGATGTCACATGAGGAACCACAATAAATGTGTTGAACCTTGAAGGAGTCATTCTTTTAAGAAGTGTAACATTTACATGAAACATCTGAGATGTTTAGAGGAACTATTACTCTTTGATGAAACTGCATACAACTCACAAACATCTGATGCATGACAAAAAGCCCCATCAAGACAGGACAAAACATGAGGTCACAAGCCTACAAGGTTGAGAGCTACTGGTTTAATTTAAATGCAGTGTATTTTCTAAGCTTTCTGTTTCAGAGATGTCCTCCCAAATCAGACTGATGTTGCTGCCGAGAGCCAGATGTACGTTTGATGAGCCTGTTCAGGTGAAGGTGGCCGGGCTGAGGTCGAGACAGGTGGACACCATGAGAGCCAGATCAACTGACGAGAAGCGAGTGGCGTTTAGCTCCTCGACCACCTACAAGGCTGATGGGAACGGGGAGATCGACCTGGTAAAGGACTTGTGGTAAGGACTTTATGTACAATTATATCATTGATATGATGGACACATTTTTTCTGTCTTTACTTTTTTCTATTTTCTATTATGTATATACTAATTTATTTTATTTGTATTGCTGCTGTAACGTGTAAATTTCCCCACTGTGGGACTAATAAAGGAATATCTTATCTTATCTTATCTCTCTAAAGTAACTTGTAAAGTTAAAGAAAAATGCTGGTATTATTTTATCTTGATTATTAGTAACAAGATCAAAACAACAGTGAATTAATTACTCTAACCAGTATTGCTTACTTCTTGAACAGGGTAGGGTGTGCTGACACACATCCTCACTGTGATGGCCGGCAACACAGCATCCCCTACTTCCCCCGTTCCTCCAGCCTCCCACCCCAGCTCACACTCTGGTGACCTGTCCAGGTTGTGAGCTGGGATCGGCTCCAAAAGTAAAAGGAAATCTGGATCCTTTGCTCTCAGAGATGATTTTTAGTTTACGTATCCCACATCAATTATTTTAATACTGCTACTGCTGACAGTAATTTGTTCTCATTGTGTTTTCACCCTAACTAACTCTGTTAATTTATCAAACTGAGGGTTCATATTGTGTTTCATCTGTTAATGGTATTTGGTCACCTCCCCCGTACAACCACCATTCACTGCATCATCCAGGACAATTGTGTGTTTTTGCTTGTGATTCTGCTTGAAAATGAGCTTTTCTTCTGTTTTTTTTTTTTTTTTAAATTGTAAAAAAAAAAAAAATAAAGTACTAAAAACAAACTGAAGGCCATTTATGTGAATCCTCAGATATCTGATTTCCCGACAGTTGTCAAAACTATTTAAATTATTAGAAGCTGTGGTTTAAATGTCCCGTTCTTTTTTGTCTCAAACTGAATTAGAAAATGTTAAAATGTTGTTAATTAGAGCCCTTCGATATTTTGGGCTTCAGGTAATCTGTCAGACAAACAACACATGAAGTTTCATGCAGACTTTTACTGTTTAAACCCACTTTATCTACTGCAGTGATGGAAATAAAGACTATTATTTATGTGAAACTGAAACCTTGAAAAATAGTTTTCTGCTCTACCTTACCACTATGATGTCACTAGAAGTGATGATGACTTGTATTATTGACATTTTATACTTGTAGTACATGATTAATCCTGATTAATACAGAACAGATCAGAACAAATACACCGTGGTTAAGATATTCAGGATGTAATCGGTTCCCTCCAGATGTGCTGAGTATCAACACAAACACTGTAACTTCACTTGAAGACGAGTTTATTAGACTGACAGCAGCTTTAACACAAATATAAAGGGTGTTTATCATGTGAGTGCACAGATTAAACGTATTAGAGGGATTCATTCATTGTTGATTGAAGGAGCTTCTGCCATGTTAAAGCTGACACATGGAGCTGTGACACTTTGTGGAGACCTGGAGTCCAGCTGGATCTGTGTGTGATGACAGACGGGATGATGTTCAGGACAACCAGCTGTCTGTGATGCTGCTGCAGATGAGGACACATCTGGAAATAGATAAAGACAAGAGGGACCAACAGTTCATCTCATCGGCAGCATGGTGAACTCATGAAGTATTTATGAGTGTATTCATTCTGATAACATTAAATATGCATATACATACATCTTTTTAAATAGGAGGGTAAGAGGAAAGATAAGGAGGGCAGATGAAAGAGAATAACAGTTCATCACATCAGCAGTGGTTTCAAGGAGAAATATAATATAAAATATCTCTCCTGTCCAGTCTGATTATTTGTCTCTCTAATATACAAATAATATATAAAACAGTAAATAACAGTTAATAACGTCAGCAGTGGCTTAAAATAGAAGTATAATGTATCCAATAAATCAATATTTATCTTTGTAAATGAGACAATAAAAGAATAAAATATCTGATAAAATCACTTAGTAAATACCTACTTATCTTTTTGGAGGGGAGGGCCCACAAAACATCCTGTTCATCTCTTCTCTGGTCTGGACTGGACTGGACTGGACTGGTCTGGACTGGACTGGTCCGGTCATATTTGGTCTGGACTTGTTTCTTCTTTTTTCTTCTCTCTCTGAAAGACAAATAACATAAAGGGGAAATAGCAGTTAATAACTTATGTATAATATATACAATGAATTCATATTTAATGTTGTAAATGAGAGAATAAAAATAAAATATCTGATGAAAACACTTAGTAAATACATACGTATCATTTTGAAAGAGAGGGCTCACAAAACATTCTTTCGCATCTCTTCTCTGGTCGAGACTGGACTGGACTGGACTGGACTGGTCCTTTGCGTTGAAAGGAGCCAGTTTAGGCGGTTCGGGCATCTGGTAAGGATGCCTCCTGGGCACCTCCCAAGGGAGGTGTTCCAGGCACAAGCAGCTGGGAGGAGGCCCCGGGGAAGACCTAGGACTAGGTGGAGAGATTATATCTCCACACTGGCCTGGGAACGCCTCAGGATCCCCCAGTCAGAGCTGGTTAATGTGGCCGGGAAAGGGAAGTTTGGGGTCCCCTGCTGACCTGACTGTGACCTGACCCCGGATAAGCGGTTGAAGATGAAGATGAAGAAGAAGATTTACCCCTCAGACGGTATGTCAACATGGGCCCCGGTGCAAGATGCTACCAGGGACCTCCCGGGCACAGGCTGGCACTGAGGAGTAATAAATACATGTCTTTTCTGTCATGGTGGTGGACAGACCCCGGTGCAAGATGCAACCTCAGGTGTTTCAGGCCCTGCAAGATGCTCAGTCAGGACACAAACATGGTGAGTCACATGCAGGGTCCTTCAAACCATCCCATCATATTCTGAGGCGTTTCTCTGGCCGAGACAGGCGGCTGCTGCTCCCGTCCTCCTCGACCTTTCTCTTCTGCCTCTGCCCCTTTGCCCTCTCAGGTGACTCTGTCGCTCTGGAGAACTGGCAGAGGACTGACATGAGGACTCGTCCATCTGCTCCGTAGTCGCTCACTCTCCAGCGGTTTGTGCGCTCAGTGCCATCAGAGAGGTAAACATGGGAGAAGACTCTGGTCACATTCCTGCCATCAACATCTATGCATCTGATGAAGTTCCTGTGGTCCCCCATCAGCACTCCCACATCTGCCTTCTCAGGATGAGCTGGAGTCAGAATAACTTGAGTACGCCTGGAATGTGGAGCGAGCACCATCAGACCTGATGGTCCTTCCTCTACAGGAGACGGTCTGGTGTTCTCCCCCTGCCTCTGCTTCACGCTGACGAAGGGTGTGACCATCTTACGTGAGCGTAAACTTCCCTTGTACCAGATTACAGGAATCTCATGGAGGCCTGTAATGTGGCTGTGGTACAGGCTCGGGAAGGACAGCCCCACGGACTCGATGCTTGTGCTGCTCAGAGGACGGTTCCTCAGGTTGGTGACGATCAACTGAAGGATTTGTCCGGGCCAAAACAACAGCTGAATGGAAAGCCAAGGAAAGGAAAACATTAGTCCCTTTAGTCAGGATGACATGATTGGGCTAATTAAAGCCCAGATTAACAAGTCAGAACAGCTTTAAAACACAGTTCACATCATTTCACACAGAAGAACATAAAGACTCAGCATGTGTTATTGTGGAAAACCTTGTTGAAGATTATTTATGTGGTTCAAGCCCAGTGTGAAAAACGTGAAGACTTTACCACACGACGTGACAGCAAACAGATTATAATCCAATTTCTGATTTGTACATTAAAAAGTTTCTGCTGTTAGATTTTGACACTTACACATGCAACAACAACAACAACAATAATAATAATAGTAATAATGTTATTTATTACTGTAATTGTTACTGCTATTATTATTATTTTAGGCCTTTTGTTTTTCACATAAGAGCAGAGGGGCGTTGGTAGAACGGGTCGGCCTATTTCTGTTGGTGATGTGATGGAAGTTATTTCAGAAAACATTTTAGACAACTGAGACGTGTTTTTATTTTTACACATTTTAATTGGTTTTAGAGGAAAAGAGGTTTGAAGATTTCCTTCATGTAAAAGCACAGTCGGTGTGTCTGCTATTTAAACTTACATGTGGCTATTTAACTGAAAACACAACCTGCAGACAACTTTTATTTTCATATAAATGTGCACTACATAAAAATGTATACAGGCCAATCAAAGTGGAGGAAGTGTAGGCCTCACATAATATACATGGAGGATATTTGTTACTCAGCAAGTTGCTGGCTCCAGTGGTTTACTCTGCCAAATAAACATCAGTATCAATAAGAGCAGCGAGACAGCCTTATTGCTTACCTCATTATGATCAGGTGTAGTTTGTCCCCCAGAGAGGGTTAGAAATATCCTCCTGTTCAGGAGCTTTCTTTGACGAGCCTGTCAATCATCACCGTGGCCACTAGATGGTGATGTGAGTCTCTGAATAAGCACCATGATGGATGAGCTGGAGCTGCTGCTGGTATTGGTTCATACTGCAGCTGTTTCTATTTTTGCTCTATTTTGAGCAGAACATGATAGAAAACAGCAAAATAGCAAAATACATGTTCACAAATTGGTCGAAATCCAAGTCAAATCATTATTGTTTTCTAGGATGAATTCAAATGCTACAGAAGACTGTGTTATGTCAAATTAATATTGAGACCAGCCCTGGTGAATTCTTCGTCCTAGTTAGACATATAATAATATAAATGTCAAACATCCTGTCGCAACTCAAAATAAAAGCTTTCAGACCACTCCACCACTGGAAATCTTTTATTGTGAAGCAGCTGCAGCTTCCTGATGTTTGACTTTCTGTGCCAAAAAATAAACTAGCAATATCAGTAAAGGCTAATTTGCTGTGTCATAGATATTTAAAATGGTTTGGCTGAGAGTGCAGATGAGAAGCAACCACAATGAGTTGACCAGATTAAAAGTTGCATTTAAAGATGGAGTCGGCCAACGTCAACCCCAGTAACGTTTACTTTAACGGCTGTTGTTACTGGCCGGTGACAGACGGGACATTTGACATATGAGGGGATTACTTTTTGTTAATGGAAATAAACTCTTAGTGAGTCTAAATTAAAACCATTTAAATGTTTTGACACCCTGCCAATCTTCAAAAAAGTAACCTAGTTGAACTGAATGAAGAACTTCCTGTTAGATTACGTTGAGTTTTTCAGGATACATTATACTGACAATATGTTATCCAGAGTAGGCTACTGTCTATGTGTCCCTCACCGACAGTAACAGAGTAAACAGTTGTCTCCAAACTTCTACTTTAAACAGAGCAGTAATTGTAATAACGCTATGCTGAAGAGTTGTTGCATAGTTGGTTACGCTAACAAATCCTAAAATGCTGATCTCTGATTTGTTCCCCTGTCACGTCCTAACAAAATATATAATTGAAGGACTTTATGGCTCCAAACTATAGACCAGTCCCTCCTTTTGTGATTGTCTGTCCCACCCTGATTGTTTCCAGCTTTGTGTCATCACCCTGTGTATTTAAGCCGTCCTTCCCTTTCTCCTCTTGTTGGATCATCTGTGCACTTGGAGCTTTGTCAGTCTGTTTCCTTGCGTCTCTCAGCATCTTTCCACTTTCTTTCTACGTCTCTCTGCTTCCCTCAGCTTCCCTCTGTGCTTTTCAAGTGCCCACTGTGTCCCTCTGGCTTAGGTATTCTTATTGTTTTTTTCTCCTATGTACATTAGTTTTGATATTTTTTCAGCTTACATTAAAACTCGCTTTTTGTTAACTTGATCTGTCTCCTGTTTCCTGCACTTGGGTTCACCCCTTTAACTCACTTAGTCCCCGTAACACATTATTGTTATAGCAGCATCAGACTGTTGTCTCCAGCTACATCTCAGCCTGTAGATCATACAGTAGGAAGAAGTCTGGATAGAAGTCTGGATAAGCAAAATGTGTTGGATGGGGGAAGACTGATGGGACATGACCTAAAGATGTCACCTTGGGCTCTCAGGACACTGAGCATTTTTCCCATTTTAAATCAATAATGACAATAAAGAGTTGCAGCCGTAATTTGGTCTATACCATCAGGGACTACAGTTCTGTCACTTAAATCCAGTCTAAATGTCAAATAAAGCTTGCTGCAGAGATGTCTCTCTTTGTCTCTCACACACGGACACTTTCCTTGGAGGAACATTTTGCACCTGCAGTTAAAGGTGGAGTCTGTGATTTATCATGAACGCCATATCTATGAACCAGACTAACCTGTCTCCTCAACTTGGTGCTAGACATCATGTTATTGAAATGTAATCACATGCCCAACCTGAAACTGAATTAGGCAACATCAAGATTTGTCAGATCTGCTTTTATTTTTAATGCAATGTGTAACAGTGAAATAATCACAGTCAGGTACTGTGCTACTAAGTAATGGTAGTCCTTTCTGTCATTGAACATAAAGCAGCTTATTGTAATGTTCAATGCTGACTGTCTGGTGACTGGTTACTGGAAACTTGAACTTAATCTTTTTCTCTATCACCATGACTATAATGTTAACCCTGATTCTTTTGTTGACAAACCCAAGAACATCCATCCATCTTCAGCCACTTATCTCATTAGGAGTCGCAGGGCTGGAGTCGATCCCAGCTGGCACTGGGCGGAGAAAACCTGGAGAAAACGCTCGCAAGTACGAGAAGAACATGTAAACTCCACACAGAAGAGCCCCAAGCCGGATTTGGACCGGCAACCCTCTTGCTGTGAGGCCACAGTGCTGAACACTGCACCGCCGTGTAGCCCAGCCCAAGAACAAACCAGAGAAATCTTCAGGTCTAAAATATCATTTATTTAGGTCACGTGAAGTAAATACAGTGCTGGACCCAGAGTGACGGAGCTCCTGCTGCAACTCAGTCAGAGCGTCGATTTCCAGGTCTGATTTATAATCTCTTCTGGGCTGGTCCTCAGCTCGGCACTGGGCATCATGTTATTGACATGTCAACACATTCCTAGTTGGACACCATGAGTGCACTTTAAATCTCAGCCTAATTGTTGTCTGTGGAATTTAAACTACATCCATGACGTTGACCTAAATAATGTCCAGCTATAGCCTACATCCATATACTAACCATCAAGAAGCTGAATTTCTGGCCACATTTCAGCTCCCACCATCCACAGACACAGGCTGGTCGATTCTGATGGCTTTCATTATTTCAAAATAGTTGTAGAAATTTTGAAATTGTAATTATGAAATAATAATGTGAAAATCCATTTCCAACATCGTGTATGATTTGCCCTTTTGTTTTTAGTACACTGTACAGCATTAAAATGATCATTGGTACTGTAATAATACAAACAAGGTCATTTCTCAAATAATGTATATTTTGCTGAGGAACGATCTCATCTAAATGGTCAAAACAATGGCCAACACTGTGTGGCAGGTTTGTAATGACACTGACTCACTGAGGGTGGAGTACACTTCCTGTCTGTGCGTCATCAGTACTTATTTCTTCAGGTGAGAAGTTGTGAGACTTTTATTGTGAAGCACCTCGAGCTTCCCGTTAACTTTGTGACTGTGATCAAACTTTGATATAGGCTTTGGACAGAGGAGCGGTCAAACAAACAGCTGTGAGCTGATTAGTCGAAGAGGTTCTCCTCTGGGCGAACATCAGCCATTAACTCCTGGAAGGTAAGCGACGTTTCTACCGGTCCGTTCCTGCGTCTGTCCGTTAGACTGCGTTTATCAGCGGCAAAGCATCACTGGGACTGCAATCATACGGTACATAACTTCTGAAAAACGACTTTATTATTTATAAACCGTAAACTCAAACTGAGCACGGGAGTAGCCACAGAGAGGGAAAACATATATTGAAGTCGTAATTTAGTGATTTTTACTTAGATCAGCAGTGGCCTCAATTTAATGAAATCGTTTACACGTTTAGTTCATTGGTGCGGACGAGATAAGTGTATTAGATCTAACATAGCGCACCCCACTGCAGTCTAACTGGAGTGATGTTGCCCCTTGTCCAACCACAATTACGCACGGCAGTTCTGCTGGTTACATTTTGTGCAGCCAGCATCAGACTGTTGTAAAATATCCCCCAAACCCCTCGCGCTTATGTGCAAATTAAAGGTGTCATTTTCATATATCATGATACACAGTTTCTTTTGCGCATCAACTAGAGTTTCCACAGCTCCACGAACGGGTGGGCGCGTAATCCTTTTTAAACGATGCTGGCCAATCTGGAGCTCCACGTTTTTAACTGTAATACATGTAGATGTGGGTCCGTAGTAAACAACACAATGTGATGCGCCCTGCCAAGTGCGTCAGGACCGTGCCAAATGCACTTTTGGTAGACAAACGAGCTGTCTATCAGGTGTTCAAGGACCTCAAGGACCTCGTGGCAGTGTTACCATAGATGACACAAATCATGTCTTTCTCTGTTTCTGAAACAGGCTGTACCTGTCATTACCATTCACGAAAGATAGAGTGTGTTTTACTCATGTATGTATAAAGAGAACTGGATACAGCCTTGGAGGCGGGTACCTGTTCATTCATATATTTGCTGTACTGTTCCTTTACTGTTCCAGCTCCCACCTATGGAGCTCTGGTTAGTGACTGAAAGAATGATATTGAGGTTTGAAGCAGCTGAAATGAGTTTCCTTCGGCTGGGCTCAGCCTCAGAGACAGGGTGAGGAGCTCAGACATCTGGATGGAGCTCAGAGTAGAGCTGCTGCTCCTTCATGTTGCAGAAGGCACCATTGTTTCTACTTGAGCCCATGGAGTTGATACGAGTTTTCACTGATCATTTCATTCATCATCACTTTAATATTAAATATATAGTTAACTGAATATTTTGGGACTTAGAACAGTTCAGAGGTCAGACAAAAGAAGCTAATTAAATTAATTGTTTCAATCTCAATGTGTCCTCAATGCGTCTTGAGTGTGTTCACACCTAAAGATGTCACCTTGGGCTCTAAGGACATTGGGCATTTTTCTTATTTTTAATCAATAATGAAAATAAACGAGTTGCAGCCCTAATTTGGTCTATCCCATCAGGGACTACAGTTCTGTCACTTAAATCCAGTCTAAATGTCAAATAAAGCTTGCAACAGAGATGTCTCTCTTTGTCTCTCACGCACGGACACTTTCCTTGGAGGAACATTTTGTACCTGCAGTTAAAGGTGGAGTCTGTGATTTACACCATATCTTTGAACCAGACTAACCTGTCTCCTCAACTTGGTGCTAGACATCATGTTATTGAAATGTCAACACATACCCAACCTGAAACCGAATTCAGCAACATCAAGATTTGTAGGATCTGCTTTTATTTTTAATGCAATGTGTAACAGTAAAGTAGTCACAGTCAGGTACTGTGCTACTAAGTCATGGTTGGCTCTTATTGTTTATTATGTGCCAAATGATATTTGGAATAAAGTTGTATATTTTGCTTGGGAAATATCACATCTAAATGGTAAAAACAAAACCCCAAACTTCACTTCAATAATTTATTTCAATTAAATTATAACTTATTTTAGTTAACCATAAAACGCCATAGTGAGACCTCTGCCATTGATCCCCTGCAACCCCAACATTCATTACAGTACTGTATATCACATTCATATAAAATATAATAAATCTAGGAACACAAGTTAATTCAGTGGCTCATAAATTGGGGTCAGGCACACTTCAAAAGGTTCACAAGATACATCTGAAGGGTCATGAGATGATTAATGAGGCAGAAAGGAGAAGTTATACAGCAAAATGAGTATTTTTCCACTACTGTCTTCTTACTGTTCCAGCCCTCACCTATGGTCATGAGCTTTGGGCAGTGACTGAAAGAATGAGATTGGTTTCAAGCAGCTAAAATGAGTTTCCTTCAAACGGTGGCTGTGCTCAGCCTTGGAGACAGGGTGAGGAGCTCAGACATGTTTTTGGGAAATACTGTAGAGTTTGACCTCTTCAACTACGCCTTGACCAGTTATTTACATGAAACTATCTGAGATGTTCAGATGAGCAATCACTCTTTGGTGAAACTGCTCACAGACATCTGACACATGACAAGAAAACCCAACAAGACAGGACAAGACATGTGGTCACAATCCTCCAAGGTTGGCAACCACTGGTTCAGTCTTTAATAATGCAATGTACTTTCTGCTTTCTATGGTCCAGAAGAGATGTCCTCCCAAATCAGACTGAGGCTGCTGCCGAGAGCCAGATGTATGTTTGATGATCCTGTTCACGTGAAGGTGGCCGGGCTGAGGTCGAGACAGGTGGTCACCATGAGAGCCAGATCAACTGACGAGAAGGGAGTGGTGCTTAGCTCCTCGGCCACCTACAAGGCTGATGGGAACGGGGAGATCGACCTGGAGAGAGACCCCTCTCTGGGTGGGAGCTACATCGGGGTTGATCCCACTGGTCTGCTGTGGTCCATGAGGGCAGACACCCTGCACAAAAGGTTTAAAAATCATTTTCTCTAAACCCACATGTTGTGAAGTTCTCTGTGCATGAGGAGGAGGGGGAGGGCAGGATGCTGGCAGAGGCGACCAATGAGAGGCTTCTGATAGGAGACAGGGTCAGTCGGCTCCCCGTCAAAGAGGGGAACATTCGTGGAGTCCTGTTTTCCAGGTTGGTCTATGTTTCTGTTACGCTTCAGATCATTCAAGTAGTAAAGTTAAAGGAAAATACTGGCATCATTTCATCTTCATTATTATTTACAAAGAGACCAAAACATTGAATTTATTCTACTAACAGTGTATCATGTGTCTTTTAATCCAGGAGGAGGTCCGTTCCCTGCTGTGTTGGATCTCTACACTGTTGGTGGTGGTTGGTGAGTGGTTTGATCAGTACTGTCCTCTGACAATCTTGATTTTTGTGTTGCGACACATTTGCTAATTGTTTGGTGTTATTTTTAATACCACGTTTTGGGGCACTAAAGTTGTAATTTATGTACTCGGAGGCTAAAATGTGTATTTCCATTTATGTTTATGTACAAAAGAGCCAATGTGTGTGGCATTACAAGAAATGCTAAAAAGCAGCTAATAGTTTGCTTGTTTTTCCACAGGTTGGCAGTAAAGGAGTTGGTGTAATAAGCCTTTCAAAAAGTGGAGATCTTGCACTTTCAATAGCCTCTTACCTACCAGATGTTGATGCCACAGTGTGGATCAACGGCTGCTCTGCCAACACACTTTTCCCCCTCTACTATAAGAAGAGCCAAATCCTGCCTGCTTTAATGTTTGACATCAGCAAGCTCGTTCCCACTGAGTCAGGGGCCTTCATTACCAAGAATGCTGTGCATAATCCGCTGGCAGAGGAGAACATGGCCACCCTGGTCCCCATTGAACAAGCCAAGGGACGTTTCCTCTTTGTTGCATCAGAGGACGACAACAACTGGGACAGCAAGTCTTACATGGACATGATGGTGGAGAGACTGAAGAGTCATGGGAAGGACAACTTTGAGACTGTGTGTTACCCCAGAGCGGGACATTACCTAGAGCCACCTTATGGACCATATTGCTACTCCAGTTTTCATATGGTTGTAAGTGAGACAGTCCTGTGGGGGGGGTGAGCCCAAGTCCCACGCTGCAGCTGAAGTCCTCCTGTGGAAGAGGATCCAGCAGTTCTTCAGAACTCATCTGGGCTGTGATCCTGCACAGACTAAAGGCAAATTATAGAAACAAATACTGTGTCATGATACAGAAGACATATGAACATATGAATCAGCTGCCAGTTAACAGTAAATAATTGTATATGAATGAAGCTAACAATATAATGTTTTTCAGTTTAATGTATTTCAAGACTATGACCGATCATAACCTGATGCAGTTCTACTACTGTACACTGTCAGAAAATGCAATTTTTTTTATGTTGTGTTAATAGTGATAATGGGTCTACTCTACTTATAATACAAGCTTGAGAACAGAAAGTGAAATTGACAAGTTTTACGTAAAAATGACACAGAAAATGGAAAAATACCAAACTGATGAAGACGTGGTAGACATGATGAAAACCATGGGTCAGATCGGCATCATCAACCACTGAATGAGAGCAGTGCGGAGCGGCAGCCATTAGCTAATCAGTGGACAGGGACTCATGCACCCGGGGTCGGACCGCTACTTTCTGTAACAAAGCACACAGAAGCGGTGATTATTGTGATTCATTCTCTGCTCATTTTGATGTTACTGCTTTATATTTTTATGAAGCAAATAGTTGTTTGCTGCTTTATTAAAGCCCTGAATTTCATGGAGACCTTTTAATTAGAAAGTATCTACGATAATAAGAGGGCAAGATAAGAAGCGTACAGGATCCAATACGAAACATCATTCTCATCATTTTCTCATTAAAGAATTTTCACAGATTTAAATTAAATGATATAAACAAGATATGCTACAGTTAGTTAACGGAGAGTCCTCACAACATCTGTTGAGGGTGATCCACCACTGCCTGTTTCAAGGCAAAGTGGTTAGGAACTGATTCAGATGTTGGTAGCCCAACCCTGGACCATCCTCCAGCTCTTGGGGGTTCTGTCTCAGCAGATGGGGGCAGTAGGTGCTTTGCCCACTTTGTGCCATCCTCTCCAGGCTTGGCTCCTGAGAGGGACAGGCTGAGGAGGGCTGGACTGTCTGTGCAAGTTGTGCAGACTACCCAGGTGGCAAGAGGGTGATCCACCACTGCCTGTTTCAAGGCAAAGTGGTCTGGGTTCCAGCGCTGCTGTGAGGAAAAATGGCTAGATGCCTGTCCTGTACAGTCTGGTCTGATGATTGAGTGCTGTCTCATGCTTCTATTGAAGTGTATGCAGCAGCCATTATTTCTTGCCGTGAGGGTTTTGGCAACAGACTGGTCTTGGCCACCTTTTCATGAAGTGGTTTCAGTAGGGGGTCAGGAGGCAACGACCAGTAGTGAGTGTGTCCTCCCTGTAGCAGGAACTTCCATTGGTGTTTGAGGCATTGGTGACGGATCCTTTTGACCCTCTAGTGTTTCTCTTCAAAGGCGTTGTCATTCAAGACAGCTTGTTGCTTGCATTGACCTCATCTAAGAAAGTATGAACTGACCGCCCCATTGGTGCACCCCAGTTGTTTGATGCTTCATGGTGATCACAGCAGGCCTGCTGTCAGACCAAACCCCTCTTTAGTTGCTATGAATTTAAGGTGTTCATTCAGGTTGAGGGTCATAACACTGGATGCTTTTAACCTCTGCCCCATGAGGGTATTTTTGCTGTGCTGTTCTCTTAGCCTTCCAACCTTCACCTATGGTCATGAGCTTTGTGTAGTGACTGAAAGAACGACATCACGGATTCAAGTAGCTGAAATGAGTTTCCTTCGTAGGGCGGCTGTGCTCAGCCTTAGAGATAAGGTGAGGAGCTCAGACACCTGGAGGGAGCTTGGAGTGGGGCCGCTGCTCCTTCGCATGAAAAGGGACCAGCTGAGGTGGTTTGGGCATCTGTCCAGGATGCCTCCTGGACACTTCCGAGCACGTTCGTCTGGTAAGAAGCCCTGGGGTAGACCAGAAAACGCTGGGAGAGATTACATATCTTGTACGGCCTGGGAACGCCTCGGGGTCTCCCAGGAAGAGCTGGAAAATGTTGCTGGGGAGAGGGAGGTCTGGAATTCCGTACTAAACCTGATGGCCCCACAACCTGACCCTGAATAAGTGGAAGAAAATGGATGGATGGATGTTGTCTTATCGATATTTTTTTTGAGGGGGGGGGGTAATATTGGAGAGTTTTATGTCTTCAATCAGACCTGGGCCAGTTATTTACAGGAAACCATCTGAGATGTTTAGAGAAACTAGTGTGTATTAATGGATCCTCTGCCAACACAATTATACCTCTATACTATAAAAAGAGTCAAATTCTCCCTGTATTACTGGTTGACATCAACAAAATGGTTCCCTCTGAGTCAGGGGCCTTCATTATCAAGAGTGATAATCTGCTGGCAGAGGAGAACAAGGCCAACCTAGTTTAAATTAGAAACTTTCAACAGTAATAGGGATGCAGAGCAATACATGTACAGTATCCAACATGAACATCACAAGGTGCACGTACGGTACATTAGTCTGTCATGTATAATTATCAATGTGGCCATTTATTAATGGCTATATTTGTGGGGGACGGAGCCTTAACCAATCCAGTCTTTTAAATCTTTCAAGTGTCCTTTCTCTCATTGAAAATAAAGCAGCTTATTGTAATGTTCAATACCGACTGTCTGTCTTGTTTACTGTAAACTTGTTTCTTTTCTCTAACACCATGACTATTAGCTCAACTAGACCTGTCTCCATTGCACTGGGCATCATGTTATTGACATGTCAACACATACCTGGTTGGACACCATGAGTGCCCTTTAAATCTCAGCCTAATTGTTGTCTGTGGAATTTAAACTACATCCATGACGTTGACTTACATAATGTCCAGCTGTAGCCTACATCCATATACTAAACATCAAGAAGCTGAATTTCTGGCGGGCATCCTTGATGGTCTTCTGGACAGCTGTAAAGTCAGCAGCCTTCTGCGTGTACTGAACTAGACCGAGAGATACATGATATTCACAGTGTACTGTATGAATAGTAATTTACTCAGACTCCAAATGAAATATTTGAATATTTTGAGATACCTTTTTTCTTTCTTTTTGAGCTGTAGGCTGTAATTAAAAGTAAAAGATGCTTGAAACATTTTAGTTTACATGAAATTAGTCTAGAATATAGAAAATCTTCACTTTCTTAAATAACTGGTGAAGAATATGGAAGTTTTTCATGATATTCAATGTTTTTCAGCAGCACCTGTACATAAAGACATATTTAACAGCGCAATGTGTATTTCAGTGAAAGCGACTGATTGGTTCAGTCAGTCAATAAACCATCTCAGTGCGTCTCTATCTGCCTCAGAACGGCAGTGTGTCCGGGCTCAACGCCTCGTCCTCGGGCTGAAAAGTGACTGTCGAGGAGCTCCAGACAAACTGTTCTGTCTCTCACCACACGGAGGCAACACGTCCACTTCTTCTGTTTCCTCCGTTCCTCCCATAAACTGGACGCTCAGCAGTTCCTCCTGCGTGTTGCATTCATCCATCTCATTGCAGCAGTCCTTTAAACAATTTATTAGCCATTCAATTTTACAGTTTCAAACCCCATCCCCCCCCCCAAAGACTTTCCATTTCTAGAGAGACTCTTTATGAACCAGTTAGCTCAGGATTCACTGGAAGTCTTGCTGCTCGATCACATAAAAACTAAAAGTGTTTTTACCACACTGGCGAACCAATTTTCTGTAGTTCAGGATGCTCATGTGAAGACTGTTGTATAGTTAATGAGGACTGGGATAAAGTCAAAAGTAGCTAAATCTGATAACTTATATATTTCACTATTATTGCTCATACATGCATATAGGTAACTGTATATCTTCCATGTAAATGTGATTTAGTTTTCTTTTTTATGTCTTCTTTTAGTGCAACATTTGTGCTCTATTTTATTGTTTGAGTCAATTTTAAATTAAAATATTCAAATCTACATTTCCTGTGTAGAATGGAGGGGGCTGATCCTATAATGACCTTGATCCTTGACCTTGAAAAGTCTCCAAAAGAGCTGACTGAAGGTAGCAATGACATGTACTATAAACCTATTGATGCAAATGTAAACTCCAATGGGAGGAGTATTATCCAAGTTTGCAAAGATAATAAACTGTTGGTTGTGAACAACTTGCATACCATGTCTTACTCATTTCCTAGTTCTCTAAACTACCGCAAAAGAGATAAATGGATTTCTGAAATAGATTATTGTTTAAGAAGAAGAAAGAAAGAAGAAACGATCAGTGCAAAGATGTTGTTACAGCGTGCTCAGGACTTGTGTGTGCATGCAATTAACGCTAACTGTCATAATGAGTGGAGGTCTGAACCCACAAGACAGACAATAGACTCAATGGCAGATTATAAAAACAAAAGATTTATTAAAGGAAAGTCCAAGGAGCTGAAGCAGGGCGGGGGTTGCTGTGTGTCCAAGGTGTCCAGAGGAAGTCCAGGTGAGACTGAAGATGACGGAGTGAGGCTGAGTCAGGTGGAGAGGATTTGTGAGGTCCAGAGGGGTAATGGCAACAAACAGGAAACACTGGAGACAGGAAAAAACACTAAGTCAAAAAGCTGGGCTACAAAGCAGGTAAGAGATCACTGAAAACTTCTGAGCCAAAATACTATACCACTGAGGTAAGCTGACAATGTGGCGGCGAGCTGTGAACTGGGCCAGGGTTTTATCCAGAGTGAGTGAAGGTGGCTTGATTGCAGATGGCTGGCAGGTGTGCAGGTGAATGGTGGCTCCAGCTCCGCCCCCCTCCAGACTCACACACACAGAGAGAACAAAAACATGGAAAAACCACTTGGATCCTAGGATCCTGACACCAACCCTGACAAGCCCCTTTGTATGAGACCAGTGGCCTTTACAAATATTAATGCAGAGCAATTTGCTCTTAACATACTTTCACTGGAAACACCTGTCATCTCCTTTGGTCAGAATCCAGATGATATCGCTATGTGGTTCACTGAATCCTTGTATAACTGTACTGCCCAGAGCAGGCGAGTCAGCCCTAGACCCCGGGCACACAACCCGCTTAGGAACCAAGAAGCACTTCCACTCCGCTGGCAGCGAATATTGGAGTGTGGTGATGCTAAAATGTTATGGCAAGCCATTGATTGTAAGGGGGAGTTCTCCTCATCCCCTCGACAAGATATGCCTTCTGAAAGGGACTTTCAGGAACATATGGAGAGGCTACTGAACCCTCCTGTCGGTGAGAGAGAAAACCTGCTATATATGGAGGACTATAATGTCAACATGCCACTTCTAGATGACCCTATCACAATGACAGAAGTCCAGCATGTGATTGACCACCAGCTAAAGGCTGGAAAAGGTGCAGGACCCCATGGTATAAGCCCAGGTGTGTTCAGACTTCTGCCAAGTGAATGGGTGATGTTTCTATGTACACTCATGAACTCCATATTTGTAACTGGCTTTCCAATGAGCTGGGCCCCTGCTAGACTGATCATGTTATTTAAGAAGGGCAACCGATTTGATTGTGACAATTACCGGAGCATAAGTGTGATCAACAGTGCAGCAAAGTGTATGACTATGTGCTTAATAACAGATTGATGTCCTGGTATAGACCATTCAGAGAGCAGGCAGGAGCTCAACCTAAAAGGAGGTGCATAGAACACATTGTGGCACTTAGACTTATCTTTGGACACTGTGCCAGAAAGAAGCTGCAACTGTGTGTTGCCTTCATAGACTTTTCCAAAGCCTATGACAGGGTCCCAAGAGGGAAGCTGCTCAAAGTCTTAAAGAGCCTGGGAGTTGGAGTTACTATGCTCTCGGCTCTGATGTGACAACAAGTATCTTGGGCTCCACCACAATAACAGCATCCATCGGAGTGAGGCAAGGATCCCCTACATCCTGCTTCCTGTTTGTGATGTTTGTCAACATGCTCATCAGAAAGTTGAAACAACAGTGTGGAGATGATGGTTTCCTAAAATGGCTGCATGTCCTAATGCTAATGGATGACACTGTTATCCTAGCAACATCAAGAGAAAGGCTGACTGAGAAACTGAAATGATAATGACAAGCAACCTATACAGCTTGCTCCATTTACAGTGGAGCACTGTGACAGTTACACATATCTCAAAGCTGCATTCACTGCTGATGGAAATGCCCGAAGCTCACTTGCCCTACATGTAAAAGAGAAGACAAAGCACTTAGACAAACTAATCATCTTCCTGTCCACCAACTACAATGCTCCTTTTTGTGTAAAACGTGAGGTTTTTGAGGCTTCCTTTTCATCAGCTATCTTGTATGGGTGTGAGGCTTGGTTACAAATTCCCTTAAAGGCTGCTGAAACTCTCTATATGACTGGAGTGAAATCCCTACTTGGGGTGAGGGGTACTACACCTAACCTAACATGCCCGTTGGAAGCAGGGCTGCCCTCATTGCAAGCTCTAGTATGAGAAAAGCAAGCCAGGTTTTTCACCAAAATACAACAGCGAAATGTCTGATGTTCCTTGTGGCATGTTATTGAACTGCTAAAGCAGGAGAACCAAGTCATGTATATCTGAGTTAATGGATAGTCAATGTCATATTGAGAATGGCCGAAGGGACATGATTCGTAAACTGCAATCCAAAGAAGGAACAAGACATAAGACTTACCAAGATATCAATCCAGATTTATCTGTTCATCCTCTCTAAACAGGCACCAGCAGTACACCTTACATTGAGTACTTTTTGAGGATAACCTTTACACGGCTCCGGTTGTCCTCCCATAGACTGGGTGTGGAAATGCGAAGGTGGAGTCGCACACCACCTGAGCAGCGTCCATGTCAATGTGAGACCGGCATACAAAATGAACAGCACATACTGGTGTGTCCCCTCACACAAGACATCAGAGGGAAATATGGACTTGAGTATAAGGACCTGAGCTCACTGTTTGTGGGCACTAAGAGAGAAATTTTGAGTATGTTACATGCTTGCCTGTCACGTTTGGAGCAATAGAAAGCTTCTGCTGTCTGAGTCAAGGGTTTCTTTGTTGTATTTTCATGTATTGTAATTTGTACCTTTTTTAAGTTGATGGGTTTCGATTATTGTTTGGACCCAATGTTTTATACATTTGTGTCATTAAAGTAAACTAAAATAAAACTATAAGGGTTAAAATAACAAAAAACTGCTTCAGGACACATCTGTTCAACAATATTTTTATCTGAAGTGTTTCTATATACTTAGTAGTATATAGATAAGTATTTCTTTTGTCTATAGGCCTGTCACCTGTTGCTACACTGTTGAAGGGCTCCTGTAAAGTCAGTCTCTTAGGAGGTAAAGGAAGGTGTGGTTCACTTGAATGTGACAGACCAGGATTGAGTCTATAACTTTGGTTTTATGGAGGACATCAGCTCCAGTTTAACCGGGGGGGGGGGGAACAGCCACTAACAGAACAGCTGTAAAAACATAACAGATCAACTTTGATCAAATCTGTTAACCATCCTCAGTCCTGATCAAAACAACTAAATATTTAAATATTTTCAGAATTTTAACTCTTTAAAAGTCAATTTCAAATGTGATGTCACTGATTTGGGAAAAAATTACGTATTTTCAATGTAAAAAGTTATCAGAGAATGGATTAATTTTAACCTTTATCACAGTCTTAGACATGTCAACGATTAGTAACAACATTGACTTGGATGAATTATTAGTTTTTGTTCAGCATCAGAATAAATTTTTTACTCACACATGATGTTGGTGGCTGTTTTTGCCCCATTGACTGCCATTATAAACACATTTTTTGAATGCACAGCCATGACACTATATAATGATGCATTCTGCAATGTTGATGGTCCCCCCTGTTGAACAGGAGTAAAATGTGTGATTTTTACTGTTGATGACCAGGTTGCATCATTTAGCCACTACATTGGCCTGTACATGAAATGCATCTTTTTGGATGATGGTAAAGTAAGTTTGAAACTACTTTAGAGTCTTTGTAAATACACTCTTCTTCCTCCATCCACTCCAGATTGTCGACAGCTCTCTTGCAGCGGTTATAGTCAGTGATGATGAGTGGCTTTTGCTCTAATTCATCCAAGTCAATGTTGTTACTAATCTTTGACATATCCAAGACTTTGATAAAGGTTAAAAATAACAGATTTGACCACAAAAAGTGTGAAAAAATATGTATTTGTTATATTTTTACAGCTGTTCTTTTAGTGGCTGTTTTCAGCCACGAACGTAATCAACGTAACAGTGTTTTGAACAGTGTATAAGGGTTAAAATAACAAAAAAAAAAAACTGCTTCAGAACACATCTGTTCAACAATATTTTTATCTGAAGTGTTTCTATATACTTAGTAGTATATAGATACGTCTCTCTGTTGTCTATAGGCCTGTCACCTGTTGCTACACTGTTGAAGGGCTCCTGTAAAGTCAGTCTCTTAGGAGGTAAAGGAAGGTGTGGTTCACTTGAATGTGACAGACCAGGATTGAGTCTGGTTGCTCATCATATACTGTATCTACAGTACATGTAATATGTTTCAGATAAGGGTTAAAAAAACCAGAATAAACGGGGAAAAAGTTCATTTGTAGTTATAAACATATTCAGGATGTTTTTTTTTTTTTCAATCACTTTTTGTCTTCAGAGCTAGTTATTATACAAATTATTACTAAAACTAATAATAATAATAAAACAGAGAGGAAATTTTCGTAATATGATCAAGAGCAGACATATTTATATTGTTTTACAATTACAACCGGCCCTTAGAGGGCAAATATAATGCTGATGCGGCCGAGGATGAAATTGAGTTTGATGCCCCTGCTCCAGACCAAAAAAGGCTATATTTGTACCAGCATATAAAACCAGCTGAGCCAACTTACTTATTTTCAGGCTATAGGGAGCAAATGAGAACTCCTCAATGCTTGTCCAGTGATTTATACATCAAACAAAACATTTCATATTACACATGAGAAGAGCACAATTAATTAAAGTTTTTAAGATTTTATTTTTTCAAACAATAACATATAACAATAATATCTATCTATCTATCTATCTATATATATATATATATAAACGTCCCTCTCACCCTCGTAGGGTGGTAACTGTGTCCTTCTCAAGCTCGGGTCCTCTACCAGAGGCCTGGGAGTTTGAGGGTTCTCCTCAGTATCTTAGCTGTTCCTAGCACTGCGCTCTTCTGGACTGAGGCTTCGCATGTTGTTCCCTGAATCTGCTGGAGCCACTCTCCCATTTTGGGGTCACCGCCCCGAGTGCTCCTACTACAACGGGAACCACGTTAGCCTTGATCTTCCACATCTGTTCTAGCTGTTCTTTCAACCCTTGATACTTCTCAACCTTTTCATGCTCCTTCTTCCTGATGTTGGCGTCAGCTGGTATCACCACATCTATCACCACTGCCCTCTTCTGCTCTTTCTCTACCACCACTATGTCCGGTTGGTTAGCCAGCAGCTGTTTGTCAGTCTGGAAGCTGAAGTCTCACAGGATCTTAGCCCTGTTGTTCTCCACCACCTTCGGTGGTATGTCCCATTGGGATTTGGGTACTTCTAGTCCTGATATCCAGGGCCATAGAGGCCAGAATCTACCAGAGTAGATCTGACTCAAGGTGCAAGCTGTGTAAAGATGCCCTGGAGACAGTCCAGCACGTTGTAGAAGGGTGTAAGATGCTAGCAGGATCAGCATACATGCAGAGGCACAGCCAAGTGGCTGGGATAGTCTACAGGAACATCTGCACCCAGTATGGACTAGAAGTACCCAAATCCCAATGGGACATACCACCGAAGGTGGTGGAGAACAACAGGGCTAAGATCCTGTGTGACTTCAGCTTCCAGACAAACAGCTACTGGCTAACCAACCAGACATAGTGGTGGTGGACAAAGAGCAGAAGAGGGCAGTGGTGATAGATGTGGCGATACCAGCTGACGCCAACATCAGGAAGAAGGAGCACGAAAAGGTTGAGAAGTATCAAGGTTTGAAAGAACAGCTGGAACAGATGTGGAAGATCAAGGCTAACGTGGTTCCCGTTGTAGTAGGAGCACTCGGGGCGGTGACCCCCAAAATGGGAGAGTGGCTCCAGCAGATTCCAGGAACGACATCTGAAGCCTCAGTCCAGAAGAGCGCAGTGCTAGGAACAGCTAAGATACTGAGGAGAACCCTCAAACTCCCAGGCCTCTGGTAGAGGACCCGAGCTTGAGAAGGACACAGTTACCACCCTAACTGATTTTCATCAGTGGACGGAGCTTCAGCCACCACTGCTCCATATTATACAATGACTTTTTAAAAAAAAAGATTTGACACACTATACTATACCCTGTTTATATTTTACAGCATAATTTTTGTATTTTGTATACTTTATGTATTTATTTCACATACTTTACTATACTAACTTTTTTCAACATGACATACTATGACTAACATTTTTTGACATAGTGTACTGTGGCTATTTTGAGATACGCTATGACTTTTAATGACTTACTGACAAATAACAGTTTTCAACATACAATATTGTTACTTTTTAATGTACTATGACTTCTTTCATTATATTTTTCGACATACTATAGTGTGACTGTTTTCAACATACTACACAATGACGTCTTAGGAGTTCTTGGACACTATTATCAAATTACACTACTTTTTACATATTTTCCACTAATTATTTTTTTTTTTGGTTTTACCTTTTTCACGATGCTATACCGAGCTTGAAAAGGACACGGATACGACCCTAAGAGGGTGTGAGGGACGTTTTTATATTTTATATATATGTATGTATATTCATTCAATCATTCATCGTCAACCGCTTATCCCGTTAGGGGTCGCGGGGGCTGGAGCCGATCAATTAACCTAAATTGCATGTTTTTGGACTGTGGGAGGAAGCCGGAGTACCCGGAGAAAACCCACGCTTACACGGGGAGAACATACAAACTCCACACAGAAGAGTCCCAAGCCGGAATCGAACCTGCGACCCTCTTGCTGTGAGGTGACAGCGCTAACCACTGCACCACCGTGCAGCCCATGTATGTGTGTGTGTGTATATATATATGTATGTATGTATATATATATATACATATGTGTATATATATATATATATATATATATATATATATATATATATATATATGTGTATATATATATATATATATATATATATATATATACTCCACTTCTCCGTCTGAAATAATAATAATAATCACAATACCATTATTTATATGGCACTTTTCAAAAAACAAAGTGCTTCACAAAAACATAAAAAGCAGTGCAAATAACAGGTAGTGATATATAAAAACAGAGTTGATACAGTAAAAATGACAAGCAAGGTGAAGTACTAAAACACAGTAATAACAAGTAGAATACTATCAAGACATAGCTGAAGGCAGTGAGACCTGGTCTGTGTCTGACCTTAAGACTGTTTCCAAGCAGCGGTGAGTTTCTTTGCCCCGGCTCTCTGCTCCACCCATTTGGCTTTGTTTGGCTCAAACTTCTCCTGGACGGCAACATTGTCTCTCTGAAATATAAAATAAATGAATATTACTTTTTTATACTGTACGGCACTTTTTCAAAAACAAATTTCAAAGTGTTTCACAAATACATAAAAAGCAGCACAAATTAACAGGTAGTAAGTAGTATGTTAAAATATAGTTGATACAGTAAAAATGACAAGCAAGGTGAAGTACTAAAGGAAGTACAGAGGAAACAACGTACTGCAATTTTTCCACCACTTCCTGTGTCCACTGTGTCTGTTTACAGACCACCATGTAAACATACATTATGTTTCACCTTGTCCAGTTTTGACCACACATTGTAAATCTCATATGAAATGGATGATTGTTGTCACATAACGCTGATTTCCTGTTGCCAGTAGGTGGCGCTATGACTTTTAATCAATATTGCCACGTAGATGTCGTCAGGCCTGGACTATTATGAAGTAGGTCAAGTTTGGGGCAGACTGGTCCAAGGACAGTTGAGTTACAGCAGTTTGTCATTCAATGGTGAATCATTTTAATTCTCCGCCACGCCATTTCAACACGGTTTCATAAAAGCACAGGATTTGGACAACTTTTCATCACAAAGGTCTTAAGATGGTACTGATCAAATGTGAAGTCGATCGGGTTAAATCTGTAGGAGGAGTTCGTTAAAAATACAGAGCCTACAAATAGCAGATAATCAACATAAAATCCAAAATGGCCGACTTCCTTCCTACCTGCCAAATTTCATACATCGAGGTGAAACATGCCGTCTATGAAATCAGCAGGGGGCGCTACGGAGCCAGTTTGCTACACCCCACTGTGGGACCCACGTCAAAATCCGATTTCACGCACTTTTGACAGGTGTGCCAATTTTCATAACTATTTGAATAGCCCAAGCACCTCGTTTTTCCACTCAAAGACGCAATTTAGTAATAAAAATAACAATAATAATAATCATTAGAAGAACAACAGGGTCCTAATAATAGCAATAATTACCTGAGGACGATGTTGAGGCGCTCTCAGAGCAGCGATGAGCTTCCTGGACGCTGCTCTCTGCTCCTCCAGCTGGATCTGGTGGGTCCTGGTCTGTTGCTGCAGAAGCTCCTTCATCTGGATCAGCTGTCCCTGTAATTTTTTTGTTTTGGTCCTCTCGGCGTGGAGACAGCTCTCCAACTCAGGATCCTTGTTCGTCTCAGACGCAGCGGGCATCTGAGCAGCGGCGTGAAGCTGAGCTAACTTTACCTCCGTTTCCTTCTGCAGCGTCTCGTAATCTAGTTTCCCCCTCGCTAACGAGTACTCCTGACTCCGGATCTTGACCGCCTGCTGCTTCAGGACCCCCTGAGCGTCGCTCAGCATCAGTCTGACCGTGTCCAGCTCCGATTTCAGGCTGCTGTCCTGAACCGGAGGCTGGACGGGTTCAGCCAGAGCCGTCTGAAGCTGAGCTTTCAGGTCCTGAATCTCTCTCTGCAGCAGGGCTTTCTCGCGCACCCACACAACATTTTCATCACACACATCTTTGTGGTCCAAATGCCAATCAAAGAAATTACCTAGTAAATCCTCATCGACATCGAGGAGGATCCTACCGTCGGTGGTCCTGCGGACGATCTTAGCCTCGCTGTCTTGCAGATGATCCCGACACTGCTGCTCAAGGGAAGTCAGGTAGAAATCCCTCACCTTAAACTCCTTGTCCTCGAAGTCGATGTAGTCCGTCATCATCTTGCTTTTCCTCTCGGTCACTAAATCCCTGCTCGATAAACCGCCGTCAGCTAACAACTGATCCAAATGTTTGTTTTGGGTTGTTACGTAGGTTACCAGCATTTTTCAAACTTTGTTTAATACACGCTTAATCCTATTGGTTTACAGAACTACCGTGTCTGTAAACTACGTGTCCCATAATGCATCTCGATTTTATGACATGCGCGCTGAAGCGTCTGAGCATCAGCTGTTTCCAGTAGCAGCATAGTGTTGCTAATTTAGCGGCTAAGTCGCTATATTTAGCGAGTTTTCAGATCCCTCTAGCGAGTCTTTCAAAAAAGGGACTAGAGACAAATCCCGCATGCACGGAGCCGCCACTGGATGATGGAAATGTAAGATTTGGGGAATCAGACCCTGAAATAAAAAAAAGTAACTCCGCCAGAGTGTCTGTTTTGGTCACTTTTGCTGGTCCCAAGCCCGGATGAAGGAGGAGGGTTGGAACAGTGGCATTAAAAACAAACATAATTGACAGAACAAAAGTTCATTTGTAGTTATAAACATATTTAGGATGGTTTTTACTCACTTTTTGTCTTCAAAGTTAGTTGTTAAATACAGTATTACTAAAACTAATAATAAAATGCAGAGGCAATTTGGTAATATGATCAAGAGTAGATATATTCATATTGTTTTACAATTACAACCGGCCCTTTGATGACCGACTATCACCTGAGACAAGCTGTGATATCTGGGCAGTTTGGAGAGCGACCAGCAACTTAGATAGATAGAGACAGATAGTTTCTAGATCATTTCTACTCTACATTAGAAACGGCAGATAATTTGTATTTCAACAATTTTACCAATATGGAAAACAAGCTGTGGATTTTTTGGGGGGAGTCCACAGTTGTCTCTACTGTAACATCTGTTATCTGCTGCTTAAAAACATATTGCTTTACATAGTCAGCTTCTAACACCCTGTGTTGATCCTATGTATCAATTCATCACTATTATTCTTCCATATATGTGTTTTGTTCCTCCATAAAAAGCTGCATCTAACACACGCATAAACCAACTTTAACGGCAAGCACAACTTTCCTTTTGTTTTTCCAGTTTCACCTGTTAATACTGTCTATTAAGTCAATAGCACTGTGGCCTTTAACTTGTCTTAACTTAATAAACAAGTAAAGTTCATGTTTTATCAGTTCAAACTGCCCTTCTGTTTTATACTATAAAATAAATAAATTATCCAGTCTCAGATAACTTTTAATATTAAAAATAAGTCATTTTGTGTGTTTTCCCCTAAATCAGTAATGTCACTTTTGAAGGATTTTAATAGGCAGAGTTAAAATCCTGAAAATATTTAAATATTTAGTAGTTTTGATCAGGACTGAAGTTGATTAACAGATTTGACCAAAAAAAGTTGATATGTTATATTTTCACAGCTGTTCATTTAGTGGCTGTTTCAGCCATAAACGTGACCAACGTAACAGTGTTTTAACAGTGTATAAGGGTTAAAATAACAAAAAACTGCTTCAGAACACATCTGTTCAACAATATTTTTATCTGAAGTGTTTCTATATACTTAGTCGTATATAGATACGTCTCTCTGTTGTCTATAGGCCTATCACCTGTTGCTACACTGTTGAAGGGCTCCTGTAAAGTCAGTCTCTTAGGAGGTAAAGGAAGGTTTGGTTCACTTGAATGTGACAGACCAGGATTGAGTCTGGTTGCTCATCATATACTGTATCTACAGTACATGTAATATGTTTCAGATGTACCACAACTACTGAACAAAAACCTGGTATCTCCATGACAGTTCAGCTTCTATAGGAGTGATTCAACACTTTGGGAATAATTACAGTGATATTAAACTGAAAGGTGATTACATTTCCTAAACTTTCTCTCTACTTGTCCGACACGCTTATCAACTTAATTTCTTAAAAAGCAACTAGCAGCTAATCCAGTTGCATCATACTTTATTTCCGTGCTCGCTGCTGAGAGTAGCTGCAGTTTTGCCGCTCCGGTCGCGGTGTGTTTGCAGGTTGTAGTATTATGAAAGTTTCTAATCTGTAGAGAATTAGTTCACAAATTTAGATATAAGCTTCCTGGTCTCTGGTGAAACAGAAAGCAATTGTAAAAAAGTGTGTCTCTCACAAGTGGATTCAAAATTGGGAATGTTTTCCCTCATAAAGTGCCTGACAAAAAAAAAAGTGTGTGGTAGATTATAATTTGAATTTAGCTGGCCGAAAGATTCAAACTAGTTGTCTAAATTGTTGTCTAAAAAAGTCCTTTATGCACTTCAGCCCCTTTACACGCCATACAGCAAATGCTGGAGTAAAGGCATGGTTGTGGCAAAATGGTGTAAATATTGAAATACAAAGGACTTTGTAAATATGTTTCACTGACAAAGAATCTTCAGTGAATTTATGACAGCAAAACTATAACTTTGGTTTCATGGAGGACATCAGCTCCAGTTTAACCAGAGGGGGGCAGAAATGAGTCATTCTTGATCTGGACAACCCCACTGCCAGTATGCCAGCGCCCAGCATTAGCTGCCCAGTAGTTATCTTTAAATACTGGAAGACCCAGACTGCCAACCAGAGTGGGTCTGGATAAATGTTAATGTTATTTATTTATTTAATTTGATAAATTTAGTTTATGTTTTTATAACCTCTGTTCTCAAAGGTCCCAATTTAAAAGTCTACTTTTTCAGCTCAAGTCATTGTGCTGAACATGAAGCTTAGCTGGAAAGCACAAGATGTCAATAGATTAACCATGCGCCTCATCCATAGATCCATAGTAGAGGAGGGGGTGCCGGACGTGGCGAAACAAGTCCACGGCAGATGTGTGGGGACTAAGCCGCAACTGAGGTACAAATTGGCATGCAGCTCAGCGATGGTGGGCCTTTGGGTGGGATCTGCATGCAGCATCCGCTTCAATAAAGATGCTGCAAGCAGTTTAATGTGCTGCAGTGAGTCGAGTGTTGTGTAATCTGGAAGTGCAAACATGCATACAGGTAGCACACACACATATAGAAATACTCACACTCTGTAGTTCATACAAGTCACTGACAGGAAGGCTGGTTTCCACAGAAAAAACTGGGAGAAGTGAGGAGAAGCTCAATGATGAAACCTCTCTCCATTCAGGGAAAGGTTGCTCTTTGGTTTCAGTTCAGCTCTTCGTGGTCCACTGTGTTAGCCAAGCGCCTCCTCCTGGGATCCACAGTGGTGGAGAACCACAGGGGAAGATGTGTGGGGATGGAGCCAGACCTGAGGTGGCACTGGCATGCAGCTCAGTGATGGTGGGCCTTTGGGCGGGATCCGCATGCAGCATCCCATTTATTTAAAGACGCTGCAAGCGGGTTAATGCACTGCACAGAGTCGTAAATTAAGAAATCAGATAAACACACATAGACAGTGATGGTGTGGATGTTTTTCTTGATTAATTTGAAGGTCTTCCCTTGAGAAGAAGCCTGCTGTTTTCACAACACACTGCAGGGCTTTTTTGCAGCTTTGGTGCAGCTGCATTGAAGACACTGACACTAGATAGTAAAATACTGACACATAATATACCCCATATTTACCCCATATAATCTACGGTTCTTCTTTTTTTTTTTTTTTTTTTTTTTTTTTTTTTTTTTTTTTTTTTTCTTTTTTTTTTTTTTTTTTTTTTTTTTTTTTTTTTTTTTTTTTTTTTTTTTTTTTTTTTTTTTTTTTTTCCCTTTTTTTTTTTTTTTTTTTTTTTTTTTCTAGTATAGATTTTGTACATCAGGTGTTGTGTAATGTGAGGAAGTTCAGTGACTGTGTGTATGGCCTAGTAAAAATATTATTTCAATGCCAATTCTAGGTAAGATTTCAGTATTAGAATGACAGAAGAAGTCAGAGGTCAGAGGTTATGACAACAGTGCGCCATGAAATTACTGAACCGTCACTGATGTGTTGTTTGTATTCCTGCACAGGATGTCACATGAGGAACCACAATAAATGTGTTGAACCTTGAAGGAGTCATTCTTTTAAGAAGTGTAACATTTACATGAAACATCTGAGATGTTTAGAGGAGCTATTACTCTTTGATGAAACTGCTTACAACTCGCAAACATCTGATACATGACAAAAAGCCCCATCAAGACAGGACAAAACATGAGGTCACAAGCCTACAAGGTTGAGAGCTACTGGTTTAATTTAAATGCAGTGTATTTTCTAAGCTTTCTGTTTCAGAGATGTCCTCCCAAATCAGACTGATGTTGCTGCCGAGAGCCAGATGTACGTTTGATGAGCCTGTTCAGGTGAAGGTGGCCGGGCTGAGGTCGAGACAGGTGGACACCATGAGAGCCAGATCAACTGACGAGAAGCGAGTGGCGTTTAGCTCCTCGACCACCTACAAGGCTGATGGGAACGGGGAGATCGACCTGGTAAAGTAACTTGTAAAGTTAAAGAAAAATGCTGATATTATTTTATCTTGATTATTAGTAACAAGACCAAAACAACAGTGAATTAATTTCTCTAACCAGTATTGCTTACTTCTTGAACAGGGTAGTGTGCTGCTGACACACATCCCCACTCTGATGGCCGGCAACACAGCATCCCCTACTTCCCCCGTTCCTCCAGCCTCCCACCCCAGCTCACACTCTGGTGACCTGTCCAGGTTGTGAGCTGGGATCGGCTCCAAAAATAAAAGGAAATCTGGATCCTTTGCTCTCAGAGATGATTTTTAGTTTACATATCCCACATCAATTATTTTAATACTGCTACTGCTGACAGTAATTTGTTCTCATTGTGTTTTCAGCCCAACTAACTCTGTTAATTTATCAAACTGAGGGTTCATATTGTGTTTCATCTGTTAATGGTATTTGGTCACCTCCCCCGTACAACCACCATTCACTGCATCATCCAGGACAATTGTGTGTTTTTGCTTGTGATTCTGCTTGAAATTGAGCTTTTCTTCTGTTTTTTTTTTTTTCAAATAATTAAAAAAAATAAAGTACTAAAAACAAACTGAAGGCCAGTTCTGTGAATCCTCAGATATCGGATTTCCCGACAGTTGTCAAAACGATTTAAATTATTATAAGCTGTGGTTTAAATGTCCCATTGTTGTTTAGATTTTTTTATCTCAAACTGAATTAGAACAACACATGAAGTTTCATGCAGACTTTTACTGTTTAAACCCACTTTATCTACTGCAGTGATGGAAATAAAGACTATTATTTATGTGACACTGAAACCTTGAAAAATAGTTTTCTGCTCTTCCTTACCACTATGATGTCACTAGAAGTGATGATGACTTGTATTATTGACCTTTTATACTTGTAGTACATGATTAATCCTGATTAATACAGAACAGATCAGAACAAATACACCGTGGTTAAGATATTCAGGATGTAATCGCTTCCCTCCAGATGTGCTGGGTATCAACACAAACACTGTAACTTCACTTGAAGACGAGTTTATTAGACTGACAGCAGCTTTAACACAAATATAAAGGGTGTTCATCATGTGAGTGCACAGATTAAATGTATTAGACGGATTCATTCATTGTTGATTGAAGGAGCTTCTGCCATGTTAAAGCTGACACATGGAGCTGTGACAGTTTGTGGAGACCTGGAGTCCAGCTGGATCTGTGTGTGATGACAGACGGGATGATGTTCAGGACAACCAGCTGTCTGTGATGCTGCTGCAGATGAGGACACATCTGGAAATAGATAAAGACAAGAGGGACCAACAGTTCATCTCATCGGCAGCATGGTGAACACATGAAGTATTTATTAGTATATTCATTCTGATAACATTAATGCATATACACTCCTGATCAAAATCTTAAGGCCAGTTAAAAAATTGCAAGAATTTGCATTTTGCACTGTTGTATCTTAAGAAGGTTCTAAGTAGAGTTTCAAAATGCAAAAAGAAGAAATGGGAACAAGAGACCAAATGTTTTGAGCAGGCAATTTATTGAAAAGAACAATTTAACTGAAATAGGCTGTTCATCAGCTGATCAAAAGTTTAAGACCACATCCTTTAAAAGCCCAAATCTGTGCAAAAATTTGGATTCCATGTCATTTTCTGTCAAGTAATCACACTGTCAAGACCTCTTGATGGGAAAAGCAAAAAGAACTCACTGCCTTCGAACGTGGCAGGATTGTTGAGCTGCATAGACAAGGCCTCTCACAGCGTGCCATCGCTGCTGAGGTTGGACGCAGTAAGACAGTTATTTTGCATTTCTTAAAAGATCCTGAGGTTTATGGAACAAAAAAATCAAGTGGTAGACCCAAAAAAATCTCACCGGCACTGAGCCGGAGGATCCGAACGGCTGTCCGTCAAGACACGGGACGATCCTCATCCCAAATTAAGGCCATTACTGGTGCTGACTGCAGCCCAATAACCATCAGACGGCATCTGCAAAGGAACGGCTTCAAAAACAAAAAACCTCTTCAAAGGCCACGTCTCCTTCAACGCCACAAAATTGCCCGTTTGGCCTTTGCAAGGGAGCACCAAACATGGGACGTTCAAAGTTGGAAGAAAGTTTTATTCTCTGATGAGAAAAAATTTAACCTTGATGGTCCTGATGGCTTCCAACGCTACTGGCATGACAAGGAGATGCCACCTGAGATTTTTTCAACACGGCACAGCGGAGGGGGCGCCATCATGATCTGGGGTGCTTTTTCCTTCAATGGAACAATGGAGCTCCAGGTTGTGCAGGGGCGTCAAACAGCAGCTGGCTACGTGGAGATGTTGCAGCGGGCATCCCTCATGACTGAGGGCCCTCGTCTGTGTGGTGATGACTGGGTTTTTCAGCAGGACAATGCTGCAATTCACAATGCCCGTCCGTTTTTCAGGAGAATAACATCACTCTTTTGGATCATCCTGCATGTTCCCCTGATCTAAATCCAATTGAGAACATTTGGGGATGGATGGCAAGGGAAGTTTACAAAAATGGACATCAGTTCCAGACAGTGGATGCCCTTCGTGAAGCCATCTTCACCACTTGGAGCAACATTCCTACAAGCCTTTTGGAAACACTCGCATCAAGCATGCCAACACGAATTTTTGAAGTGATCAACAATAATGGTGGAGCTACTCATTACTGAGTCTGTTTTTGAGACTTTAATTTCTGTTTTAGGGTTTTTTTTGAGCTATGGTCTTAAGACTTTTGATCAGCTGAGAACAGCCTATTTTTTTTTTTTTTTTTTCTTTATTTTTTTCTCTCAAAATTTATTTTCTTTCTTTCTTCTTTTTTTTTTTTTTTTTTTTTAAATCTTCTTATAACTTCTTAATATACAAAAATGCAAAACGTAAATTCTTACAATTTTTTAACTGGTCTTAAGATTTTGATCAGGAGTGTACATACATCTTTTTAAATAGGAGGGTAAGAGGAAAGATAAGGAGGGCAGATGAAAGAATAACAGTTCATCACATCAGCAGTGGCTTCAAGGAGAAATATAATATAAAATATCTCTCCTGTCCAGTCTGATTATTTGTCTCTCTAATATACAAATAATATATAAAACAGTAAATAACAGTTAATAACGTCAGCAGTGGCTTAAAATAGAAGTATAATGTATCCAATAAATCAATATTTATCTTTGTAAATGAGACAAAAAAATAATAAAATATCTGATAAAATCACTTAGTAAATACCTACTTATCTTTTTGGAGGGGAGGGCTCACAACACATCCTGTCACATCTCTTCTCTGGTCTGGACTGGACTGGACTGGACTGGTCTGATCATATTTGGTCTGGACTTGTTTCTTCTTTTTTCTTCTCTCTCTAAAAGACAAATAACATAAAGGGGAAATAACAGGTAATAACTGATGTATAATATATACAATGAATTCATATTTAATGTTGTAAATGAGAGAATAAAAATAAAATTCAAATAAAATATCTGATGAAAACACTTAGTAAATACATACCTATCATTTTGAAAGAGAGGGCTCACAAAACATTCTTTCGCATCTCTTCTCTGGTCGAGACTGGACTGGACTGGACTGGACTGGACTGGTCCTTTGCGTTGAAAGGAGCCAGTTGAGGTGGTTCGGGCATCTGGTAAGGATGCCTCCTGGGCACCTCCCAAGGGGGGTGTTCCAGGCACAACCAGCTGGGAGGAGGCACCGGGGAAGACCTAGGACTAGGTGGAGAGATTATATCTCCACACTGGCCTGGGAATGCCTCGGGATCCCCCAGTCAGAGCTGGTTAATGTGGCTGGGAAAGGGAAGTTTGGGGTCCCCTGCTGACCTGACCACGACCTGACCCCGGATAAGCGGTTGAAGAAGAAGATTTACCCCTCAGACGGTATGTCAACATGGGCCCCGGTGCAAGATGCAACCTCGGGTGTTGCTGGCCCTGCCAGATGCTCAGTCAGGACACAAACATGGTGAGTCACATGCAGGGTCCTTCAAGCCATCCCATCATATTCTGAGGCGTTTCTCTGGCCGAGACAGACGGCTGCTGCTCCCGTCCTCCTCGACCTTTCTCTTCTGCCTCTGCCCCTTTGCCCTCTCTGGTGACTCTGTTGCTCTGGAGAACTGGCAGAGGACTGACATGAGGACTCGTCCATCTGCTCCGTAGTCGCTCACTCTCCAGCGGTTTGTGCGCTCAGTGCCATCAGAGAGGTAAACATGGGAGAAGACTCTGGTCACATTCCTGCCATCAACATCTATGCATCTGATGAAGTTCCTGTGGTCCCCCATCAGCACTCCCACATCTGCCTTCTCAGGATGAGCTGGAGTCAGAATAACTTGAGTACGCCTGGAATGTGGAGCGAGCACCATCAGACCTGATGGTCCTTCCTCTACAGGAGACGGTCTGGTGTTCTCCCCCTGCCTCTGCTTCACGCTGACGAAGGGTGTGACCATCTTACGTGAGCGTTAGCTTCCCTTGTACCAGATTACAGGAATCTCATGGAGGCCTGTAATGTGGCTGTGGTACAGGCTCGGGAAGGACAGCCCCACGGACTCGATGCTTGTGCTGCTCAGAGGACGGTTCCTCAGGTTGGTGACGATCAACTGAAGGATTTGTCCGGGCCAAAACAGACAGCTGAATGGAAAGCCAAGGAAAGGAAAACATTAGTCCCTTTAGTCAGGATGACATGATTGGGCTAAGCCCCTTTTTTTTTTTTTTTTCTTTTTTCTTTTTTTTTTTTTTTTTTTTTTTTTTTTTTTTACCATTTTCCCCCATTAATAAATTCTCTTTTTTTTTTTTTTTTAAAGCCCAGATTAACAAGTCAAAACAGCTTTAAAACACAGTTCACATCATTTCACACAGAAGAACATAAAGACTCAGCAGGTGTTATTGTGGAAAACCTTGTTGAAGATTATTTATGTGGTTCAAGCCCAGTGTGAAAAACGTGAAGACTTTACCACACGACGTGACAGCAAACAGATTATAATCCAATTTCTGATTTGTACATTAAAAAGTTTCTGCTGTTAGATTTTGACACTTACACATAACAACAACAACAACAACAACAACAATAATAATAATAATAATAATAATGTTATTTATTACTCTTATTGTTACTGTTATTATTATTTTAGGCCTTTAGTTTTTCACATAAGAGCAGAGGGGCGTTGGTAGAACGGGTCGACCTATTTCTGTTGGTGATGTGATGGAAGTTATTTCAGAAAACATTTTAGACAACTGAGACGTGTTTTTATTTTTACACATTTTAATTGGTTTCAGAGGAAAAGAGGTTTGAAGATTTCCTTCATGTAAAAGCACAGTTCATTTAATGTTAGATGCAGACAACTTTTATTTTCATATAAATGTGCACTCCATAAAGATGTATACAGGCCAATCAAAGTGGAGGAAGTGTAGGCCTCACATAATATACATGGAGGACATCTGTGTCTAAGCGAGTTGCTGGCTCCAGTGGTTTACTCTGCCAAATAAACATCAGTATCAATAAGAGCAGCGAGACAGCCTTATTGCTTACCTCATTATGATCAGGTGTAGTTTGTCCCCCAGAGAGGGTTAGAAATATCCTCCTGTTCAGGAGCTTTCTTTAACGAGCCTGTCAATCATCACCGTGGCCACTAGATGGTGATGTGAGTCTCTGAATAAGCACCATGATGGATGAGCTGGAGCTGCTGCTGGTATTGGTTCATACTGCAGCTGTTTCTATTTTTGCTCTATTTTGAGCAGAACATGATAGAAAACAGCAAAATAGCAAAATACATGTTCACAAATTGGTCGAAATCCAAGTCAAATCATTATTGTTTTCTAGGATGAATTCAAATGCTACAGAAGACTGTGTTATGTCAAATTAAAATTGAGACCAGCCCTGGTGAATTCTTCGTCCTAGTTAGACATATAATAATATAAATGTGAAACATCCTGTCGCAACTCAAAATAAAAGCTTTCAGACCACTCCACCACTGGAAATCTTTTATTGTGAAGCAGCTGCAGCTTCCTGATGTTTGACTTTCTGTGCCAAAAAATAAACTAGCAATATCAGTAAAGGCTAATTTGCTGTGTCATAGATATTTAAAATGGTTTGCCTGAGAGTGCAGATGAGAAGCAACCACAATGAGTTGACCAGATTAAAAGTTGCATTGAAAGATGGAGTCGGCCAACGTCAACCCCAGTAACGTTTACTTTAACGGCTGTTGTTACTGGCCGGTGACAGACGGGACATTTGACATATGAGGGGATTACTTTTTGTTAATGGAAATAAACTCTTAGTGAGTCTAAATTAAAACCATTTAAATGTTTTGACACCCTGCCAATCTTCAAAAAAGTAACCTAGTTGAACTGAATGAAGAACTTCCTGTTAGATTACGTTGAGTTTTTCAGGATACATTATACTGACAATATGTTATCCAGAGTAGGCTACTGTCTATGTGTCCCTCACCGACAGTAACAGAGTAAACAGTTGTCTCCAAACTTCTACTTTAAACAGAGCAGTAATAGTAATAACGCTATGCTGAGGAGTTGTTGCGTAGTTGGTTACACTAACAATAAATCCTAAAATGCTGATCTCTGATTTGTTCCCCTGTCACGTCCTAACAAAATATATAATTGAAGGACTTTATGGCTCCAAACTATAGACCAGACCAGCATCACTGAGGCTGAGTTCCCTTTTGAGGGAACGAAACTCAGTGTCACAGGAGAGGAAATGACATAAAGCTGTTGTGTAGCAGTTAATGGAGGCTTTCACACTGACATTTGAGACACGTACAATACGAATATTCATGGTCAGTGTGGTAAATGGCTAAATGATGCTAGTGACAGAGACACGGCTGTTTCAGTAATACTGTCATACATTATGTCAGGATTCTGGGTTTTGTTGTTGAATGTTTCCTGTTTTATTTTGAAAATTGTTAATTTCTTTTGCCTCTTCCAGCTTTACTTCCTGTCTTTGTCCGTTGTCCCTCCTTTTGTGATTGTCTGTCCCGCCCTGATTGTTTCCAGCTGTGTGTCATCACCCTGTGTATTTAAGCCGTCCTTCCCTTTCTCCACTTGTTGGATCATCTGTGCACTTGGAGCTTGTCAGTCTGTTTCCTTGCGTCTCTCAGCATCTTTCCACTTTCTTTCTACGTCTCTCTGCTTCCCTCAGCTTCCCTCTGTGCTTTTCAAGTGCCCCCTGTGTCCCTCTGGCTTAGGTATACTTACTGTTTTTTTTCTCCTATGTACATTAGTTTTGATATTTTTTCAGCTTACATTAAAACTCGCTTTTTGTTAACTTGACCTGTCTCCTGTTTTCTGCACTTGGGTTCACCCCTTTAATTCACTTAGTCCCCCGTAACACATTATTGTTATAGCAGCATCAGACTGTTGTCTCCAGCTACATCTCAGCCTGTAGATCAAACAGTTGGAAGAAGTCTGTATAGAAGTCTGGATCAGCAAAATGTGTTGGATGGGGGAAGACTGATGGGACATGACCTAAAGATGTCACCTTGGGCTCTAAGGACACTGAGCATTTTTCCTATTTTAAATCAATAATGAAAATAAAGAGTTGCAGCCGTAATTTGGTCTATACCATCAGGGACTACAGTTCTGTCACTTAAATCCAGTCTAAATGTCAAATAAATCTTGCTATAGAGATGTCTCTCTTTGTCTCTCACACACGGACACTTTCCTTGGAGGAACATTTTGTACCTGCAGTTAAAGGTGGAGTCTGTGATTTACCATGAACACCATATCTATGAACCAGACTAACCTGTCTCCTCAACTTGGTGCTAGACGTCATGTTATTGAAATGTCAACACATACCCAACCTGAAACCGAATTCAGCAACATCAAGATTTGTAGGATCTGCTCTTTCATTTTTAATGTAATGTACAACAGTAAAGTAGTCACAGTCAGGTACTGTGCTACTAAGTCATGGTTGGCTCTTATTGTTTACTATGTGCCAAATGATATTTGGAATCAAGTTGTATATTTTGCTTGGGAAATATCACATCTAAACGGTAAAAACAACAGCCCAAACTTCACTTAGATAATTAATTTCAATTAAATTATAACTTTTTTTAGTTAACCATAAGACGGCATAGTGAGACCTCTGCCATTGATCCCCTGCGACCCCAACATTCATTACAGTACTGTATATCACATTCAAATAAATCTAGGAACACAAGTTAATTCAGTGGCTCATAAATTGGGGTCAGGCACACTTCAAAAGAGTCGCAAGATACATCTGAAGGGTCATGAGATGATTAATGAGGCAGAAAGGAGAAGTTGTACAGCAAAATGAGTATTTTTCCACTACTGTCTTCTTACTGTTCCAGCCCTCACCTATGGTCATGAGCTTTGGGCAGTGACTGAAAGAATGAGATTGGTTTCAAGCAGCTAAAATGAGTTTCCTTCAAACGGTGGCTGTGCTCAGCCTTGGAGACAGGGTGAGGAGCTCAGACATGTTTTTGGGAAATATTGTAGAGTTTGACCTCTTCAACCACGCCTTGACCAGTTATTTACATGAAACTATCTGAGATGTTTAGAGGAGCAATCACTCTTTGGTGAAACTGCTCACAGACATCTGACACATGACAAGAAAACCCAACAAGACAGGACAAGACATGGGGTCACAAGCCTCCAAGGTTGGCAACCACTGGTTCAGTCTTTAATAAAGCAATGTACTTTCTGCTTTCTATGGTCCAGAAGAGATGTCCTCCCAAATCAGACTGAGGCTGCTGCCGAGACTCAGATGTATGTTTGATGATCCTGTTCACGTGAAGGTGGCCGGGCTGAGGTCGAGACAGGTGGTCACCATGAGAGCCAGATCAACTGACGAGAAGGGAGTGGTGTTTAGCTCCTCGGCCACCTACAAGGCTGATGGGAACGGGGAGATCGACCTGGAGAGAGACCCCTCTCTGGGTGGGAGCTACATCGGGGTTGAACCTACTGGTCTGCTGTGGTCCATGAGGGCAGACACCCTGCACAAAAGGTTTAAAAATCATTTTCTCTAAACCCACATGTTGTGAAGTTCTCTGTGCATGAGGAGGAGGGGGAGGGCAGGATGCTGGCAGAGGCGACCAATGAGAGGCTTCTGATAGGAGACGGGGTCAGTCGGCTCCCCGTCAAAGAGGGGAACATTCGTGGAGTCCTGTTTACTCCTCCAGGTTGGTCTATGTTTCTGTTACGCTTCAAATCATTCAAGTAGTAAAGTTAAAGGAAAATACTGGCATCATTTCATCTTGATTATTATTTACAAAGAGACCAAAACATTGAATTTATTCTACTAACAGTGTATCATCTGTCTTTTAATCCAGGAGGAGGTCCGTTTCCTGCTGTGTTGGATCTCTACACTGTTGGTGGTGGTTTGTCAGAGAAAAGGTCCTCTCTGCTGGCCAGTCGTGGGTTTGTGGTTCTGACCGTAGCGCTGTACGGTTGTGATGACATGCCGACAAACACCAAAGAGATCCATCTGGATGATTTTAAAGAGGCGATAGAGTTTTTAAAAAAACAAGATAAGGTGAGTGGTTTGATCAGTACTGTCCTCTGACAATCTTGATTTTTGTGTTGCGCCACATTTGGGGCAGCAGTAGCTCAGTCTGTAGGGAGTTGGCTTGGGAACCGGAGGGTTACCGGTTCAAGTCCCGCCATGGACCAAGAACTGAGTGTGAACTGGTAGCTGGAGAGGTGCCAGTTTACCTCTTGGGCACTGCGGAGGTGCCCCTGAGCAAGGCACCAAACCCCCAACTGCTCGGGGCGCTTGTCAGGAGCAGCCCCCTCACTCTGACATCTCTCCATTGTTGCATGTTTGTGCATGTGAGTGTTCGGGTCTGCATGTACCGTGTATAAGTTAACAACAGAGTGAAAAAATTGAATTTCCCCTCGTGGGACTAATAAAGGACTATCTTCTTCTTCTTCTTCTTCTTTGCTAATTTGTTTGGTGTTATTTTTAATACCACGTCTTGTGGCACTAAAGTTGTAATTTATTTACTCGGAGGCTAAAATGTGTATTTCCATTTATGTTTATGTACAAAAGAGCCAATGTGTGTGGCATCACGAGAAATGCTAAAAAGCAGCTAATAGTTTGCTTGTTTTTCCACAGGTTGGCAGTAAAGGAGTTGGTGTAATAAGCCTTTCAAAAAGTGGAGATCTTGCACTTTCAATAGCCTCTTACCTACCAGATGTTGATGCAGCAGTGTGGATCAACGGCTGCTCTGCCAACACACTTTTCCCCCTCTACTGTAAGAAGAGCCAAATCCTGCCTGCTTTAATGTTTGACATCAGCAAGCTCGTTCCCACTGAGTCAGGGGCCTTCATTACCAAGAATGCTATGCATAATCCGCTGGCAGAGGAGAACATGGCCACCCTGGTCCCCATTGAACAAGCCAAGGGACGTTTCCTCTTTGTGGCATCAGAGGACGACAACAACTGGGACAGCAAGTCTTACATGGACATGATGGTGGAGAGACTGAAGAGTCATGGGAAGGACAACTTTGAGACTGTGTGTTACCCCGGAGCGGGACATTACCTAGAGCCACCTTATGGACCATATTGCTACTCCAGTTTTCATGTGGTTGTAAGTGAGACAGTCCTGTGGGGGGGTGAGCCCAAGTCCCACGCAGCAGCTGAAGTCCTCCTGTGGAAGAGGATCCAGCAGTTCTTCAGTACTCACCTGAGCTGTGATCCTGCACAGACTAAAGGCAAATTATAGAAACAAATACTGTGTCATGATACAGAAGACATATGAACAGATGAATCAGCTGCCAGTTAACAGTAAATAATTGTATATGAATGAAGCTAACAATATAATGTTTTTCAGTTTCATGTATTTCAAGACTGACCGATCATAACCTGATGCAGTTCTACTACTGTACACTGTCAGAAAATGCAATTTTTTTATGTTGTGCTCATAGTGATAATGGGTCTACTCTACTTATAATACAAGCTTGAGAACAGAAAGTGAAATTGACAAGTTTTACGTAAAAATGACACAGAAAATGGAAAAATACCAAACTGATGAAGACGTGGTAGACATGATGAAAACCATGGGTCAGATCGGCGTCATCAACCACTGAATGAGAGCAGTGCGGAGCGGCAGCCATTAGCTAGCCAGTGGGGCACACAAACAGGGACTCATGCACCCGGGGCCGGACCGCTACTTTCTGTAACAAAGCACACAGAAGCTGTGATTACAACACAGAGAGGGAGAACGACTTCATTCTCTGCTCATTTTGACGTTACTGCTTTATATTTTTATGAAGCAAATAGTTGTTTGCTGCTTTATTAAAGCCCTGAATTTCATAGAGACCCTTTAATTAGAAAGTTTCTACGATAATAAGAGGGCAAGATAAGAAGCGTACAGGATCCAATACGTAACATCATTCTCATCATTTTCTCATTAAAGAATTTTCACAGATTTAAATTAAATGATATAAACAAGATATGCCACAGCTAGTTAACAGAGAGTCCTCACAACATCTGTTGAGGGAACAACATTCAGATGAGTGACCTCCAAGGTTGCCCTGTTTACAGATGTGGTTGGTGGAGTGTGACCTCCTCTGGAGGACTGATACATAAAACCTCCTCGAGCTCCAGGCAGTGTTCTTGGTCCTTCAGCACTTCGGGGCCCCTGGTATGAGAAAACAAACAATGGTGGTTTACATCAACAAGCAGGGCGGAGTTCAGTCTGCTGCCCTGTTAGAAACAGTGGAGAAGCAGTGGTTGTGGGCCTCAGAGCACCCTGTTTCTGAAAGCTCTCCACATTTCAAAGTCGGGGGAAGGGAGGTGGTACCCACTGCCCGCTATGGTTCTCCCTGGCATGGCAGTACAACCAACCCCTAGGAGGTGGACACATTTGCAAACGTGCCATGGCCAAGAAAGCTGCTGTATATCTTCCCACCACTCCATCCTATCACTCCCCTACTGGAGAAAGAATCTGGAGAGACTGTCTGTGCAAGTTAAGATAAGATAAGATGAACCTTTATTAATCCCCATAGGGAAATTCAGTTTTTACACTCTGTTGTTAATTTCACACAGTACACCTACATGCATTCATGGAGAGATGTCAGAGTGAGGGGGCTGCTCCTGACAAGCGCCCCGAGCAGTTGGGGGTTTGGTGCCTTGCTCAGGGGCGCCTCGGCAGTGCCCAAGAGGTAAACTGGCACCTCTCCAGCTACCAGTTGGTCTTGGTCCATATTGGGACTTGAACCGGTGACCCTGCGATTCCTAAACCAAGTCCCTACGGACTGAGATACTGCCACCCCCAGGTGGCAAGAGGGTGATCCACCACTGCCTGTTTCAAGGCAAAGTGGTTAGGAACTGATTCAGATGTTGGTAGCCCAACCCTGGACCATCCTCCAGCTCTTGGGGGTTCTGTCTCAGCAGATGGGGGCAGTAGGTGCTTTGCCCACTTTGTGCCATCCTCTCCAGGCTTGGCTCCTGAGAGGGACAGGCTGAGGAGGGCTGGACTGTCTGTGCAAGTTGTGCAGACTACCCAGGTGGCAAGAGGGTGATCCACCACTGCCTGTTTCAAGGCAAAGTGGTTTGGGTTCCAGCGCTGCTGTGAGGAAAAATGGCTAGATGCCTGTCCTGTACAGTCTGGTCTGATGATTGAGTGCTGTCTCATGCTTCTATTGAAGTGTATGCAGCAGCCATTATTTCTTGCCGTGAGGGTTTTGGCATCACCTATGGCGATGAACTTTGGGTAGTGACTGAAAGAACGACATCACGGATTCAAGTAGCTGAAATGAGTTTCCTTCGTAGGGCGGCTGTGCTCAGCCTTACAGATAAGGTGAGGAGCTCAGACATCTGGAGGGAGCTTGGAGTGGGGCCGCTGCTCCTTCGCATGAAAAGGGACCAGCTGAGGTGGTTTGGGCATCTGTTCAGGTTGCCCCCGGACACTTCCGAGCATGTTCAACTGGTAAGAAGCCCTGGGGTAGACCAGAAAACGCTGGGAGAGATTACATATCTTGTATGGCCTGGGAACGCCTCGGGGTCTCCCAGGAAGAGCTGGAAAATGTTGCTGGGGAGAGGGAGGTCTGGAATTCCCTACTAAACCTGATGCCCCCGCAACCTGACCCTGAATAAGTGGAAGAAAATGGATGGATGGATGTTGTCTTATCAATATTTTTTTTTGGGGGGGGGGGGGGGGGGTTTGGAGAGTTTTACGTCTTCAATAAGACCTGGGCCAGTTATTTACAGGAAACCATCTGAGATGTTTAGAGAAACTAGTGTGTATTAACGGATCCTCTGCCAACACAATTATACCTCTATACTATAAAAAGAGTCAAGTTCTCCCTGTATTACTGGTTGACATCAACAAAATGGTTCCCTCTGAGTCAGGGGCCTTCATTATCAAGAGTGATAATCTGCTGGCAGAGGAGAACAAGGCCAACCTAGTTTAAATTAGAAACTTTCAACAGTAATAGGGATGCAGAGCAATACATGTACAGTATCCAACATGAACATCACAAGGTGCACGTACGGTACATTAGTCTGTCATGTATAATTATCAATGTGGCCATTTATTAATGGCTATATTTGTGGGGGACGGAGCCTTAACCAATCCAGTCTTTTAAATCCTTCAAGTGTCCTTTCTCTCATTGAAAATAAAGCAGCTTATTGTAATGTTCAATACCGACTGTCTGTCTTGTTTACTGTAAACTTGTTTCTTTTCTCTAACACCATGACTATTAGCTCAACTAGACCTGTCTCCATTGCACTGGGCATCATGTTATTGACATGTCAACACATACCTGGTTGGACACCATGAGTGCCCTTTAAATCTCAGCCTAATTGTTGTCTGTGGAATTTAAACTACATCCATGACGTTGACTTACATAATGTCCAGCTGTAGCCTACATCCATATACTAACCATCAAGAAGCTGAATTTCTGGCGGGCGTCCTTGATGGTCTTCTGGACAGCTGTAAAGTCAGCAGCCTTCTGCGTGTACTGAACTAGACCGAGAGATACATGGTATTCACAGTGTACTGTATGAATAGTAATTTACTCAAACTCCAAATGAAATATTTGAATATTTTGAGATACCTTTTTCTTTCTTTTTGAGCTGTAGGCTGTAATTAAAAGTAAAAGATGCTTGAAACATTTTAGTTTACATGAAATGAGTCTAGAATATAGAAAATCTTCACTTTCTTAAATAACTGGTGAAGAATATGGAAGTTTTTCATGATATTCAATGTTTTTCAGCAGCACCTGTACATAAAGACATATTTAACAGCGCAATGTGTATTTCAGTGAAAGCGACTGATTGGTTCAGTCAGTCAATAAACCATCTCAGTGCGTCTCTATCTGCCTCAGAACGGCAGTGTGTCCGGGCTCAACGCCTCGTCCTCGGGCTGAAAACTGACTGTCGAGGAGCTCCAGACAAACTGTTCTGTCTCTCACCACACGGAGGCAACACGTCCACTTCTTCTGTTTCCTCCGTTCCTCCCATAAACTGGACGCTCAGCAGTTCCTCCTGCGTGTTGCATTCATCCATCTCATTGCAGCACTCCTTTAAACAATTTATTAGCCATTCAGTTTTACAGTTTCAAACCCCCCCCCCCCCCCCAAAGACATTCCATTTCTAGAGAGACTCTTTATGAACCAGTTAGCTCAGGATTCACTGGAAGTCTTGCTGCTCGATCACATAAAAACTAAAAGTGTTTTTACCACACTGGCGAACCAATTTTCTGTAGTTCAGGATGCTCATGTGAAGACTGTTGTATAGTTAATGAGGACTGGGATAAAGTCAAAAGTAGCTAAATCTGATAACTTATATATTTCACTATTATTGCTCATACATGCATATAGGTAACTGTATATCTTCCATGTAAATGTGATTTAGTTTTCTTTTTTATGTCTTCTTTTAGTGCAACATTTGTGCTCTATTTTATTGTTTGAGTCAATTTTAAATTAAAATATTCAAATCTACATTTCCTGTGTAGAATGGAGGGGGCTGATCCTATAATGACCTTGATCTCTTGACCTTGAAAAGTCTCCAAAAGAGCTGATTGAAGGTAGCAAGGACATGTACTATAAACCTATTGATGCAAATGTAAACTCCAATGGGAGGAGTATTATCCAAGTTTGCAAAGATAATAAACTGTTGGTTGTGAACAACTTGCATACCATGTCTTACTCATTTCCTAGTTCTCTGATCTACCGCAAAAGAGATAAATGGATTTCTGAAATAGATTATTGTTTAACCACTGCTCAGTATCTTAAGTGTATCAGAAGCTTTGAAGTGAAAGAATTGAAATGCATCTGACCATGCCCCTGTGTCTTTAGGACTTTTGATTCCCGAACAAATGATCAGTGCAAAGATGTTGTTACAGCGTGCTCAGGACTTGTGTGTGCATGCTATTAACGCTAACTGTCATAATGAGTGGAGGTCTGGACCCACAATGCAGACAATAGACTCAATGGCAGATTATAAAAACAAAAGATTTATTAAAGGAAAGTCCAAGGAGCTGAAGCAGGGCGGGGGTTGCTGTGTGTCCAAGGTGTCCAGAGGAAGTCCAGGTGAGACTGAAGATGACGGAGTGAGGCTGAGTCAGGTGGAGAGGATTTGTGAGGTCCAGAGGGGTAATGGCAACAAACAGGAAACACTGGAGACAGGAAAAAACACTAAGTCAAAAAGCTGGGCTACAAAGCAGGTAAGAGATCACTGAAAACTACTGAGCCAAAATACTATACCACAGAGGGAAGCTGACAATCTGGCAGCGAGCTGTGAACTGGGCCAGGGTTTTATCCAGAGTGAGTGAAGGTGGCTTGATTGCAGATGGCTGGCAGGTGTGCAGGTGAATGGTGGCTCCAGCTCCGCCCCCCTCCAGACTCACACACACAGAGAGAACAAAAACATGGAAAAACCACTTGGATCCTAGGATCCTGACACCAACCCTGACAAGCCCCTTTGTATGAGACCAGTGGCCTTTACAAATATTAATGCAGAGCAATTTGCTCTTAACATACTTTCACTGGAAACACCTGTCATCACCTTTGGTCAGAATCCAGATGATATCGCTATGTGGTTCACTGAATCCTTGTATAACTGTACTGCCCAGAGCAGGCGAGTCAGCCCTAGACCCCGGGCACACAACCCGCTTAGGAACCAAGAAGCACTTCCACTCCGCTGGCAGCGAATATTGGAGTGTGGTGATGCTAAAATGTTATGGCAAGCCATTGATTGTAAGGGGGAGTTCTCCTCATCCCCTCGACAAGATATGCCTTCTGAAAGGGACTTTCAGGAACATATGGAGAGGCTACTGAACCCTCCTGTCGGTGAGAGAGAAAACCTGCTATATATGGAGGACTATAATGTCAACATGCCACTTCTAGATGACCCTATCACAATGACAGAAGTCCAGCATGTGATTGACCACCAGCTAAAGGCTGGAAAAGGTGCAGGACCCCATGGTATAAGCCCAGGTGTGTTCAGACTTCTGCCAAGTGAATGGGTGATGTTTCTATGTACACTCATGAACTCCATATTTGTAACTGGCTTTCCAATGAGCTGGGCCCCTGCTAGACTGATCATGTTATTTAAGAAGGGCAACCGATTTGATTGTGACAATTACCGGAGCATAAGTGTGATCAACAGTGCAGCAAAGTGTATGACTATGTGCTTAATAACAGATTGATGTCCTGGTATAGACCATTCAGAGAGCAGGCAGGAGCTCAACCTAAAAGGAGGTGCATAGAACACATTGTGGCACTTAGACTTATCTTTGGACACTGTGCCAGAAAGAAGCTGCAACTGTATGTTGCCTTCATAGACTTTTCCAAAGCCTATGACAGGGTCCCAAGAGGGAAGCTGCTCAAAGTCTTAAAGAGCCTGGGAGTTGGAGTTACTATGCTCTCGGCTCTGATGTGACAACAAGTATCTTGGGCTCCACCACAATAACAGCATCCATCGGAGTGAGGCAAGGATCCCCTACATCCTGCTTCCTGTTTGTGATGTTTGTCGACATGCTCATCAGAAAGTTGAAACAACAGTGTGGAGATGATGGTTTCCTAAAATGGCTGCATGTCCTAATGCTAATGGATGACACTGTTATCCTAGCAACATCAAGAGAAAGGCTGACTGAGAAACTGAAATGATAATGACAAGCAACCTATACAGCTTGCTCCATTTACAGTGGAGCACTGTGACAGTTACACATATCTCAGAGCTGCATTCACTGCTGATGGAAATGCCCGAAGCTCACTTGCCCTACATGTAAAAGAGAAGACAAAGCACTTAGACAAACTAATCATCTTCCTGTCCACCAACTACAATGCTCCTTTTTGTGTAAAACGTGAGGTTTTTGAGGCTTCCTTTTCATCAGCTATCTTGTATGGGTGTGAGGCTTGGTTACAAATTCCCTTAAAGGCTGCTGAAACTCTCTATATGACTGGAGTGAAATCCCTACTTGGGGTGAGGGGTACTACACCTAACCTAACATGCCCGTTGGAAGCAGGGCTGCCCTCATTGCAAGCTCTAGTATGAGAAAAGCAAGCCAGGTTTTTCACCAAAATACAACAGCGAAATGTCTGATGTTCCTTGTGGCATGTTATTGAACTGCTAAAGCAGGAGAACCAAGTCATGTATATCTGAGTTAATGGATAGTCAATGTCATATTGAGAATGGCCGAAGGGACATGATTCGTAAACTGCAATCCAAAGAAGAAACAAGATATAAGACTTACCAAGATATCAATCCAGATTTATCTGTTCATCCTCTCTAAACAGGCACCAGCAGTACACCTTACATTGAGTACTTTTTGAGGATAACCTTTACACGGCTCCGGTTGTCCTCTCATAGACTGGGTGTGGAAATGGGAAGGTGGAGTCGCACACCACCTGAGCAGCGTCCATGTCAATGTGAGACCGGCATACAAAATGAACAGCACATACTGGTGTGTCCCCTCACACAAGACATCAGAGGGAAATATGGACTTGAGTATAAGGACCTGAGCTCACTGTTTGTGGGCACTAACAGAGAAATTTTGAGTATGTTACATGCTTGCCTGTCACGTTTGGAGCAATAGAAAGCTTCTGCTGTCTGAGTCAAGGGTTTCTTTGTTGTATTTTCATGTATTGTAATTTGTACCTTTTTTAAGTTGATGGGTTTCGATTATTGTTCTGGACCCAATATTTTATACATTTGTGTCAATAAAGTAAACTAAAATAAAACTATAAGGGTTAAAATAACAAAAAAAACTGCTTCAGGACACATCTGTTCAACAATATTTTTATCTGAAGTGTTTCTATATACTTAGTAGTATATAGATAAGTATTTCTTTTGTCTATAGGCCTATCACCTGTTGCTGCACTGTTGAAGGGCTCCTGTAAAGTCAGTCTCTTAGGAGGTAAAGGAAGGTGTGGTTCACTTGAATGTGACAGACCAGGATTGAGTCTATAAGTTCCCCCTAACTTTTTTTAGGGCCCTTGTTTAAAAAGAGGAAAATATACTGTAAACACAGTGACTTGAATAACTCATAATAGTCAAAAACAGCTCAGCCTTCAGCTCTTTAGGGCGCTGCTAGTGTGGTTTCTTTTCCTGAGACAAACAACCACCTAATACTTTATATCTTTGAATTACTGATTTAAACGTGTGTTTAATGAGGTGAAGATGAATTAAAGGCTGATGTTCTCACTGCAGGCATGTTAAGAGTGAAATGTGACCTGAACCCTCATGTGCTGTTGGGGATGTTTTCAGCCACTAGGAGTCATTTTTCACCCTTAAATTGGCCATAAATCTCACTGTATTTTATCAAATTGAATAATTTTTGGTGAGGAACCTTAATTTAACATACATTTTGGAAATACGATTTCAAAACTTTCAAAAGCTCAAGAATACACAGAGGGCAAATTCACTACGCACGTGATGTTCGGGCTGAAAACAGCCAATAAAATGAACAGCTGTAAAAACATAACAGATCAACTTTTTTTGGTTAAATCTGTTAACCAACCTCAGTCCTGATCAAAACAACTAAATATTTAAATATTTTCAGAATTTTAACTCTTTAAAAGTCAATTTCAAATGTGATGTCACTGATTTGGGAAAAAAAAACACAAAATTACGTATTTTCAATATAAAAAGTTATCAGAGAATGGATTAATTTTAACCTTTATCACAGTCTTAGACATGTCAAAGATTAGTAACAACATTGACTTGGATGAATTATTAGTTTTTGTGCAGCATCAGAATAAATTTTTTACTCACACATGATGTTGGTGGCTGTTTTTGCCCCATTGACTGCCATTATAAACACATTTTTTGAATGCACAGCCATGACACTATATAATGATGCATTCTGCAATGTTGATGGTCCCCCCTGTTGAACAGGAGTAAAATGTGTGATTTTTACTGTTGATGACCAGGTTGCATCATTTAGCCACTACATAGGCCTGTACATGAAATGCGTCTTTTTGGATGATGGTAAAGTAAGTTTGAAACTACTTTAGAGTCTTTGTAAATACACTCTTCTTCCTCCATCCACTCCAGATTGTCGACAGCTCTCTTGCAGCGGTTATAGTCAGTGATGATGAGTGGCTTTTGCTCTAATTCATCCAAGTCAATGTTGTTACTAATCTTTGACATATCCAAGACTTTGATAAAGGTTAAAAACAACAGATTTGACCACAAAAAGTGTGAAAAAATATGTATTTGTTATATTTTTACAGCTGTTCTTTTAGTGGCTGTTTTCAGCCACGAACGTAATCAACGTAACAGTGTTTTGAACAGTGTATAAGGGTTAAAATAACAAAAAAAAAACTGCTTCAGAACACATCTGTTCAACAATATTTTTATCTGAAGTGTTTCTATACACTTAGTAGTATATAGATACGTCTCTCTGTTGTCTATAGGCCTATCACCTGTTGCTACACTGTTGAAGGGCTCCTGTAAAGTCAGTCTCTTAGGAGGTAAAGGAAGGTGTGGTTCACTTGAATGTGACAGACCAGGATTGAGTCTGGTTGCTCATCATATACTGTATCTACAGTACATGTAATATGTTACAGATAAGGGTTAAAAAAAAACAGAATAAACGGGGAAAAAGTTCATTTGTAGTTATAAACATATTCAGGATGTTTTTTTTTTCAATCACTTTTTGTCTTCAGAGCTAGTTATTATACAAATTATTACTAAAACTAATAATAATAATAAAACACAGAGTAAATTTTCGTAATATGATCAAGAGCAGATACATTTATATTGTTTTACAATTACAACCGGCCCTTAGAGGGCAAATATAATGCTGATGCGGCCGAGGATGAAATTGAGATTGACGCCCCTGCTCCAGACCAAAAAAGGCTATATTTGGACCAGCATATAAAACCAGCTGAGCCAACTTACTGGATATTTTCAGGCTATAGAGAGCAAATGAGAATTCCTCAATGCTTGTCCAGTGATTTATACATCAAACAAAACATTTCATATTACAAATGAGAAGAGCACAATTAATTAAAGTTTTTAAGATTTTATTTTTTTAAACAATAACATATAACAATAATATCTATCTATCTATCTATCTATCTATCTATATATATATATAAACGTCCCTCTCACCCTCGTAGGGTGGTAACTGTGTCCTTCTCAAGCTCGGGTCCTCTACCAGAGGCCTGGGAGTTTGAGGGTTCTCCTCAGTATCTTAGCTGTTCCTAGCACTGCGCTCTTCTGGACTGAGGCTTCAGATGTCGTTCCCTGAATCTGCTGGAGCCACTCTCCCATTTTGGGGTCACCGCCCCGAGTGCTCCTACTACAACGGGAACCACGTTAGCCTTGATCTTCCACATCTGTTCCAGCTGTTCTTTCAACCCTTGATACTTCTCAACCTTTTCATGCTCCTTCTTCCTGATGTTGGCGTCAGCTGGTATCACCACATCTATCACCACTGCCCTCTTCTGCTCTTTGTCCACCACCACTATGTCCAGTTGGTTAGCCAGCAGCTGTTTGTCAGTCTGGAAGCTGAAGTCTCACAGGATCTTAGCCCTGTTGTTCTCCACCACCTACACCGAAGATGGTGGAGAACAACAGGGCTAAGATCCTGTGGGACTTCAGCTTCCAGACTGACAAACAGCTGCTGGCTAACCAACCGGACATAGTGGTGGTGGAGAAAGAGCAGAAGAGGGCAGTGGTGATAGATGTGGTGATACCAGCTGATGCCAACATCAGGAAGAAGGAGCACGAAAAGGTTGAGAAGTATCAAGGGTTGAAAGAACAGCTGGAACAGATGTGGAAGATCAAGGCTAACGTGGTCCCCATGGTAGTAGGAGCACTCGGGGCGGTGACCCCCAAACTGGGAAAATGGCTCCAGCAGATTCCAGGAACGACATCTGAAGCCTCAGTCCAGAAGAGCGCAGTGCTAGGAACAGCTAAGATACTGAGGAGAACCCTCAAACTCCCAGGCCTCTGGTAGAGGACCCGAGCTTGAGAAGGACACAGTTACCACCCTAACTGATTTGCATCAGTGGACGGAGCTTCAGCCACCACTGCTCCATATTATACAATGACTTTTTAAAAAAAAGATTTGACACACTATACTCTACCCTGTTTAGACATACTATACTATGACTTTTTTTTACATTTTGACATATTTTACTGACCTTTTTTAAAATACTTATACAATGATTTCTTTTGCTGTTTCCACTTTTTACTTTTTATTGCATACTGTACTTACTTTTTTAATTAACATGTTTTATGACACACTATACTACACCTTTATGACATTTTATGGCATACTATAATATATTATGTTGACTTTTTTAATGACTTATGACTTTTTATATTTTACAGCATAATTTCAACTAACGTTTTTCAACATGACATACTATGACTAACATTTTTTGACATAGTGTACTGTGGCTATTTTGAGATACGCTATGACTTTTAATGACTTACTGACAAATAACAGTTTTCAACATACAATATTGTTACTTTTTAATGTACTATGACTTCTTTCATTATATTTTTCGACATACTATAGTGTGACTGTTTTCAACATACTACACAATGACTTCTTAGGAGTTCTTGGACACTATTATCAAATTACACTACTTTTTACATATTTTCCACTAATTATTTTTTTTTTGGTTTTACCTTTTTCACGATGCTATATCGAGCTTGAAAAGGACACGGATACGACCCTAAGAGGGTGTGAGGGACGTTTTTATATTTTATATATATGTATGTATATTCATTCAATCATTCATCGTCAACCGCTTATCCCGTTAGGGGTCGCGGGGGGCTGGAGCCGATCAATTAACCTAAATTGCATGTTTTTGGACTGTGGGAGGAAGCCGGAGTACCCGGAGAAAACCCACGCTTACACGGGGAGAACATACAAACTCCACACAGAAGAGTCCCAAGCCGGAATCGAACCTGCGACCCTCTTGCTGTGAGGTGACAGCGCTAACCACTGCACCACCGTGCAGCCCATGTATGTGTGTGTGTATATATATATATATATATATATATATATATATATATATATATATATATATATATATATATATATATATATATATATATATATATATATATATATATATATATATATATATATATATATATATATATATATATATATATATATATATATATATATATATATATATATCTCCACTTCTCCGTCTGAAATAATAATAATAATCACAATACCATTATTTATATGGCACTTTTCAAAAAACAAAGTGCTTCACAAAAACATAAAAAGCAGTGCAAATTAACAGGTAGTAATATATAAAAACAGAGTTGATACAGTAAAAATGACAAGCAAGGTGAAGTACTAAAACACAGTAAAAACAAGAAGAATACTATCAAGACTTAGCTGAAGGCAGTGAGACCTGGTCTGTGTCTGACCTTAAGACTGTTTCCAAGCAGCGGTGAGTTTCTTTGCCCCGGCTCTCTGCTCCACCCATTTGGCTTTGTTTGGCTCAAACTTCTCCTGGACGGCAACATTGTCTCTCTGAAATATAAAATAAATGAATATTACTTTTTTATACTGTACGGCACTTTTTCAAAAACAAATTTCAAAGTGTTTCACAAATACATAAAAAGCAGCACAAATTAACAGGTAGTAAGTAGTATGTTAAAATATAGTTGATACAGTAAAAATGACAAGCAAGGTGAAGTACTAAAGGAAGTACAGGAAACAACGTACTGCAATTTTTCCACCACTTCCTGTGTCCACTGTGTCTGTTTACAGACCACCATGTAAACATACATTATGTTTCACCTTGTCCAGTTTTGACCACACATTGTAAATCTCATATGAAATGGATGATTGTTGTCACATAACGCTGATTTCCTGTTGCCAGTAGGTGGCGCTATGACTTTTAATCAATATTGCCACGTAGATGTCGTCAGGCCTGGACTATTATGAAGTAGGTCAAGTTTGGGGCAGACTGGTCCAAGGACAGTTGAGTTACAGCAGTTTGTCATTCAATGGTGAATCATTTTAATTCTCCGCCACGCCATTTCAACACGGTTTCATAAAAGCACACGATTTGGACAACTTTTCATCACAAAGGTCTTAAGATGGTACTGATCAAATCTGAAGTCGATCGGGTTAAATCTGTAGGAGGAGTTCGTTAAAAATACAGAGCCTACAAATAGCAGAAAATCAACATAAAATCCAAAATGGCCGACTTCCTTCCTACCTGCCAAATTTCATACATCGAGGTGAAACATGCCGTCTATGAAATCAGCAGGGGGCGCTACGGAGCCAGTTTGCTACACCCCACTGTGGGACCCACGTCAAAATCCGATTTCACGCACTTCTGACAGGTGTGCCAATTTTCATAACTATTTGAATAGCCCAAGCACCTCGTTTTTCCACTCAAAGACGCAATTTAGTAATAAAAATAACAATAATAATAATCATTAGAAGAACAACAGGGTCCTAATAATAGCAATAATTACCTGAGGACGATGTTGAGGCGCTCTCAGAGCAGCGATGAGCTTCCTGGACGCTGCTCTCTGCTCCTCCAGCTGGATCTGGTGGGTCCTGGTCTGTTGCTGCAGAAGCTCCTTCATCTGGATCAGCTGTCCCTGTAATTTTTTTGTTTTGGTCCTCTCGGCGTGGAGACAGCTCTCCAACTCAGGATCCTTGTTCGTCTCAGACGCAGCGGGCATCTGAGCAGCGGCGTGAAGCTGAGCTAACTTTACCTCCGTTTCCTTCTGCAGCGTCTCGTAATCTAGTTTCCCCCTCGCTAACGAGTACTCCTGACTCCGGATCTTGACTGCCTGCTGCTTCAGGACCCCCTGAGCGTCGCTCAGCATCAGTCTGACCGTGTCCAGCTCCGATTTCAGGCTGCTGTCCTGAACCGGAGGCTGGACGGGTTCAGCCAGAGCCGTCTGAAGCTGAGCTTTCAGGTCCTGAATCTCTCTCTGCAGCAGGGCTTTCTCGCGCACCCACACAACATTTTCATCACACACATCTTTGTGGTCCAAATGCCAATCAAAGAAATTACCTAGTAAATCCTCATCGACATCGAGGAGGATCCTACCGTCGGTGGTCCTGCGGACGATCTTAGCCTCGCTGTCTTGCAGATGATCCCGACACTGCTGCTCAAGGGAAGTCAGGTAGAAATCCCTCACCTTAAACTCCTTGTCCTCGAAGTCGATGTAGTCCGTCATCATCTTGCTTTTCCTCTCGGTCACTAAATCCCTGCTCGATAAACCGCCGTCAGCTAACAACTGATCCAAATGTTTGTTTTGGGTTGTTACGTAGGTTACCAGCATTTTTCAAACTTTGTTTAATACACGCTTAATCCTATTGGTTTACAGAACTACCGTGTCCCTAAACTACATGTCCCATAATGCATCTCGATTTTATGACATGCGCGCTGAAGCGTCTGAGCATCAGCTGTTTCCAGCAGCAGCATAGTGTTGCTAATTTAGCGGCTAAGTCGCTATATTTAGCGAGTTTTCAGACCCCTCTAGCGAGTCTTTCAAAAAAGGGACTAGAGACAAATCCCGCATGCACGGAGCCGCCACTGGATGATGGAAATGTAAGATTTGAGGAATCAGACCCTGAAATAAAAAAAGTAACTCCACCAGAGTGTCTGTTTTGGTCACTTTTGCTGGTCCCAAGCCCGGATGAAGGAGGAGGGTTGGAACAGTGGCATTAAAAACAAACATAATTGACAGAACAAAAGTTCATTTGTAGTTATAAACATATTTAGGATGGTTTTTACTCACTTTTTGTCTTCAAAGTTAGTTATTAAATACAGTATTACTAAAACTAATAATAAAATGCAGAGGCAATTTGGTAATATGATCAAGAGTAGATATATTCATATTGTTTTACAATTACAACCGGCCCTTTGACGACCGACTATCACCTGAGACAAGCTGTGATATCTGGGCAGTTTGGAGAGCGACCAGCAACTTAGATAGATAGAGACAGATAGTTTCTAGATCATTTCTACTCTACATTAGAAACAGGCAGATAATTTGTATTTCAACAGTTTTACCAATATGGAAAACAAGCTGTGGATTTTTTGGGGGAGTCCACAGTTGTCTCTACTGTAACATCTGTTATCTGCTGCTTAAAATCATATTGCTTTACATAGTCAGCTTCTAACACCCTGTGTTGATCCTATGTATCAATTCATCACTATTATTCTTCCATATATGTGTTTTGTTCCTCCATAAAAAGCTGCATCTCACACATGCATAAACCAACTTTAACAGCAAGCACAACTTTCCTTTTGTTTTTCCAGTTTCACCTGTTAATACTGTCTATTAAGTCAATAGCACTGTGGCCTTTAACTTGTCTTAACTTAATAAACAAGTAAAGTTAATGTTTTATCAGTTCAAACTGCCCTTCTGTTTTATACTATAAAATAAATAAATTATCCAGTCTCAGATAACTTTTAATATTAAAAATAAGTCATTTTGTGTGTTTTCCCCTAAATCAGTGATGTCACTTTTGAAGGATTTTAATAGGCAGAGTTAAAATCCTGAAAATATTTAAATATTTAGTAGTTTTGATCAGGACTGAAGTTGATTAACAGATTTGACCAAAAAAAGTTGATATGTTATATTTTCACAGCTGTTCATTTAGTGGCTGTTTTCAGCCATAAACGTAACCAACGTAACAGTGTTTTAACAGTGTATAAGGGTTAAAATAACAAAAAACTGCTTCAGAACACATCTGTTCAACAATATTTTTATCTGAAGTGTTTCTATATACTTGTATATAGATACGTCTCTCTGTTGTCTATAGGCCTGTCACCTGTTGCTACACTGTTGAAGGGCTCCTGTAAAGTCAGTCTCTTAGGAGGTAAAGGAAGGTGTGGTTCACTTGAATGTGACAGACCAGGATTGAGTCTGGTTGCTCATCATATACTGTATCTACAGTACATGTAATATGTTTCAGATGTACCACAACTACTGAACAAAAACCTGGTATCTCCATGACAGTTCAGCTTCTGTAGGAGTGATTCAACACTTTGGGAATAATTACAGTGATATTAAACTGAAAGGTGATTACATTTCCTAAACTTTCTCTCTACTTGTCCGACACGCTTATCAACTTAATTTCTTAAAAAGCAACTAGCAGCTAATCCAGTTGCATCATACTTTATTTCCGTGCTCGCTGCTGAGAGTAGCTGCAGTTTTGCCGCTCCGGTCGCGGTGTGTTTGCAGGTTGTAGTATTATGAAAGTTTCTAATCTGTAGAGAAATAGTTCACAAATTTAGATATAAGCTTCCTGGTCTCTGGTGACACAGAAAGCAATTGTAAAAAAGTGTGTCTCTCACAAGTGGATTCAAAATTGGGAATGTTTTCCCTCATAAAGTGCCTGACAAAAAAAAAGTGTGTGGTAGATTATAATTTGAATTTAGCTGGCCGAAAGATTCAAACTAATTGTCTAAATTGTTGTCTAAAAAAGTCCTTTATGCACTTCAGCCCCTTTACACACCATACAGCAAATGCTGGAGTAAAGGCATGGTTGTGGCAAAATGGTGTAAATATTGAAATACAAAGGACTTTGTAAATATGTTTCATTGACAAAGAATATTCAGTGAATTTCTGACAGCAAAACTACAACTTTGGTTTCATGGAGGACATCAGCTCCAGTTTAATCAGAGGGGGGCAGAAATGAGTCATTCTTGATCTGGACAACCCCACTGCCAGTATGCCAGCGCCCAGCATTAGCTGCCCAGTAGTTATCTTTAAATACTGGAAGACCCAGACCGCCAACCAGAGTGGGTCTGGATAAATGTTTATGTTATTTATTTATTTAATATGATGAATTTAGTTTATGTTTTTATAACCTCTGTTCTCAAAGGTCCCAATTTAAAAGTCTACTTTTTCAGCTCAAGTCATTGTGCTGAACATGAAGCTTAGCTGGAAAGCACAAGATGTCAATAGATTAACCATGCGCCTCATCCATAGATCCATAGTAGAGGAGGGGGTGCCGGACGTGGCGAAACAAGTCCACGGCAGATGTGTGGGGACTAAGCCGGAACTGAGGTACAAATTGGCATGCAGCTCAGCGATGGTGGGCCTTGGGGTGGGATCCGCATGCAGCATCCCATTTATTTAAAGACGCTGCAAGCGGGTTAATGCACTGCACAGAGTCGTAAATTAAGAAATCAGATAAACACACATAGACAGTGATGGTGTGGATGTTTTTCTTGATGAATTTGAAGGTCTTCCCTTGAGAAGAAGCCTGCTGTTTTCACAACACACTGCAGGGCTTTTTTGCAGCTTTGGTGCAGCTGCATTGAAGACACTGACACTAGATAGTAAAATACTGACACAAAATACCCCATGTAAACATTGTACTCCCCATTCTAAAACTCAAATCACTTAAACAACATGATTATTTATCAATCTGTCCCTGTGGCAGTCAGTTTAAACGAAGTCTATGCAATTACACTAGATGGCCACTAGAAGGCGGGGGCGCCCTCGAGTGTAGCATCTCTCATGCAGTAACTGTTTATCGGGCACAGAAGAAGTCAGAGGTCAGAGGTTATGACAGCAGTGCGCCGTGAAGTTATTGAACCGTCACTGATGTGTTGTTTGTATTCCTGCACAGGTATGTATGATATGAAGACAGAAATAATAAATAAGTTGTCTAAGTGTAAATATTATTTTAATGGGCGGAAGTTGTGTGTTTACTTTGGATGAAAGATCGGCGCCCAGCGCTAATGTTAGCATGCTAGCTGTTAATGTCCGTGACTGTCAATAGCGGTCAGTTTATTCTATGCAGGGTTAAGCGCTAATGTTAAACTCTATCAGACTTTTAAGATATTTGTTTTATTACTGTGCAGTGTTAAGCGTTCACGTTAAAGTCTAGCAGCCTGTTAAAATATTATGCGATTTCCATGCAGTGTTGAGCACTAATGTTAAACTGTAGCAGCTCGCCTGTTGAGCCATTTTATATTGTTTCGATATTATTTCTGTTCAGTATTAAAACACATTACATTGGGTCAGTTAGACAGCCATGTCAGACCTGCGGTATTATGTCCGGCTGTAGGTGTCACTGCTTTATCAGGAGGAAATATGGTGTCAGCTCCGTCTGTTATGTTGTGTTTTGGTAACTTGACAGAATAATAATTTGAAGTGTATTGAAATTTCCTCATGTGAATATGGGATATAAATATCGTCTACGGTTTCAGGTCTACAGAAATGTTGTTTATAGATTTTGTACATCAGGTGTTGTGTAATGTGAGGAAGTTCAGTGACTGTGTGTATGGCCTAGTAAAAATATTATTTCAGTGCCAATTCTAGGTAAGATTTCAGTATTAGAATGACAGAAGAAGTCAGAGGTCAGAGGTTATAACAACAGTGCGCCATGAAATTACTGAACCGTCACTGATGTGTTGTTTGTATTCCTGCACAGGATGTCACATGAGGAACCATAATAAATGTGTTGAACCTTGAAGGAGTCATTCTTTTAAGAAGTGTAACATTTACATGAAACATCTGAGATGTTTAGAGGAGCTATTACTCTTTGATGAAACTGCTTACAACTCACAAACATCTGATACATGACAAAAAGCCCCATCAAGACAGGACAAAACATGAGGTCACAAGCCTACAAGGTTGAGAGCTACTGGTTTAATTTAAATGCAGTGTATTTTCTAAGCTTTCTGTTTCAGAGATGTCCTCCCAAATCAGACTGATGTTGCTGCCGAGAGCCAGATGTACGTTTGATGAGCCTGTTCAGGTGAAGGTGGCCGGGCTGAGGTCGAGACAGGTGGACACCATGAGAGCCAGATCAACTGACGAGAAGCGAGTGGCGTTTAGCTCCTCGACCAGCTACAAGGCTGATGGGAACGGGGAGATCGACCTGGTAAAGGACTTGTGGTAAGGACTTTATGTACAATTATATCATTGATATGATGGACACATTTTTTCTGTCTTTACTTTTTTCTATTTTCTATTATGTATATACTAATTTATTTTATTTGTATTGCTGCTGTAACGTGTAAATTTCCCCACTGTGGGACTAATAAAGGAATATCTTATCTTATCTTATCTCTCTAAAGTAACTTGTAAAGTTAAAGAAAAATGCTGGTATTATTTTATCTTGATTATTAGTAACAAGATCAAAACAACAGTGAATTAATTACTCTAACCAGTATTGCTTACTTCTTGAACAGGGTAGGGTGTGCTGACACACATCCTCACTGTGATGGCCGGCAACACAGCATCCCCTACTTTCCCCGTTCCTCCAGCCTCCCACCCCAGCTCACACTCTGGTGACCTGTCCAGGTTGTGAGCTGGGATCGGCTCCAAAAGTAAAAGGAAATCTGGATCCTTTGCTCTCAGAGATGATTTTTAGTTTACGTATCCCACATCAATTATTTTAATACTGCTACTGCTGACAGTAATTTGTTCTCATTGTGTTTTCACCCTAACTAACTCTGTTAATTTATCAAACTGAGGGTTCATATTGTGTTCATCTGTTAATGGTATTTGGTCACCTCCCCCGTACAACCACCATTCACTGCATCATCCAGGACAATTGTGTGTTTTTGCTTGTGATTCTGCTTGAAAATGAGCTTTTCTTCTGTTTTTTTTTTTTTTAAATTGTAAAAAAAAAAAAAATAAAGTACTAAAAACAAACTGAAGGCCATTTATGTGAATCCTCAGATATCTGATTTCCCGACAGTTGTCAAAACTATTTAAATTATTAGAAGCTGTGGTTTAAATGTCCCGTTCTTTTTTGTCTCAAACTGAATTAGAAAATGTTAAAATGTTGTTAATTAGAGCCCTTCGATATTTTGGGCTTCAGGTAATCTGTCAGACAAACAACACATGAAGTTTCATGCAGACTTTTACTGTTTAAACCCACTTTATCTACTGCAGTGATGGAAATAAAGACTATTATTTATGTGAAACTGAAACCTTGAAAAATAGTTTTCTGCTCTACCTTACCACTATGATGTCACTAGAAGTGATGATGACTTGTATTATTGACATTTTATACTTGTAGTACATGATTAATCCTGATTAATACAGAACAGATCAGAACAAATACACCGTGGTTAAGATATTCAGGATGTAATCGGTTCCCTCCAGATGTGCTGAGTATCAACACAAACACTGTAACTTCACTTGAAGACGAGTTTATTAGACTGACAGCAGCTTTAACACAAATATAAAGGGTGTTCATCATGTGAGTGCACAGATTAAACGTATTAGAGGGATTCATTCATTGTTGATTGAAGGAGCTTCTGCCATGTTAAAGCTGACACATGGAGCTGTGACACTTTGTGGAGACCTGGAGTCCAGCTGGATCTGTGTGTGATGACAGACGGGATGATGTTCAGGACAACCAGCTGTCTGTGATGCTGCTGCAGATGAGGACACATCTGGAAATAGATAAAGACAAGAGGGACCAACAGTTCATCTCATCGGCAGCATGGTGAACACATGAAGTATTTATTAGTGTATTCATTCTGATAACATTAAATATGCATATACATACATCTTTTTAAATAGGAGGGTAAGAGGAAAGATAAGGAGGGCAGATGAAAGAGAATAACAGTTCATCACATCAGCAGTGGCTTCAAGGAGAAATATAATATAAAATATCTCTCCTGTCCAGTCTGATTATTTGTCTCTCTAATATACAAATAATATATAAAACAGTAAATAACAGTTAATAACGTCAGCAGTGGCTTAAAATAGAAGTATAATGTATCCAATAAATCAATATTTATCTTTGTAAATGAGACAATAAAAGAATAAAATATCTGATAAAATCACTGAGTAAATACCTACTTATCTTTTTGGAGGGGAGGGCTCACAACACATCCTGTTGCATCTCTTCTCTGGTCTGGACTGGACTGGACTGGACTGGACTGGTCCGGTCATATTTGGTCTGGACTTGTTTCTTCTTTTTTCTTCTCTCTCTGAAAGACAAATAACATAAAGGGGAAATAGCAGTTAATAACTTATGTATAATATATACAATGAATTCATATTTAATGTTGTAAATGAGAGAATAAAAATAAAATATCTGATGAAAACACTTAGTAAATACATACGTATCATTTTGAAAGAGAGGGCTCACAAAACATTCTTTCGCATCTCTTCTCTGGTCGAGACTGGACTGGACTGGACTGGACTGGTCCTTTGCGTTGAAAGGAGCCAGTTTAGGTGGTTCGGGCATCTGGTAAGGATGCCTCCTGGGCACCTCCCAAGGGAGGTGTTCCAGGCACAAGCAGCTGGGAGGAGGCCCCGGGGAAGACCTAGGACTAGGTGGAGAGATTATATCTCCACACTGGCCTGGGAACGCCTCAGGATCCCCCAGTCAGAGCTGGTTAATGTGGCCGGGAAAGGGAAGTTTGGGGTCCCCTGCTGACCTGACTGTGACCTGACCCCGGATAAGCGGTTGAAGATGAAGATGAAGAAGAAGAAAAAAAACCAACCCCTTTTCCACCCTTTAAAAAAAAAAAAAATTATTTTTAAAAAAAAACCACCCCCAAAAATAAAAAAAAAAAAATTTTCCCCCAAAAAAAACCCCCCCACCACCCCCCCCCCCCCAAAATTACAAAATCCCCCAACAAAAAACAGAAAAAAAAAAAAAAAAAAAAAAAACCATTTTAATTCAAAATCTTTTACCCCCCCCCCCCTAAAAATGACTCAACCTTTACAATGTTTTCAAAACAAAGTTCACAAAACATTAGCCAAAATGAACAGACAAACCACCACACAACAACAAAAACGAAACAAACAACAGCAGAAAAAACACAAAAACAACAAAACACACAGGAGCACCCCGAGATTTTTATTAAAAAAAATATTTATATATTTATTTTTTTTATTTTTTTTTTTTTTTTTTTTTTTTTTTTTTTTTTTTTTTTTTTTTTTTGGGTTTTTTTTTTTTTTAAAAATTTTAATTTTTTTAATATTTTTTTTTTTTTTTTTTTTTTTTTTAAATTAACCCCAAACCCCCTCTTCTTAAATAAAAATTACATTTTCTTTTTCCATTAATTATATTTTTTGTTTTTCTTTTTCCCTAAATATATTATAATATATTTTTTTTTTTTTTTTTTCTTCTTTTTAATTTTTTTTTTTTTTTTTTTTTTTTTTTTTTTTTTTTTTTTTTTTTTTTTTTTATATAAAATTTTTTTTTTAAAAAAAAAAAAAAAAAAAAAAAAAAAAAAAAAAAAAGAAGATGAAGAAGAAGATTTACCCCTCAGACGGTATGTCAACATGGGCCCCGGTGCAAGATGCTACCAGGGACCTCCCGGGCACAGGCTGGCACTGAGGAGTAATAAATACATGTCTTTTCTGTCATGGTGGTGGACAGACCCCGGTGCAAGATGCAACCTCAGGTGTTTCAGGCCCTGCAAGATGCTCAGTCAGGACACAAACATGGTGAGTCACATGCAGGGTCCTTCAAACCATCCCATCATATTCTGAGGCGTTTCTCTGGCCGAGACAGACGGCTGCTGCTCCCGTCCTCCTCGACCTTTCTCTTCTGCCTCTGCCCCTTTGCCCTCTCAGGTGACTCTGTCGCTCTGGAGAACTGGCAGAGGACTGACATGAGGACTCGTCCATCTGCTCCGTAGTCGCTCACTCTCCAGCGGTTTGTGCGCTCAGTGCCATCAGAGAGGTAAACATGGGAGAAGACTCTGGTCACATTCCTGCCATCAACATCTATGCATCTGATGAAGTTCCTGTGGTCCCCCATCAGCACTCCCACATCTGCCTTCTCAGGATGAGCTGGAGTCAGAATAACTTGAGTACGCCTGGAATGTGGAGCGAGCACCATCAGACCTGATGGTCCTTCCTCTACAGGAGACGGTCTGGTGTTCTCCCCCTGCCTCTGCTTCACGCTGACGAAGGGTGTGACCATCTTACGTGAGCGTAAGCTTCCCTTGTACCAGATTACAGGAATCTCATGGAGGCCTGTAATGTGGCTGTGGTACAGGCTCGGGAAGGACAGCCCCATGGACTCGATGCTCGTGCTGCTCAGAGGACGGTTCCTCAGGTTGGTGACGATCAACTGAAGGATTTGTCCGGGCCAAAACAACAGCTGAATGGAAAGCCAAGGAAAGGAAAACATTAGTCCCTTTAGTCAGGATGACATGATTGGGCTAATTAAAGCCCAGATTAACAAGTCAAAACAGCTTTAAACACAGTTCACATCATTTCACACAGAAGAACATAAAGACTCAGCAGGTGTTATTGTGGAAAACCTTGTTGAAGATTATTTATGTGGTTCAAGCCCAGTGTGAAAAACGTGAAGACTTTACCACACGACGTGACAGCAAACAGATTATAATCCAATTTCTGATTTGTACATTAAAAAGTTTCTGCTGTTAGATTTTGACACTTACACATGCAACAACAACAACAACAATAATAATAATAGTAATAATGTTATTTATTACTGTAATTGTTACTGCTATTATTATTATTTTAGGCCTTTAGTTTTTCACATAAGAGCAGAGGGGCGTTGGTAGAACGGGTCGACCTATTTCTGTTGGTGATGTGATGGAAGTTATTTCAGAAAACATTTTAGACAACTGAGACGTGTTTTTATTTTTACACATTTTAATTGGTTTTAGAGGAAAAGAGGTTTGAAGATTTCCCACATGTAAAAGCACAGTCGGTGTGTCTGCTACTTAAACCTGCATGTGGCTATTTAACTGAAAACACAACCTGCAGACAACTTTTATTTTCATATAAATGTGCACTACATAAAAATGTATACAGGCCAATCAAAGTGGAGGAAGTGTAGGCCTCACATAATATACATGGAGGATATTTGTGTCTCAGCAAGTTGCTGGCTCCAGTGGTTTTACTCTGCCAAATAAACATCAGTATCAATAAGAGCAGCGAGACAGCCTTATTGCTTACCTCATTATGATCAGGTGTAGTTTGTCCCCCAGAGAGGGTTAGAAATATCCTCCTGTTCAGGAGCTTTCTTTGACGAGCCTGTCAATCATCACTGTGGCCACTAGATGGTGATGTGAGTCTCTGAATAAGCACCATGATGGATGAGCTGGAGCTGCTGCTGGTATTGGTTCATACTGCAGCTGTTTCTATTTTTGCTCTATTTTGAGCAGAACATGATAGAAAACAGCAAAATAGCAAAATACATGTTCACAAATTGGTCGAAATCCAAGTCAAATCATTATTGTTTTCTAGGATGAATTCAAATGCTACAGAAGACTGTGTTATGTCAAATTAATATTGAGACCAGCCCTGGTGAATTCTTCGTCCTAGTTAGACATATAATAATATAAATGTGAAACATCCTGTCGCAACTCAAAATAAAAGCTTTCAGACCACTCCACCACTGGAAATCTTTTATTGTGAAGCAGCTGCAGCTTCCTGATGTTTGACTTTCTGTGCCAAAAAATAAACTAGCAATATCAGTAAAGGCTAATTTGCTGTGTCATAGATATTTAAAATGGTTTGCCTGAGAGTGCAGATGAGAAGCAACCACAATGAGTTGACCAGATTAAAAGTTGCATTTAAAGATGGAGTCGGCCAACGTCAACCCCAGTAACGTTTACTTTAACGGCTGTTGTTACTGGCCGGTGACAGACGGGACATTTGACATATGAGGGGATTACTTTTTGTTAATGGAAATAAACTCTTAGTGAGTCTAAATTAAAACCATTTAAATGTTTTGACACCCTGCCAATCTTCAAAAAAGTAACCTAGTTGAACTGAATGAAGAACTTCCTGTTAGATTACGTTGAGTTTTTCAGGATACATTATACTGACAATATGTTATCCAGAGTAGGCTACTGTCTATGTGTCCCTCACCGACAGTAACAGAGTAAACAGTTGTCTCCAAACTTCTACTTTAAACAGAGCAGTAATAGTAATAACGCTATGCTGAAGAGTTGTTGCATAGTTGGTTACGCTAACAAATCCTAAAATGCTGATCTCTGATTTGTTCCCCTGTCACGTCCTAACAAAATATATAATTGAAGGACTTTATGGCTCCAAACTATAGACCAGTCCCTCCTTTTGTGATTGTCTGTCCCACCCTGATTGTTTCCAGCTGTGTGTCATCACCCTGTGTATTTAAGCCGTCCTTCCCTTTCTCCTCTTGTTGGCTCGTCTGTGCACTTGGAGCTTTGTCAGTCTGTTTCCTTGTGTCTCTCAGCATCTTTCCACTTTCTTTCTACGTCTCTCTGCTTCCCTCAGCTTCCCTCTGTGCTTTTCAAGTGCCCCCTGTGTCCCTCTGGCTTAGGTATACTTATTGTTTTTTTCTCCTATGTACATTAGTTTTGATATTTTTTCAGCTTACATTAAAACTCGCTTTTTGTTAACTTGATCTGTCTCCTGTTTCCTGCACTTGGGTTCACCCCTTTAATTCACTTAGTCCCCCGTAACACATTATTGTTATAGCAGCATCAGACTGTTGTCTCCAGCTACATCTCAGCCTGTAGATCAAACAGTTGGAAGAAGTCTGGATAGAAGTCTGGATAAGCAAAATGTGTTGGATGGGGGAAGACTGATGGGACATGACCTAAAGATGTCACCTTGGGCTCTCAGGACACTGAGCATTTTTCCCATTTTAAATCAATAATGACAATAAAGAGTTGCAGCCGTAATTTGGTCTATACCATCAGGGACTACAGTTCTGTCACTTAAATCCAGTCTAAATGTCAAAAAAGCTTGCTGCAGAGATGTCTCTCTTTGTCTCTCACACACAGACACTTTCCTTGGAGGAACATTTTGCACCTGCAGTTAAAGGTGGAGTCTGTGATTTATCATGAACGCCATATCTATGAACCAGACTAACCTGTCTCCTCAACTTGGTGCTAGACATCATGTTATTGAAATGTAATCACATGCCCAACCAGAAACTGAATTAGGCAACATCAAGATTTGTCAGATCTGCTTTTATTTTTAATGCAATGTGTAACAGTGAAATAGTCACAGTCAGGTACTGTGCTACTAAGTAATGGTAGTCCTTTCTGTCATTGACCATAAAGCAGCTTAATGTAATGTTCAATGCTGACTGTCTTGGTTACTGGAAACTTGAACTTAACCTTTTTCTCTATCACCATGACTATAATGTTAACCCTGATTCTTTTGTTGACAAGCCCAAGAACATCCATCCATCTTCAGCCACTTATCTCATTAGGAGTCGCAGGGCTGGAGTTGATCCCAGCTGGCACTGGGCGGAGAAAACCTGGAGAAAACGCTCGCAAGTACGAGGAGAACATGTAAACTCCACACAGAAGAGCCCCAAGCCGGATTTGGACCGGCAACCCTCTTGCTGTGAGGCAACAGTGCTGAAGACTGCACCACCGTGCAGCCCAGCCCAAGAACAAACCAGAGAAATCTTCAGGTCTAAAATATCATTTATTTAGGTCACGTGAAGTAAATACAGTGCTGGACCCAGAGTGACGGAGCTCCTGCTGCAACTCAGTCAGAGCGTCGATTTCCAGGTCTGATTTATAATCTCTTCTGGGCTGGTCCTCAGCTCGGCACTGGGCATCATGTTATTGACATGTCAACACATTCCTGGTTGGACACCATGAGTGCCCTTTAAATCTCAGCCTAATTGTTGTCTGTGGAATTTAAACTACATCCATGACGTTGACTTAAATAATGTCCAGCTATAGCCTACATCCATATACTAACCATCAAGAAGCTGAATTTCTGGCCACATTTCAGCTCCCACCATCCACAGACACAGGCTGGTCGATTCTGATGGCTTTCATTATTTCAAAATAGTTGTACAAATTTTGAAATTGTAATTATGAAATAACAATATGAAAATACATTTCCAACATCGTGTATGATTTGCCCTTTTGTTTTTAGTACACTGTACAGCATTAAAATGATCATTGGTACTGTAATAATACAAACAAGGTCATTTCTCAAATAATGTATATTTTGCTGAGGAACGATCTCATCTAAATGGTCAAAACAATGGCCAACACTGTGTGGCAGGTTTGTAATGACACTGACTCACTGAGGGTGGAGTACACTTCCTGTCTGTGCGTTACCAATACTTATTTCTTCAGGTGAGAAGTTGTGAGACTTTTATTGTGAAGCACCTCGAGCTTCCCGTTAACTTTGTGACTGTGATCAAACTTTGATATAGGCTTTGGACAGAGGAGCGGTCAAACAAACAGCTGTGAGCTGATTAGTCGAAGAGGTGCTCCTCTGGGCGAACATCAGCCATTAACTCCTGGAAGGTAAGCGACGTTTCTACCGGTCCGTTCCTGCGTCTGTTCGTTAGACTGCGTTTATCAGCGGCAAAGCATCACTGGGACTGCAATCATACGGTACATAACGTCTGAAAAATGACTTTATTATTTATAAACCGTAAACTCAAACTGAGCACGGGAGTGGCCACAGAGAGGGAAAACATATATTGAAGTCGTAATTTAGTGATTTTTACTTAGATCAGCAGTGGCCTCAATTTAATGAAATCGTTTACACGTTTAGTTCATTGGTGCGGTCGAGATAAGTGTATTAGATCTAACATAGCGCACCCCACTGCAGTCTAACTGGAGTGATGTTGCCCCTTGTCCAACCACAATTACGCACGGCAGTTCTGCTGGTTACATTTTGTGCAGCCAGCATCAGACTGTTGTAAAATATCCCCCAAACCCCTCGCGCTTATGTGCAAATTAAAGGTGTCATTTTCATATATCATGATACACAGTTTCTTTTGCGCATCAACTAGAGTTTCCACAGCTCCACGAACGGGTGGGCGCGTAATCCTTTTTAAACGATGCTGGCCAATCTGGAGCTCCACGTTTTTAACTGTAATACATGTAGATGTGGGTCCGTAGTAAACAACACAATGTGATGCGCCCTGCCAAGTGCGTCAGGACCGTGCCAAATGCACTTTTGGTAAACAGACGAGCTGTCTATCAGGTGTTCAAGGACCTCAAGGACCTCGTGGCAGTGTTACCATAGATGACACAAATCATGTCTTTCTCTGTTTCTGAAACAGGCTGTACCTGTCGTTTCCATTCACGAAAGATAGAGTGTGTTTTACTCATGTATGTATAAAGAGAACTGGATACAGCCTTGGAGGCGGGTACCTGTTCATTCATATATTTGCTGTACTGTTCCTTTACTGTTCCAGCTCCCACCTATGGAGCTCTGGTTAGTGACTGAAAGAATGATATTGAGGTTTGAAGCAGCTGAAATGAGTTTCCTTCGTAGGGTGGCTGGGCTCAGCCTCAGAGACAGGGTGAGGAGCTCAGACATCTGGATGGAGCTCAGAGTAGAGCTGCTGCTCCTTCATGTTGCAGAAGGCACCATTGTTTCTACTTGAGCCCATGGAGTTGATACGATTTTTCAGTGATCATTTCATTCATCATCACTTTAATATTAAATATATAGTTAACTGAATATTTTGGGACTTAGAACAGTTCAGAGGTCAGACAAAAGAAGCTAATTAAATTAATTGTTTCAATCTCAATGTGTCCTCAATGCGTCTTGAGTGTGTTCACACCTAAAGATGTCACCTTGGGCTCTAAGGACATTGGGCATTTTTCCTATTTTTAATCAATAATGAAAAAAACGAGTTGCAGCCCTAATTTGGTCTATCCCATCAGGGACTACAGTTCTGTCACTTAAATCCACTCTAAATGTCAAATAAAGTTTGATACAGAGATGTCTCTCTTTGTCTCTCACGCACGGACACTTTCCTTGGAGGAACATTTTGTACCTGCAGTTAAAGGTGGAGTCTGTGATTTACACCATATCTATGAACCAGACTAACCTGTCTCCTCAACTTGGTGCTAGACATCATGTTATTGAAATGTCAACACATACCCAACCTGAAACCGAATTCAGCAACATCAAGATTTGTAGGATCTGCTTTTATTTTTAATGCAATGTGTAACAGTAAAGTAGTCACAGTCAGGTACTGTGCTACTAAGTCATGGTTGGCTCTTATTGTTTATTATGTGCCAAATGATATTTGGAATAAAGTTGTATATTTTGCTTGGGAAATATCACATCTAAATGGTAAAAACAAAACCCCAAACTTCACTTCAATAATTTATTTCAATTAAATTATAACTTATTTTAGTTAACCATAAAACGCCATAGTGAGACCTCTGCCATTGATCCCCTGCAACCCCAACATTCATTACAGTACTGTATATCACATTCAAATAAATCTAGGAACACAAGTTAATTCAGTGGCTCATAAATTGGGGTCAGGCACACTTCAAAAGGTTCACAAGATACATCTGAAGGGTCATGAGATGATTAATGAGGCAGAAAGGAGAAGTTGTACAGCAAAATGAGTATTTTTCCACTACTGTCTTCTTACTGTTCCAGCCCTCACCTATGGTCATGAGCTTTGGGCAGTGACTGAAAGAATTAGATTGGTTTCAAGCAGCTAAAATGAGCTTCCTTCAAACGGTGGCTGTGCTCAGCCTTGGAGACAGGGTGAGGAGCTCAGACATGTTTTTGGGAAATACTGTAGAGTTTGACCTCTTCAACCACGCCTTGACCAGTTATTTACATGAAACTATCTGAGATGTTCAGATGAGCAATCACTCTTTGGTGAAACTGCTCACAGACATCTGACACATGACAAGAAAACCCAACAAGACAGGACAAGACATGTGGTCACAATCCTCCAAGGTTGGCAACCACTGGTTCAGTCTTTAATAATGCAATGTACTTTCTGCTTTCTATGGTCCAGAAGAGATGTCCTCCCAAATCAGACTGAGGCTGCTGCCGAGAGCCAGATGTATGTTTGATGATCCTGTTCACGTGAAGGTGGCCGGGCTGAGGTCGAGACAGGTGGTCACCATGAGAGCCAGATCAACTGACGAGAAGGGAGTGGTGCTTAGCTCCTCGGCCACCTACAAGGCTGATGGGAACGGGGAGATCGACTTGGAGAGAGACCCCTCTCTGGGTGGGAGCTACATCGGGGTTGAACCTACTGGTCTGCTGTGGTCCATGAGGGCAGACACCCTGCACAAAAGGTTTAAAAAGTAATTTTCTCTAAACCCACATGTTGTGAAGTTCTCTGTGCATGAGGAGGAGGGGGAGGGCAGGATGCTGGCAGAGGCGACCAATGAGAGGCTTCTGATAGGAGACGGGGTCAGTCGGCTCCCCGTCAAAGAGGGGAACATTCGTGGAGTCCTGTTTACTCCTCCAGGTTGGTCTATGTTTCTGTTACGCTTCAGATCATTCAAGTAGTAAAGTTAAAGGAAAATACTGGCATCATTTCATCTTCATTATTATTTACAAAGAGACCAAAACATTGAATTTATTCTACTAACAGTGTATCATGTGTCTTTTAATCCAGGAGGAGGTCCGTTTCCTGCTGTGTTGGATCTCTACACTGTTGGTGGTGGTTTGTCAGAGAAACGGTCCTCTCTGCTGGCCAGTCGTGGGTTTGTGGTTCTGACCGTAGCGCTGTACGGTTGTGATGACATGCCAACAAACACCAAAGAGATCCATCTGGATTATTTTAAAGAGGCGATAGAGTTTTTAAAAAAACAAGATACGGTGAGTGGTTTGATCAGTACTGTCCTCTGACAATCTTGATTTTTGTGTTGCGACACATTTGCTAATTGTTTGGTGTTATTTTTAATACCACGTTTTGGGGCACTAAAGTTGTAATTTATGTACTCGGAGGCTAAAATGTGTATTTCCATTTATGTTTATGTACAAAAGAGCCAATGTGTGTGGCATTACAAGAAATGCTAAAAAGCAGCTAATAGTTTGCTTGTTTTTCCACAGGTTGGCAGTAAAGGAGTTGGTGTAATAAGCCTTTCAAAAAGTGGAGATCTTGCACTTTCAATAGCCTCTTACCTACCAGATGTTGATGCCACAGTGTGGATCAACGGCTGCTCTGCCAACACACTTTTCCCCCTCTACTATAAGAAGAGCCAAATCCTGCCTGCTTTAATGTTTGACATCAGCAAGCTCGTTCCCACTGAGTCAGGGGCCTTCATTACCAAGAATGCTGTGCATAATCCGCTGGCAGAGGAGAACATGGCCACCCTGGTCCCCATTGAACAAGCCAAGGGACGTTTCCTCTTTGTTGCATCAGAGGACGACAACAACTGGGACAGCAAGTCTTACATGGACATGATGGTGGAGAGACTGAAGAGTCATGGGAAGGACAACTTTGAGACTGTGTGTTACCCCAGAGCGGGACATTACCTAGAGCCACCTTATGGACCATATTGCTCCTCCAGTTTTCATATGGTTGTAAGTGAGACAGTCCTGTGGGGGGGTGAGCCCAAGTCCCACGCTGCAGCTGAAGTCCTCCTGTGGAAGAGGATCCAGCAGTTCTTCAGAACTCATCTGGGCTGTGATCCTGCACAGACTAAAGGCAAATTATAGAAACAAATACTGTGTCATGATACAGAAGACATATGAACAGATGAATCAGCAGCCAGTTAACAGTAAATAATTGTATATGAATGAAGCTAACAATATAATGTTTTTCAGTTTAATGTATTTCAAGACTATGACCGATCATAACCTGATGCAGTTCTACTACTGTACACTGTCAGAAAATGCAATTTTTTTATGTTGTGCTCATAGTGATAATGGGTCTACTCTACTTATAATACAAGCTTGAGAACAGAAAGTGAAATTGACAAGTTTTACGTAAAAATGACACAGAAAATGGAAAAATACCAAACTGATGAAGACGTGGTAGACATGATGAAAACCATGGGTCAGATCGGCATCATCAACCACTGAATGAGAGCAGTGCGGAGCGGCAGCCATTAGCTAATCAGTGGACAGGGACTCATGCACCCGGGGTCGGACCGCTACTTTCTGTAACAAAGCACACAGAAGCGGTGATTATTGTGATTCATTCTCTGCTCATTTTGATGTTACTGCTTTATATTTTTATGAAGCAAATAGTTGTTTGCTGCTTTATTAAAGCCCTGAATTTCATGGAGACCTTTTAATTAGAAAGTATCTACGATAATAAGAGGGCAAGATAAGAAGCGTACAGGATCCAATACGAAACATCATTCTCATCATTTTCTCATTAAAGAATTTTCACAGATTTAAATTAAATGATATAAACAAGATATGCTACAGTTAGTTAACGGAGAGTCCTCACAACATCTGTTGAGGGTGATCCACCACTGCCTGTTTCAAGGCAAAGTGGTTAGGAACTGATTCAGATGTTGGTAGCCCAACTCTGGACCATCCTCCAGCTCTTGGGGGTTCTGTGTCAGCAGATGGGGGCAGTAGGTGCTTTGCCCACTTTGTGCCATCCTCTCCAGGCTTGGCTCCTGAGAGGGACAGGCTGAGGAGGGCTGGACTGTCTGTGCAAGTTGTGCAGACTACCCAGGTGGCAAGAGGGTGATCCACCACTGCCTGTTTCAAGGCAAAGTGGTTTGGGTTCCAGCGCTGCTGTGAGGAAAAATGGCTAGATGCCTGTCCTGTACAGTCTGGTCTGATGATTGAGTGCTGTCTCATGCTTCTATTGAAGTGTATGCAGCAGCCATTATTTCTTGCCGTGAGGGTTTTGGCAACAGACTGGTCTTGGCCACCTTTTCATGAAGTGGTTTCAGTAGGGGGTCAGGAGGCAACGACCAGTAGTGAGTGTGTCCTCCCTGTAGCAGGAACTTCCATTGGTGTTTGAGGCATTGGTGACGGATCCTTTTGACCCTCTAGTGTTTCTCTTCAAAGGCGTAGTCATTCAAGACAGCTTGCTGCTTGCATTGACCTCATCTAAGAAAGTATGAACTGACCGCCCCATTGGTGCACCCCAGTTGTTTGATGCTTCGTGGTGATCACAGCAGGCCTGCTGTCAGACCAAACCCCTCTTTAGTTGCTATGAATTTAAGGTGTTCATTCAGGTTGAGGGTCATAACACTGGATGCTTTTAACCTCTGCCCCATGAGGGTATTTTTGCTGTGCTGTTCTCTTAGCCTTCCAACCTTCACCTATGGTCATGAGCTTTGTGTAGTGACTGAAAGAACGACATCACGGATTCAAGTAGCTGAAATGAGTTTCCTTCGTAGGGCGGCTGTGCTCAGCCTTAGAGATAAGGTGAGGAGCTCAGACACCTGGAGGGAGCTTGGAGTGGGGCCGCTGCTCCTTCGCATGAAAAGGGACCAGCTGAGGTGGTTTGGGCATCTGTCCAGGATGCCTCCTGGACACTTCCGAGCACGTTCGACTGGTAAGAAGCCCTGGGGTAGACCAGAAAACGCTGGGAGAGATTACATATCTTGTATGGCCTGGGAACGCCTCGGGGTCTCCCAGGAAGAGCTGGAAAATGTTGCTGGGGAGAGGGAGGTCTGGAATTCTGTACTAAACCTGATGGCCCCACAACCTGACCCTGAATAAGTGGAAGAAAATGGATGGATGGATGTTGTCTTATCGATATTTTTTTTGAGGGGGGGGGGTAATATTGGAGAGTTTTATGTCTTCAATCAGACCTGGGCCAGTTATTTACAGGACACCATCTGAGATGTTTAGAGAAACTAGTGTGTATTAACGGCTCCTCTGCCAACACAATAATAACTCTATACTATAAAAAGAGTCAAATTCTCCCTGTATTACTGGTTGACATCAACAAAATGGTTCCCTCTGAGTCAGGGGCCTTCATTATCAAGAGTGATAATCTGCTGGCAGAGGAGAACAAGGCCAACCTAGTTTAAATTAGAAACTTTCAACAGGAATAGGGATGCAGAGCAATACATTACAGTACGGTACGTACAGTATCCAACATGAACATCACAAGGTGCACGTACGGTACATTAGTCTGTCATGTATAATTATCAATGTGGCCATTTATTAATGGCTATATTTGTGGGGGACGGAGCCTTAACCAATCCAGTCTTTTAAATCCTTCAAGTGTCCTTTCTCTCATTGAAAATAAAGCAGCTTATTGTAATGTTCAATACCGACTGTCTGTCTTGTTTACTGTAAACTTGTTTCTTTTCTCTAACACCATGACTATTAGCTCAACTAGACCTGTCTCCATTGCACTGGGCATCATGTTATTGACATGTCAACACATACCTGGTTGGACACCATGAGTGCCCTTTAAATCTCAGCCTAATTGTTGTCTGTGGAATTTAAACTACATCCATGACGTTGACTTACATAATGTCCAGCTGTAGCCTCCATCCATATACTAAACATCAAGAAGCTGAATTTCTGGCGGGCGTCCTTGATGGTCTTCTGGACAGCTGTAAAGTCAGCAGCCTTCTGCGTGTACTGAACTAGACCGAGAGATACATGATATTCACAGTGTACTGTATGAATAGTAATTTACTCAAACTCCAAATGAAATATTTGAATATTTTGAGATACCTTTTTCTTTCTTTTTGAGCTGTAGGCTGTAATTAAAAGTAAAAGATGCTTGAAACATTTTAGTTTACATGAAATGAGTCTAGAATATAGAAAATCTTCACTTTCTTAAATAACTGGTGAAGAATATGGAAGTTTTTCATGATATTCAATGTTTTTCAGCAGCACCTGTACATAAAGACATATTTAACAGCGCAATGTGTATTTCAGTGAAAGCGACTGATTGGTTCAGTCAGTCAATAAACCATCTCAGTGCGTCTCTATCTGCCTCAGAACGGCAGTGTGTCCGGGCTCAACGCCTCGTCCTCGGGCTGAAAACTGACTGTCGAGGAGCTCCAGACAAACTGTTCTGTCTCTCACCACACGGAGGCAACACGTCCACTTCTTCTGTTTCCTCCGTTCCTCCCATAAACTGGACGCTCAGCAGTTCCTCCTGCGTGTTGCATTCATCCATCTCATTGCAGCACTCCTTTAAACAATTTATTAGCCATTCAATTTTACAGTTTCAAACCCCCCCCCCCCCCCAAGACTTTCCATTTCTAGAGAGACTCTTTATGAACCAGTTAGCTCAGGATTCACTGGAAGTCTTGCTGCTCGATCACATAAAAACTAAAAGTGTTTTTACCACACTGGCGAACCAATTTTCTGTAGTTCAGGATGCTCATGTGAAGACTGTTGTATAGTTAATGAGGACTGGGATAAAGTCAAAAGTAGCTAAATCTGATAACTTATATATTTCACTATTATTGCTCATACATGTATATAGGTAACTGTATATCTTCCATGTAAATGTGATTTAGTTTTCTTTTTTATGTCTTCTTTTAGTGCAACATTTGTGCTCTATTTTATTGTTTGAGTCAATTTTAAGTTAAAATATTCAAATCTACATTTCCTGTGTAGAATGGAGGGGGCTGATCCTATAATGACCTTGATCCTTGACCTTGAAAAGTCTCCAAAAGAGCTGATTGAAGGTAGCAATGACATGTACTATAAACCTATTGATGCAAATGTAAACTCCAATGGGAGGAGTATTATCCAAGTTTGCAAAGATAATAAACTGTTGGTTGTGAACAACTTGCATACCATGTCTTACTCATTTCCTAGTTCTCTAAACTACCGCAAAAGAGATAAATGGATTTCTGAAATAGATTATTGTTTAAGAAGAAGAAAGAAGAAACGATCAGTGCAAAGATGTTGTTACAGCGTGCTCAGGACTTGTGTGTGCATGCAATTAACGCTAACTGTCATAATGAGTGGAGGTCTGAACCCACAATGCAGACAATAGACTCAATGGCAGATTATAAAAACAAAAGATTTATTAAAGGAAAGTCCAAGGAGCTGAAGCAGGGCGGGGGTTGCTGTGTGTCCAAGGTGTCCAGAGGAAGTCCAGGTGAGACTGAAGATGACGGAGTGAGGCTGAGTCAGGTGGAGAGGATTTGTGAGGTCCAGAGGGGGTAATGGCAACAAACAGGAAACACTGGAGACAGGAAAAAACACTAAGTCAAAAAGCTGGGCTACAAAGCAGGTAAGAGATCACTGAAAACTTCTGAGCCAAAATACTATACCACTGAGGGAAGCTGACAATGTGGTGGCGAGCTGTGAACTGGGCCAGGGTTTCATCCAGAGTGAGTGAAGGTGGCTTGATTGCAGATGGCTGGCAGGTGTGCAGGTGAATGGTGGCTCCAGCTCCGCCCCCCTCCAGACTCACACACACAGAGAGAACAAAAACATGGAAAAACCACTTGGATCCTAGGATCCTGACACCAACCCTGACAAGCCCCTTTGTATGAGACCAGTGGCCTTTACAAATATTAATGCAGAGCAATTTGCTCTTAACATACGTTCACTGGAAACACCTGTCATCACCTTTGGTCAGAATCCAGATGATATCACTATGTGGTTCACTGAATCCTTGTATAACTGTACTGCCCAGAGCAGGCGAGTCAGCCCTAGACCCCGGGCACACAACCCGCTTAGGAACCAAGAAGCACTTCCACTCCGCTGGCAGCGAATATTGGAGTGTGGTGATGCTAAAATGTAATGGCAAGCCATTGATTGTAAGGGGGAGTTCTCCTCATCCCCTCGACAAGATATGCCTTCTGAAAGGGACTTTCAGGAACATATGGAGAGGCTACTGAACCCTCCTGTCGGTGAGAGAGAAAACCTGCTATATATGGAGGACTATAATGTCAACATGCCACTTCTAGATGACCCTATCACAATGACAGAAGTCCAGCATGTGATTGACCACCAGCTAAAGGCTGGAAAAGGTGCAGGACCCCATGGTATAAGCCCAGGTGTGTTCAGACTTCTGCCAAGTGAATGGGTGATGTTTCTATGTACACTCATGAACTCCATATTTGTAACTGGCTATCCAATGAGCTGGGCCCCTGCTAGACTGATCATGTTATTTAAGAAGGGCAACCGATTTGATTGTGACAATTACCGGAGCATAAGTGTGATCAACAGTGCAGCAAAGTGTATGACTATGTGCTTAATAACAGATTGATGTCCTGGTATAGACCATTCAGAGAGCAGGCAGGAGCTCAACCTAAAAGGAGGTGCATAGAACACATTGTGGCACTTAGACTTATCTTTGGACACTGTGCCAGAAAGAAGCTGCAACTGTGTGTTGCCTTCATAGACTTTTCCAAAGCCTATGACAGGGTCCCAAGAGGGAAGCTGCTCAAAGTCTTAAAGAGCCTGGGAGTTGGAGTTACTATGCTCTCGGCTCTGATGTGACAACAAGTATCTTGGGCTCCACCACAATAACAGCATCCATCGGAGTGAGGCAAGGATCCCCTACATCCTGCTTCCTGTTTGTGATGTTTGTCAACATGCTCATCAGAAAGTTGAAACAACAGTGTGGAGATGATGGTTTCCTAAAATGGCTGCATGTCCTAATGCTAATGGATGACACTGTTATCCTAGCAACATCAAGAGAAAGGCTGACTGAGAAACTGAAATGATAATGACAAGCAACCTATACAGCTTGCTCCATTTACAGTGGAGCACTGTGACAGTTACACATATCTCAGAGCTGCATTCACTGCTGATGGAAATGCCCGAAGCTCACTTGCCCTACATGTAAAAGAGAAGACAAAGCACTTAGACAAACTAATCATCTTCCTGTCCACCAACTACAATGCTCCTTTTTGTGTAAAATGTGAGGTTTTTGAGGCTTCCTTTTCATCAGCTATCTTGTATGGGTGTGAGGCTTGGTTACAAATTCCCTTAAAGGCTGCTGAAACTCTCTATATGACTGGAGTGAAATCCCTATTTGGGGTGAGGGGTACTACACCTAACCTAACATGCCCGTTGGAAGCAGGGCTGCCCTCATTGCAAGCTCTAGTATGAGCAAAGCAAGCCAGGTTTTTCACCAAAATACAACAGCGAAATGTCTGATGTTCCTTGTGGCATGTTATTGAACTGCTAAAGCAGGAGAACCAAGTCATGTATATCTGAGTTAATGGATAGTCAATGTCATATTGAGAATGGCCGAAGGGACATGATTCGTAAACTGCAATCCAAAGAAGGAACAAGATATAAGACTTACCAAGATATCAATCTGTTCATCCTCTCTAAACAGGCACCAGCAGTACACCTTACATTGAGTACTTTTTGAGGATAACCTTTACACGGCTCCGGTTGTCCTCTCATAGACTGGGTGTGGAAATGCGAAGGTGGAGTCGCACACCACCTGAGCAGCGTCCATGTCAATGTGAGACCGGCATACAAAATGAACAGCACATACTGGTGTGTCCCCTCACACAAGACATCAGAGGGAAATATGGACTTGAGTATAAGGACCTGAGCTCACTGTTTGTGGGCACTAACAGAGAAATTTTGAGGATGTTACATGCTTGCCTGTCACGTTTGGAGCAATAGAAAGCTTCTGCTGTCTGAGTCAAGGGTTTCTTTGTTGTATTTTTCATGTATTGTAATTTGTACCTTTTTTAAGTTGATGGGTTTCGATTATTGTTTGGACCCAATGTTTTATACATTTGTGTCATTAAAGTAAACTAAAATAAAACTATAAGGGTTAAAATAACAAAAAACTGCTTCAGGACACATCTGTTCAACAATATTTTTATCTGAAGTGTTTCTATATACTTAGTAGTATATAGATAAGTATTTCTTTTGTCTATAGGCCTATCACCTGTTGCTACACTGTTGAAGGGCTCCTGTAAAGTCAGTCTCTTAGGAGGTAAAGGAAGGTGTGGTTCACTTGAATGTGACAGACCAGGATTGAGTCTATAACTTTGGTTTTATGGAGGACATCAGCTCCAGTTTAACCGGGGGGGAACAGCCACTAACAGAACAGCTGTAAAAACATAACAGATCAACTTTCATCAAATCTGTTAACCAACCTCAGTCCTGATCAAAACAACTAAATATTTAAATATTTTCAGAATTTTAACTCTTTAAAAGTCAATTTCAAATGTGATGTCACTGATTTGGGAAAAAATTACGTATTTTCAATGTAAAAAGTTATCAGAGAATGGATTAATTTTAACCTTTATCACAGTCTTAGACAGATTAGTAACAACATTGACTTGGATGAATTATTAGTTTTTGTTCAGCATCAGAATAAATTTTTTACTCACACATGATGTTGGTGGCTGTTTTTGCCCCATTGACTGCCATTATAAACACATTTTTTGAATGCACAGCCATGACACTATATAATGATGCATTCTGCAATGTTGATGGTCCCCCCTGTTGAACAGGAGTAAAATGTGTGATTTTTACTGTTGATGACCAGGTTGCATCATTTAGCCACTACATAGGCCTGTACATGAAATGCGTCTTTTTGGATGATGGTAAAGTAAGTTTGAAACTACTTTAGAGTCTTTGTAAATACACTCTTCTTCCTCCATCCACTCCAGATTGTCGACAGCTCTCTTGCAGCGGTTATAGTCAGTGATGATGAGTGGCTTTTGCTCTAATTCATCCAAGTCAATGTTGTTACTAATCTTTGACATATCCAAGACTTTGATAAAGGTTAAAAACAACAGATTTGACCACAAAAAGTGTGAAAAAATATGTATTTGTTATATTTTTACAGCTGTTCTTTTAGTGGCTGTTTTCAGCCACGAACGTAACCAACGTAACAGTGTTTTGAACAGTGTATAAGGGTTAAAATAACAAAAAAAAAAACTGCTTCAGAACACATCTGTTCAACAATATTTTTATCTGAAGTGTTTCTATATACTTAGTAGTATATAGATACGTCTCTCTGTTGTCTATAGGCCTGTCACCTGTTGCTACACTGTTGAAGGGCTCCTGTAAAGTCAGTCTCTTAGGAGGTAAAGGAAGGTGTGGTTCACTTGAATGTGACAGACCAGGATTGAGTCTGGTTGCTCATCATATACTGTATCTACAGTACATGTAATATGTTACAGATAAGGGTTAAAAAAACAGAATAAACGGGGAAAAAGTTAATTTGTAGTTATAAACATATTCAGGATGTTTTTTTTTTTCAGTCACTTTTTGTCTTCAGAGCTAGTTATTATACAAATTATTACTAAAACTAATAATAATAATAAAACACAGAGGAAATTTTGTAATATGATCAAGAGCAGATACATTTATATTGTTTTACAATTACAACCGGCCCTTAGAGGGCAAATATAATGCTGATGCGGCCGAGGATGAAATTGAGATTGACGCCCCTGCTCCAGACAAAAAAGGCTATATTTGGACCAGCATATAAAACCAGCTGAGCCAACTTACTGGATATTTTCAGGCTATAGGGAGCAAATGAGAATTCCTCAATGCTTGTCCAGTGATTTATACATCAAACAAAACATTTCATATTACACATGAGAAGAGCACAATTAATTAAAGTTTTTAAGATTTTATTTTTTCAAACAATAACATATAACAATAACATCTATCTATCTATCTATCTATCTATATATATATATATATAAACGTCCCTCTCACCCTCGTAGGGTGGTAACTGTGTCCTTCTCAAGCTCGGGTCCTCTACCAGAGGCCTGGGAGTTTGAGGGTTCTCCACAGTATCTTAGCTGTTCCTAGCACTGCGCTCTTCTGGACTGAGGCTTCACATGTTGTTCCCTGAATCTGCTGGAGCCACTCTCCCATTTTGGGGTCACCGCCCCGAGTGCTCCTACTACAACGGGAACCACGTTAGCCTTGATCTTCCACATCTGTTCCAGCTGTACTTTCAACCCTTGATACTTCTCAACCTTTTCATGCTCCTTCTTCCTGATGTTGGCGTCAGCTGGTATCACCACATCTATCACCACTGCCCTCTTCTGCTCTTTCTCTACCACCACTATGTCCGGTTGGTTAGCCAGCAGCTGTTTGTCAGTCTGGAAGCTGAAGTCTCACAGGATCTTAGCCCTGTTGTTCTCCACCACCTTCGGTGGTATGTCCCATTGGGATTTGGGTACTTCTAGTCCTGATATCCAGGGCCATAGAGGCCAGAATCTACCAGAGTAGATCTGACTCAAGGTGCAAGCTGTGTAAAGATGCCCTGGAGACAGTCCAGCACGTTGTAGAAGGGTGTAAGATGCTAGCAGGATCAGCATACATGCAGAGGCACAGCCAAGTGGCTGGGATAGTCTACAGGAACATCTGCACCCAGTATGGACTAGAAGTACCCAAATCCCAATGGGACATACCACCGAAGGTGGTGGAGAACAACAGGGCTAAGATCCTGTGTGACTTCAGCTTCCAGACTGACAAACAGCTGCTGGCTAACCAACCAGACTTAGTGGTGGTGGACAAAGAGCAGAAGAGGGCAGTGGTGATAGATGTGGTGATACCAGCTGAAGCCAACATCAGGAAGAAGGAGCATGAAAAGGTTGAGAAGTATCAAGGTTTGAAAGAACAGCTGGAACAGATGTGGAAGATCAAGGCTAACATGGTCCCCGTGGTAGTCGGAGCACTCGGGGCGGTGACCCCCAAACTGGGAAAATGGCTCCAGCAGATTGCAGGAACGACATCTGAAGCCTCAGTCCAGAAGAGCGCAGTGCTAGGAACAGCTAAGATACTGAGGAGAACCCTCAAACTCCCAGGCCTCTGGTAGAGGACCCGAGCTTGAGAAGGACACAGTTACCACCCTAACTGATTTTCATCAGTGGACGGAGCTTCAGCCACCACTGCTCCAGTATTATACAATGACTTTTTAAAAAAAAGATTTGACACACTATACTATACCCTGTTTAGATATACTATACTATGATTTTTTTTTTACATTTTGACATACTTTACTGACCTTTTTTAAAATACTTATACAATGATTTTTTTTTGCTGTTTTCCACTTTTTACTTTTTATTCATACTTACTTACTTTTTTAATTAACATGTTTTATGACACACTATACTACGACTTTATGACATTTTATGGCATACTATAATATATTATGTTGACTTTTTTAATGACTTATGACTTTTTATATTTTACAGCATAATTTTTGTATTTTGTATACTTTATGTATTTATTTCACATACTTTACTATACTAACTTTTTTCAACATGACATACTATGACTAACATTTTTTGACATAGTGTACTGTGGCTATTTTGAGATACGCTATGACTTTTAATGACTTACTGACAAATAACAGTTTTCAACATACAATATTGTTACTTTTTAATGTACTATGACTTCTTTCATTATATTTTTCGACATACTATAGTGTGACTGTTTTCAACATACTATACAATGACTTCTTAGGAGTTCTTGGACACTATTATCAAATTACACTACTTTTTACATATTTTCCACTAATTATTTTTTTTTTTTTTTTGGTTTTACCTTTTTCACGATGCTATACCGAGCTTGAAAAGGACACGGATACGACCCTAAGAGGGTGTGAGGGACGTTTTTATATTTTATATACATGTATGTATATTCATTCAATCATTCATCGTCAACCGCTTATCCCGTTAGGGGTCGCGGGGGGCTGGAGCCGATCAATTAACCTAAATTGCATGTTTTTGGACTGTGGGAGGAAGCCGGAGTACCCGGAGAAAACCCACGCTTACACGGGGAGAACATACAAACTCCACACAGAAGAGTCCCAAGCCGGAATCGAACCTGCGACCCTCTTGCTGTGAGGTGACAGCGCTAACCACTGCACCACCGTGCAGCCCATGTATGTGTGTGTGTATATATATATATATATATATATATATATATATATATATATATATATATATATATATAAAAATATAAAAAAAAAAAAAATAAAAATATATATATATATATATATATATATATATATATATATATATATATATATAATATATAAAAAATAAAAAAAAAAAAAAAATATCTCCACTTCTCCGTCTGAAATAATAATAATAATCACAATACCATTATTTATATGGCACTTTTCAAAAAACAAAGTGCTTCACAAAAACATAAAAAGCAGTGCAAATTAACAGGTAGTAATATATAAAAACAGAGTTGATACAGTAAAAATGACAAGCAAGGTGAAGTACTAAAACACAGTAAAAACAAGTAGAATACTATCAAGACTTAGCTGAAGGCAGTGAGACCTGGTCTGTGTCTGACCTTAAGACTGTTTCCAAGCAGCGGTGAGTTTCTTTGCCCCGGCTCTCTGCTCCACCCATTTGGCTTTGTTTGGCTCAAACTTCTCCTGGACGGCAACATTGTCTCTCTGAAATATAAAATAAATGAATATTACTTTTTTATACTGTACGGCACTTTTTCAAAAACAAATTTCAAAGTGTTTCACAAATACATAAAAAGCAGCACAAATTAACAGGTAGTAAGTAGTATGTTAAAATATAGTTGATACAGTAAAAATGACAAGCAAGGTGAAGTACTAAAGAAAAAAAAAAAAAAATAAAAAAAAAAAAAAGCCCCCCCCCCCTTCCCACAACGGGGTACAGGGGGGACGCCGGTCAACACACCCGTACATTTGAATATCCATCCATCTCACATACAAGTTACATGTCATTTTATCATGGACTGAGAGTACAGGAAACAACGTACTGCAATTTTTCCACCACTTCCTGTGTCCACTGTGTCTGTTTACAGACCACCATGTAAACATACATTATGTTTCACCTTGTCCAGTTTTGACCACACATTGTAAATCTCATATGAAATGGATGATTGTTGTCACATAACGCTGATTTCCCGTTGCCAGTAGGTGGCGCTATGACTTTTAATCAATATTGCCACGTAGATGTCGTCAGGCCTGGACTATTATGAAGTAGGTCAAGTTTGGGGCAGACTGGTCCAAGGACAGTTGAGTTACAGCAGTTTGTCATTCAATGTTGAATCATTTTAATTCTCCGCCACGCCATTTCAACACGGTTTCATAAAAGCACACGATTTGGACAACTTTTCATCACAAAGGTCTTAAGATGGTACTGATCAAATCTGAAGTCGATCGGGTTAAATCTGTAGGAGGAGTTCGTTAAAAATACAGAGCCTACAAATAGCAGAAAATCAACATAAAATCCAAAATGGCCGACTTCCTTCCTACCTGCCAAATTTCATACATCGAGGTGAAACATGCCGTCTATGAAATCAGCAGGGGGCGCTACGGAGCCAGTTTGCTACACCCCACTGTGGGACCCACGTCAAAATCCGATTTCACGCACTTCTGACAGGTGTGCCAATTTTCATAACTATTTGAATAGCCCAAGCACCTCGTTTTTCCACTCAAAGACGCAATTTAGTAATAAAAATAACAATAATAATAATCATTAGAAGAACAACAGGGTCCTAATAATAGCAATAATTACCTGAGGACGATGTTGAGGCGCTCTCAGAGCAGCGATGAGCTTCCTGGACGCTGCTCTCTGCTCCTCCAGCTGGATCTGGTGGGTCCTGGTCTGTTGCTGCAGAAGCTCCTTCATCTGGATCAGCTGTCCCTGTAATTTTTTTGTTTTGGTCCTCTCGGCGTGGAGACAGCTCTCCAACTCAGGATCCTTGTTCGTCTCAGACGCAGCGGGCATCTGAGCAGCGGCGTGAAGCTGAGCTAACTTTACCTCCGTTTCCTTCTGCAGCGTCTCGTAATCTAGTTTCCCCCTCGCTAACGAGTACTCCTGACTCCGGATCTTGACTGCCTGCTGCTTCAGGACCCCCTGAGCGTCGCTCAGCATCAGTCTGACCGTGTCCAGCTCCGATTTCAGGCTGCTGTCCTGAACCGGAGGCTGGACGGGTTCAGCCAGAGCCGTCTGAAGCTGAGCTTTCAGGTCCTGAATCTCTCTCTGCAGCAGGGCTTTCTCGCGCTCCCACACAACATTTTCATCACACACATCTTTGTGGTCCAAATGCCAATCAAAGAAATTACCTAGTAAATCCTCATCGACATCGAGGAGGATCCTACCGTCGGTGGTCCTGCGGACGATCTTAGCCTCGCTGTCTTGCAGATGATCCCGACACTGCTGCTCAAGGGAAGTCAGGTAGAAATCCCTCACCTTAAACTCCTTGTCCTCGAAGTCGATGTAGTCCGTCATCATCTTGCTTTTCCTCTCGGTCACTAAATCCCTGCTCGATAAACCGCCGTCAGCTAACAACTGATCCAAATGTTTGTTTTGGGTTGTTACGTAGGTTACCAGCATTTTTCAAACTTTGTTTAATACACGCTTAATCCTATTGGTTTACAGAACTACCGTGTCCCTAAACTACATGTCCCATAATGCATCTCGATTTTATGACATGCGCGCTGAAGCGTCTGAGCATCAGCTGTTTCCAGCAGCAGCATAGAGTTGCTAATTTAGCGGCTAAGTCGCTATATTTAGCGAGTTTTCAGACCCCTCTAGCGAGTCTTTCAAAAAAGGGACTAGAGACAAATCCCGCATGCACGGAGCCGCCACTGGATGATGGAAATGTAAGATTTGGGGAATCAGACCCTGAAATAAAAAAAAGTAACTCCGCCAGAGTGTCTGTTTTGGTCACTTTTGCTGGTCCCAAGCCCGGATGAAGGAGGAGGGTTGGAACAGTGGCATTAAAAACAAACATAATTGACAGAACAAAAGTTCATTTGTAGTTATAAACATATTTAGGATGGTTTTTACTCACTTTTTGTCTTCAAAGTTAGTTATTAAATACAGTATTACTAAAACTAATAATAAAATGCAGAGGCAATTTTGTAATATGATCAAGAGTAGATATATTCATATTGTTTTACAATTACAACCGGCCCTTTGACGACCGACTATCACCTGAGACAAGCTGTGATATCTGGGCAGTTTGGAGAGCGACCAGCAACTTAGATAGATAGAGATAGATAGTTTCTAGATCATTTCTACTCTACATTAGAAACAGGCAGATAATTTGTATTTCAACAATTTTACCAATATGGAAAACAACCTGTGGATTTTTTGGGGGAGTCCACAGTTGTCTCTACTGTAACATCTGTTATCTGCTGCTTAAAATCATATTGCTTTACATAGTCAGCTTCTAACACCCTGTGTTGATCCTATGTATCAATTCATCACTATTATTCTTCCATATATGTGTTTTGTTCCTCCATAAAAAGCTGCATCTAACACATGCATAAACCAACTTTAACGGCAAGCACAACTTTCCTTTTGTTTTTCCAGTTTCACCTGTTAATACTGTCTATTAAGTCAATAGCACTGTGGCCTTTAACTTGTCTTAACTTAATAAACAAGTAAAGTTAATGTTTTATCAGTTCAAACTGCCCTTCTGTTTTATACTATAAAATAAATAAATTATCCAGTCTCAGATAACTTTTAATATTAAAAATAAGTCATTTTGTGTGTTTTCCCCTAAATCAGTGATGTCACTTTTGAAGGATTTTAATAGGCAGAGTTAAAATCCTGAAAATATTTAAATATTTAGTAGTTTTGATCAGGACTGAAGTTGATTAACAGATTTGACCAAAAAAAGTTGATATGTTATATTTTCACAGCTGTTCATTTAGTGGCTGTTTTCAGCCATAAACGTAACCAACGTAACAGTGTTTTAACAGTGTATAAGGGTTAAAATAACAAAAAACTGCTTCAGAACACATCTGTTCAACAATATTTTTATCTGAAGTGTTTCTATATACTTAGTAGTATATAGATACGTCTCTCTGTTGTCTATAGGCCTGTCACCTGTTGCTACACTGTTGAAGGGCTCCTGTAAAGTCAGTCTCTTAGGAGGTAAAGGAAGGTGTGGTTCACTTGAATGTGACAGACCAGGATTGAGTCTGGTTGCTCATCATATACTGTATCTACAGTACATGTAATATGTTACAGATGTACCACAACTACTGAACAAAAACCTGGTATCTCCATGACAGTTCAGCTTCTGTAGGAGTGATTCAACACTTTGGGAATAATTACAGTGATATTAAACTGAAAGGTGATTACATTTCCTAAACTTTCTCTCTACTTGTCCGACACGCTTATCAACTTAATTTCTTAAAAAGCAACTAGCAGCTAATCCAGTTGCATCATACTTTATTTCCGTGCTCGCTGCTGAGAGTAGCTGCAGTTTTGCCGCTCCGGTCGCGGTGTGTTTGCAGGTTGTAGTATTATGAAAGTTTCTAATCTGTAGAGAAATAGTTCACAAATTTAGATATAAGCTTCCTGGTCTCTGGTGACACAGAAAGCAATTGTAAAAAAGTGTGTCTCTCACAAGTGGATTCAAAATTGGGAATGTTTTCCCTCATAAAGTGCCTGACAAAAAAAAGTGTGTGGTAGATTATAATTTGAATTTAGCTGGCCGAAAGATTCAAACTAATTGTCTAAATTGTTGTCTAAAAAAGTCCTTTATGCACTTCAGCCCCTTTACACACCATACAGCAAATGCTGGAGTAAAGGCATGGTTGTGGCAAAATGGTGTAAATATTGAAATACAAAGGACTTTGTTAATATGTTTCATTGACAAAGAATATTCAGTGAATTTATGACAGCAAAACTATAACTTTGGTTTCATGGAGGACATCAGCTCCAGTTTAACCAGAGGGGGGCAGAAATTAGTCATTCTTGATCTGGACAACCCCACTGCCAGTATGCCAGCGCCCAGCATTAGCTGCCCAGTAGTTATCTTTAAATACTGGAAGACCCAGACCGCCAACCAGAGTGGGTCTGGATAAATGTTTATGTTATTTATTTATTTAATTTGATAAATTTAGTTTATGTTTTTATAACCTCTGTTCTCAAAGGTCCCAATTTAAAAGTCTACTTTTTCAGCTCAAGTCATTGTGCTGAACATGAAGCTTAGCTGGAAAGCACAAGATGTCAATAGATTAACCATGCGCCTCATCCATAGATCCATAGTAGAGGAGGGGGTGCCGGACGTGGCGAAACAAGTCCACGGCAGATGTGTGGGGACTAAGCCGGAACTGAGGTACAAATTGGCATGCAGCTCAGCGATGGTGGGCCTTGGGGTGGGATCTGCATGCAGCATCCGCTTCATTAAAGATGCTGCAAGCAGTTTAATGTGCTGCAGTGAGTCGAGTGTTGCGTAATCTGGAGGAACAGAGGAGTATGGGTGATTCAAATTCTTGCACAAGAAACTGTGTCATTGATGCTGAGTACACAAGTGCAAACATGCATACAGGTAGCACACACACAAATAGAAATACTCACACTCTGTAGTTCATACAAGTCACTGACAGGAAGGCTGGTTTCCAGAGAAAAAACTGGGAGAAGTGAGGAGAAGCTCAATGATGAAACCTCTCTCCATTCAGGGAAAGGTTGCTCTTTGGTTTCAGTTCAGCTCTTCGTGGTCCACTGTGTTAGCCAAGCGCCTCCTCCTGGGATCCACAGTGGTGGAGAACCACAGGGGAAGATGTGTGGGGATGGAGCCAGACCTGAGGTGGCACTGGCATGCAGCTCAGTGATGGTGGGCCTTTGGGCGGGATCCGCATGCAGCATCCCATTTATTTAAAGACGCTGCAAGCGGGTTAATGCACTGCACAGAGTCGTAAATTAAGAAATCAGATAAACACACATAGACACTGATGGTGTGGATGTTTTTCTTGATGAATTTGAAGGTCTTCCCTTGAGAAGAAGCCTGCTGTTTTCACAACACGCTGCAGGGCTTTTTTGCAGCTTTGGTGCAGCTGCATTGAAGACACTGACACTAGATAGTAAAATACTGACACAAAATACCCCATGTAAACATTGTACCCCCATTCTAAAACTCAAATCACTTAAACAACATGATTATTTATCAATCTGTCCCTGTGGCAGTCAGTTAAAACGAAGTCTATGCAATTACACTAGATCGCCACTAGAAGGCGGGGGCGCCCTCGAGTGTAGCATCTCTCATGCAGTGACTGTTTATCGGGCACAGAAGAAGTCAGAGGTCAGAGGTTATGACAGCAGTGCGCCGTGAAGTTATTGAACCGTCACTGATGTGTTGTTTGTATTCCTGCACAGGTATGTATGATATGAAGACAGAAATAATAAATAAGTTGTCTAAGTGTAAATATTATTTTATTGGGCGGAAGTTGTGTGTTTACTTTGGATGAAAGATCGGCGCCCAGCGCTAATGTTAGCATGCTAGCTGTTAATGTCCGTGACTGTCAATAGCGGTCAGTTTATTCTATGCAGTGTTAAGCGCTAATGTTAAACTCTATCAGACTTTTAAGATATTTGTTTTATTACTGTGCAGTGTTAAGCGTTCACGTTAAAGTCTAGCAGCCTGTTAAAATATTATGCGATTTCCATGCAGTGTTGAGCACTAATGTTAAACTGTAGCAGCTCGCCTGTTGAGCCATTTTATATTGTTTCGATATTATTTCTGTTCAGTATTAAAACACATTACATTGGGTCAGTTAGACAGCCATGTCAGACCTGCGGTATTATGTCCGGCTGTAGGTGTCACTGCTTTATCAGGAGGAAATATGGTGTCAGCTCCGTCTGTTATGTTGTGTTTTGGTAACTTGACAGAATAATAATTTGAAGTGTATTGAAATTTCTTCATGTGAATATGGGATATAAATATCGTCTACGGTTTCAGGTGCTATAGAAATGTTGTTTATAGATTTTGTACATCAGGTGTTGTGTAATGTGAGGAAGTTCAGTGACTGTGTGTATGGCCTAGTAAAAATATTATTTCAGTGCCAATTCTAGGTAAGATTTCAGTATTAGAATGACAGAAGAAGTCAGAGGTCAGAGGTTATAACAACAGTGCGCCATGAAATTACTGAACCGTCACTGATGTGTTGTTTGTATTCCTGCACAGGATGTCACATGAGGAACCACAATAAATGTGTTGAACCTTGAAGGAGTCATTCTTTTAAGAAGTGTAACATTTACATGAAACATCTGAGATGTTTAGAGGAGCTATTACTCTTTGATGAAACTGCTTACAACTCGCAAACATCTGATACATGACAAAAAGCCCCATCAAGACAGGACAAAACATGAGGTCACAAGCCTACAAGGTTGAGAGCTACTGGTTTAATTTAAATGCAGTGTATTTTCTAAGCTTTCTGTTTCAGAGATGTCCTCCCAAATCAGACTGATGTTGCTGCCGAGAGCCAGATGTACGTTTGATGAGCCTGTTCAGGTGAAGGTGGCCGGGCTGAGGTCGAGACAGGTGGACACCATGAGAGCCAGATCAACTGACGAGAAGCGAGTGGCGTTTAGCTCCTCGACCACCTACAAGGCTGATGGATGGGAACGGGGGAGATCGACCTGGTAAAGTAACTTGTAAAGTTAAAAGAAAATGCTGGAATTATTTTATCTTGATTATTAGTAACAAGACCAAAACAACAGTGAATTAATTTCTCTAACCAGTATTGCTTACTTCTTGAACAGGGTAGGGTGTGCTGACACACATCCTCACTGTGATGGCCGGCAACACAGCATCCCCTACTTCCCCCGTTCCTCCAGCCTCCCACCCCAGCTCACACTCTGGTGACCTGTCCAGGTTGTGAGCTGGGATCGGCTCCAAAAGTAAAAGGAAATCTGGATCCTTTGCTCTCAGAGATGATTTTTAGTTTACTTATCCCACATCAATTATTTTAATACTGCTACTGCTGACAGTAATTTGTTCTCATTGTGTTTTCAGCCCAACTAACTCTGTTAATTTATCAAACTGAGGGTTCATATTGTGTTTCATCTGTTAATGGTATTTGGTCACCTCCCCCGTACAACCACCATTCACTGCATCATCCAGGACAATTGTGTGTTTTTGCTTGTGATTCTGCTTGAAAATGAGCTTTTCTTCTGTTTTTTTTTTTTTTTCAAATTATTAAAAAAAATAAAGTACTAAAAACAAACTGAAGGCCAGTTCTGTGAATCCTCAGATATCTGATTTCCCGACAGTTGTCAAAACGATTTAAATTATTAGAAGCTGTGGTTTAAATGTCCCATTGTTTTTAGATTTTTTTGTCTCAAACTGAATTAGAAAATGTTAAAATGTTGTTAATTAGAGCCCTTCGATGTTTTGGGCTTCAAGTAATCTGTCAGACAAACAACACATGAAGTTTCATGCAGACTTTTACTGTTTAAACCCACTTTATCTACTGCAGTGATGGAAATAAAGACTATTATTTATGTGACACTGAAACCTTGAAAAATAGTTTTCTGCTCTACCTTACCACTATGATGTCACTAGAAGTGATGATGACTTGTATTATTGACATTTTATACTTGTAGTACATGATTAATCCTGATTAATACAGAACAGATCAGAACAAATACACCGTGGTTAAGATGTTCAGGATGTAATCGGTTCCCTCCAGATGTGCTGAGTATCAACACAAACACTGTAACTTCACTTGAAGACGAGTTTATTAGACTGACAGCAGCTTTAACACAAATATAAAGGGTGTTTATCATGTGAGTGCACAGATTAAACGTATTAGAGGGATTCATTCATTGTTGATTGAAGGAGCTTCTGCCATGTTAAAGCTGACACATGGAGCTGTGACACTTTGTGGAGACCTGGAGTCCAGCTGGATCTGTGTGTGATGACAGACGGGATGATGTTCAGGACAACCAGCTGTCTGTGATGCTGCTGCAGATGAGGACACATCTGGAAATAGATAAAGACAAGAGGGACCAACAGTTCATCTCATCGGCAGCATGGTGAACACATGAAGTATTTATTAGTGTATTCATTCTGATAACATTAAATATGCATATACATACATCTTTTTAAATAGGAGGGTAAGAGGAAAGATAAGGAGGGCAGATGAAAGAGAATAACAGTTCATCACATCAGCAGTGGCTTCAAGGAGAAATATAATATAAAATATCTCTCCTGTCCAGTCTGATTATTTGTCTCTCTAATATACAAATAATATATAAAACAGTAAATAACAGTTAATAACGTCAGCAGTGGCTTAAAATAGAAGTATAATGTATCCAATAAATCAATATTTATCTTTGTAAATGAGACAATAAAAGAATAAAATATCTGATAAAATCACTTAGTAAATACCTACTTATCTTTTTGGAGGAGAGGGCTCACAACACATCCTGTCACATCTCTTCTCTGGACTGGACCGGTCATATTTGGTCTGGACTTGTTTCTTCTTTTTTCTTCTCTCTCTAAAAGACAAATAACATAAAGGGGAAATAACAATTAATAACTTATGTATAATATATACAATGAATTCATATTTAATGTTGTAAATGAGAGAATAAAAATAAAATCCAAATAAAATATCTGATGAAAACACTTAGTAAATACATACGTATCATTTTGAAAGAGAGGGCTCACAAAACATTCTTTCGCATCTCTTCTCTGGTCGAGACTGGACTGGACTGGACTGGACTGGTCCTTTGCGTTGAAAGGAGCCAGTTTAGGCGGTTCGGGCATCTGGTAAGGATGCCTCCTGGGCACCTCCCAAGGGAGGTGTTCCAGGCACAACCAGCTGGGAGGAGGCCCCGGGGAAGACCTAGGACTAGGTGGAGAGATTATATCTCCACACTGGCCTGGGAACGCCAAGGGATCCCCCAGTCAGAGCTGGTTAATGTGGCCGGGAAAGGGAAGTTTGGGGTCCCCTGCTGACCTGACCGTGACCTGACCCCGGATAAGCGGTTGAAGAAGAAGATGAAGATTTACCCCTCAGACGGTATGTCAACATGGGCCCCGGTGCAAGATGCAACCAGGGACCTCCCGGGCACAGCTGGCACTGAGGAGAAACTCTTCATGGTGGTGGACAGACCCCGGTGCAAGATGCAACCTCAGAGTGCTCCCTCAGTCAGGACACAAACATGGTGAGTCACATGCAGGGTCCTTCAAGCCATCCCATCATATTCTGAGGCGTTTCTCTGGCCGAGACAGACGGCTGCTGCTCCCGTCCTCCTCGACCTTTCTCTTCTGCCTCTGCCCCTTTGCCCTCTCAGGTGACTCTGTCGCTCTGGAGAACTGGCAGAGGACTGACATGAGGACTCGTCCATCTGCTCCGTAGTCGCTCACTCTCCAGCGGTTTGTGCGCTCAGTGCCATCAGAGAGGTAAACATGGGAGAAGACTCTGGTCACATTCCTGCCATCAACATCTATGCATCTGATGAAGTTCCTGTGGTCCCCCATCAGCACTCCCACATCTGCCTTCTCAGGATGAGCTGGAGTCAGAATAACTTGAGTACGCCTGGAATGTGGAGCGAGCACCATCAGACCTGATGGTCCTTCCTCTACAGGAGACGGTCTGGTGTTCTCCCCCTGCCTCTGCTTCAAGCTGACGAAGGGTGTGACCATCTTACGTGAGCGTAAGCTTCCCTTGTACCAGATTACAGGAATCTCATGGAGGCCTGTAATGTGGCTGTGGTACAGGCTCGGGAAGGACAGCCCCACGGACTCGATGCTCGTGCTGCTCAGAGGACGGTTCCTCAGGTTGGTGACGATCAACTGAAGGATTTGTCCGGGCCAAAACAGAGCAGCTGAATGGAAAGCCAAGGAAAGGAAAACATTAGTCCCTTTAGTCAGGATGACATGATTGGGCTAATTAAAGCCCAGATTAACAAGTCAAAACAGCTTTAAACACAGTTCACATCATTTCACACAGAAGAACATAAAGACTCAGCAGGTGTTATTGTGGAAAACCTTGTTGAAGATTATTTATGTGGTTCAAGCCCAGTGTGAAAAACGTGAAGACTTTACCACACGACGTGACAGCAAACAGATTATAATCCAATTTCTGATTTGTACATTAAAAAGTTTCTGCTGTTAGATTTTGACACTTACACATACAACAACAACAACAATAATAATAATAATAGTAATAATGTTATTTATTACTGTAATTGTTACTGTTATTATTATTATTTTAGGCCTTTAGTTTTTCACATAAGAGCAGAGGGGCGTTGGTAGAACGGGTCGGCCTATTTCTGTTGGTGATGTGATGGAAGTTATTTCAGAAAACATTTTAGACAACTGAGACGTGTTTTTATTTTTACACATTTTAATTGGTTTTAGAGGAAAAGAGGTTTGAAGATTTCCCACATGTAAAAGCACAGTCGGTGTGTCTGCTACTTAAACCTGCATGTGGCTATTTAACTGAAAACACAACCTGCAGACAACTTTTATTTTCATATAAATGTGCACTACATAAAAATGTATACAGGCCAATCAAAGTGGAGGAAGTGTAGGCCTCACATAATATACATGGAGGACATTTGTGTCTCAGCAAGTTGCTGGCTCCAGTGGTTTACTCTGCCAAATAAACATCAGTATCAATAAGAGCAGCGAGACAGCCTTATTGCTTACCTCATTATGATCAGGTGTAGTTTGTCCCCCAGAGAGGGTTAGAAATATCCTCCTGTTCAGGAGCTTTCTTTGACGAGCCTGTCAATCATCACCGTGGCCACTAGATGGTGATGTGAGTCTCTGAATAAGCACCATGATGGATGAGCTGGAGCTGCTGCTGGTATTGGTTCATACTGCAGCTGTTTCTATTTTTGCTCTATTTTGAGCAGAACATGATAGAAAACAGCAAAATAGCAAAATACATGTTCACAAATTGGTCGAAATCCAAGTCAAATCATTATTGTTTTCTAGGATGAATTCAAATGCTACATAAGACTGTATTATGTCAATTAATATTGAGACCAGCCCTGGTGAATTCTTCGTCCTAGTTAGACATATAATAATATAAATGTGAAACATCCTGTCGCAACTCAAAATAAAAGCTTTCAGACCACTCCACCACTGCAAAGCTTTTATTGTGAAGCAGCTGCAGCTTCCTGATGTTTGACTTTCTGTGCCAAAAAATAAACTAGCAATATCAGTAAAGGCTAATTTGCTGTGTCATAGATATTTAAAATGGTTTGCCTGAGAGTGCAGATGAGAAGCAACCACAATGAGTTGACCAGATTAAAAGTTGCATTTAAAGATGGAGTCGGCCAACGTCAACCCCAGTAACGTTTACTTTAACGGCTGTTGTTACTGGCCGGTGACAGACGGGACATTTGACATATGAGGGGATTACTTTTTGTTAATGGAAATAAACTCTTAGTGAGTCTAAATTAAAACCATTTAAATGTTTTGACACCCTGCCAATCTTCAAAAAAGTAACCTAGTTGAACTGAATGAAGAACTTCCTGTTAGATTACGTTGAGTTTTTCAGGATACATTATACTGACAATATGTTATCCAGAGTAGGCTACTGTCTATGTGTCCCTCACCGACAGTAACAGAGTAAACAGTTGTCTCCAAACTTCTACTTTAAACAGAGCAGTAATAGTAATAACGCTATGCTGAAGAGTTGTTGCATAGTTGGTTACGCTAACAATAAATCCTAAAATGCTGATCTCTGATTTGTTCCCCTGTCACGTCCTAACAAAATATATAATTGAAGGACTTTATGGCTCCAAACTATAGACCAGACCAGCATCACTGAGGCTGAGTTCCCTTTTGAGGGAACGAAACTATTTTTACAGGAGAGAAAATAACATAAAACTGTTGTGTTGCAGTTATTGGAGGCTTTCACACTAACATTTGAGACACGTACAATACAAATATTCATGGTCAGTGTGGTAAATGGCTAAATGATTCTATTGACAGAGACACGGCTGTTTCATTAATACTTTCATACATTATTTTAGGATTCTGGGTTTTGTTGTTGAATGTTTCCTGTTTTATTTTGAAAATTATTAATTTCTTTTGCCTCTTCCAGCTTTACTTCCTGTCTTTGTCCGTTGTCCCTCCTTTTGTGATTGTCTGTCCCACCCTGATTGTTTCCAGCTGTGTGTCATCACCCTGTGTATTTAAGCCGTCCTTCCCTTTCTCCTCTTGTTGGCTCGTCTGTGCACTTGGAGCTTTGTCAGTCTGTTTCCTTGCGTCTCTCAGCATCTTTCCACTTTCTTTCTACGTCTCTCTGCTTCCCTCAGCTTCCCTCTGTGCTTTTCAAGTGCCCCCTGTGTCCCTCTGGCTTAGGTATACTTATTGTTTTTTTCTCCTATGTACATTAGTTTTGATATTTTTTCAGCTTACATTAAAACTCGCTTTTTGTTAACTTGATCTGTCTCCTGTTTCCTGCACTTGGGTTCACCCCTTTAACTCACTTAGTCCCCCGTAACACATTATTGTTATAGCAGCATCAGACTGTTGTCTCCAGCTACATCTCAGCCTGTAGATCAAACAGTTGGAAGAAGTCTGGATAGAAGTCTGGATAAGCAAAATGTGTTGGATGGGGGAAGACTGATGGGACATGACCTAAAGATGTCACCTTGGGCTCTCAGGACACTGAGCATTTTTCCCATTTTAAATCAATAATGACAATAAAGAGTTGCAGCCGTAATTTGGTCTATACCATCAGGGACTACAGTTCTGTCACTTAAATCCAGTCTAAATGTCAAAAAAGCTTGCTGCAGAGATGTCTCTCTTTGTCTCTCACACACAGACACTTTCCTTGGAGGAACATTTTGCACCTGCAGTTAAAGGTGGAGTCTGTGATTTATCATGAACGCCATATCTATGAACCAGACTAACCTGTCTCCTCAACTTGGTGCTAGACATCATGTTATTGAAATGTAATCACATGCCCAACCTGAAACTGAATTAGGCAACATCAAGATTTGTCAGATCTGCTTTTATTTTTAATGCAATGTGTAACAGTGAAATAATCACAGTCAGGTACTGTGCTACTAAGTAATGGTAGTCCTTTCTGTCATTGACCATAAAGCAGCTTATTGTAATGTTCAATGCTGACTGTCTGGTGACTGGTTACTGGAAACTTGAACTTAATCTTTTTCTCTATCACCATGACTATAATGTTAACCCTGATTCTTTTGTTGACAAGCCCAAGAACATCCATCCATCTTCAGCCACTTATCTCATTAGGAGTCGCAGGGCTGGAGTTGATCCCAGCTGGCACTGGGCGGAGAAAACCTGGAGAAAACGCTCGCAAGTACGAGGAGAACATGTAAACTCCACACAGAAGAGCCCCAAGCCGGATTTGGACCGGCAACCCTCTTGCTGTGAGGCCACAGTGCTGAAGACTGCACCACCGTGCAGCCCAGCCCAAGAACAAACCAGAGAAATCTTCAGGTCTAAAATATCATTTATTTAGGTCACGTGAAGTAAATACAGTGCTGGACCCAGAGTGACGGAGCTCCTGCTGCAACTCAGTCAGAGCGTCGATTTCCAGGTCTGATTTATAATCTCTTCTGGGCTGGTCCTCAGCTCGGCACTGGGCATCATGTTATTGACATGTCAACACATTCCTGGTTGGACACCATGAGTGCACCTTTAAATCTCAGCCTAATTGTTGTCTGTGGAATTTAAACTACATCCATGACGTTGACTTAAATAATGTCCAGCTATAGCCTACATCCATATACTAACCATCAAGAAGCTGAATTTCTGGCCACATTTCAGCTCCCACCATCCACAGACACAGGCTGGTCGATTCTGATGGCTTTCATTATTTCAAAATAGTTGTACAAATTTTGAAATTGTAATTATGAAATAACAATATGAAAATACATTTCCAACATCGTGTATGATTTGCCCTTTTGTTTTTAGTACACTGTACAGCATTAAAATGATCATTGGTACTGTAATAATACAAACAAGGTCATTTCTCAAATAATGTATATTTTGCTGAGGAACGATCTCATCTAAATGGTCAAAACAATGGCCAACACTGTGTGGCAGGTTTGTAATGACACTGACTCACTGAGGGTGGAGTACACTTCCTGACTGTGCGTCACCAATACTTATTTCTTCAGGTGAGAAGTTGTGAGACTTTTATTGTGAAGCACCTCGAGCTTCCCGTTAACTTTGTGACTGTGATCAAACTTTGATATAGGCTTTGGACAGAGGAGCGGTCAAACAAACAGCTGTGAGCTGATTAGTCGAAGAGGTGCTCCTCTGGGCGAACATCAGCCATTAACTCCTGGAAGGTAAGCGACGTTTCTACCGGTCCGTTCCTGCGTCTGTTCGTTAGACTGCGTTTATCAGCGGCAAAGCATCACTGGGACTGCAATCATACGGTACATAACGTCTGAAAAATGACTTTATTATTTATAAACCGTAAACTCAAACTGAGCACGGGAGTGGCCACAGAGAGGGAAAACATATATTGAAGTCGTAATTTAGTGATTTTTACTTAGATCAGCAGTGGCCTCAATTTAATGAAATCGTTTACACGTTTAGTTCATTGGTGCGGTCGAGATAAGTGTATTAGATCTAACATAGCGCACCCCACTGCAGTCTAACTGGAGTGATGTTGCCCCTTGTCCAACCACAATTACGCACGGCAGTTCTGCTGGTTACATTTTGTGCAGCCAGCATCAGACTGTTGTAAAATATCCCCCAAACCCCTCGCGCTTATGTGCAAATTAAAGGTGTCATTTTCATATATCATGATACACAGTTTCTTTTGCGCATCAACTAGAGTTTCCACAGCTCCACGAACGGGTGGGCGCGTAATCCTTTTTAAACGATGCTGGCCAATCTGGAGCTCCACGTTTTTAACTGTAATACATGTAGATGTGGGTCCGTAGTAAACAACACAATGTGATGCGCCCTGCCAAGTGCGTCAGGACCGTGCCAAATGCACTTTTGGTAAACAGACGAGCTGTCTATCAGGTGTTCAAGGACCTCAAGGACCTCGTGGCAGTGTTACCATAGATGACACAAATCATGTCTTTCTCTGTTTCTGAAACAGGCTGTACCTGTCGTTTCCATTCACGAAAGATAGAGTGTGTTTTACTCATGTATGTATAAAGAGAACTGGATACAGCCTTGGAGGCGGGTACCTGTTCATTCATATATTTGCTGTACTGTTCCTTTACTGTTCCAGCTCCCACCTATGGAGCTCTGGTTAGTGACTGAAAGAATGATATTGAGGTTTGAAGCAGCTGAAATGAGTTTCCTTCGTAGGGTGGCTGGGCTCAGCCTCAGAGACAGGGTGAGGAGCTCAGACATCTGGATGGAGCTCAGAGTAGAGCTGCTGCTCCTTCATGTTGCAGAAGGCACCATTGTTTCTACTTGAGCCCATGGAGTTGATACGATTTTTCAGTGATCATTTCATTCATCATCACTTTAATATTAAATATATAGTTAACTGAATATTTTGGGACTTAGAACAGTTCAGAGGTCAGACAAAAGAAGCTAATTAAATTAATTGTTTCAATCTCAATGTGTCCTCAATGCGTCTTGAGTGTGTTCACACCTAAAGATGTCACCTTGGGCTCTAAGGACATTGGGCATTTTTCCTATTTTTAATCAATAATGAAAAAAACGAGTTGCAGCCCTAATTTGGTCTATCCCATCAGGGACTACAGTTCTGTCACTTAAATCCACTCTAAATGTCAAATAAAGTTTGATACAGAGATGTCTCTCTTTGTCTCTCACGCACGGACACTTTCCTTGGAGGAACATTTTGTACCTGCAGTTAAAGGTGGAGTCTGTGATTTACACCATATCTATGAACCAGACTAACCTGTCTCCTCAACTTGGTGCTAGACATCATGTTATTGAAATGTCAACACATACCCAACCTGAAACCGAATTCAGCAACATCAAGATTTGTAGGATCTGCTTTTATTTTTAATGCAATGTGTAACAGTAAAGTAGTCACAGTCAGGTACTGTGCTACTAAGTCATGGTTGGCTCTTATTGTTTATTATGTGCCAAATGATATTTGGAATAAAGTTGTATATTTTGCTTGGGAAATATCACATCTAAATGGTAAAAACAAAACCCCAAACTTCACTTCAATAATTAATTTCAATTAAATTATAACTTATTTTAGTTAACCATAAAACGCCATAGTGAGACCTCTGCCATTGATCCCCTGCAACCCCAACATTCATTACAGTACTGTATATCACATTCAAATAAATCTAGGAACACAAGTTAATTCAGTGGCTCATAAATTGGGGTCAGGCACACTTCAAAAGGTTCACAAGATACATCTGAAGGGTCATGAGATGATTAATGAGGCAGAAAGGAGAAGTTGTACAGCAAAATGAGTATTTTTCCACTACTGTCTTCTTACTGTTCCAGCCCTCACCTATGGTCATGAGCTTTGGGCAGTGACTGAAAGAATTAGATTGGTTTCAAGCAGCTAAAATGAGCTTCCTTCAAACGGTGGCTGTGCTCAGCCTTGGAGACAGGGTGAGGAGCTCAGACATGTTTTTGGGAAATACTGTAGAGTTTGACCTCTTCAACCACGCCTTGACCAGTTATTTACATGAAACTATCTGAGATGTTCAGAGGAGCAATCACTCTTTGGTGAAACTGCTCACAGACATCTGACACATGACAAGAAAACCCAACAAGACAGGACAAGACATGGGGTCACAAGCCTCCAAGGTTGGCAACCACTGGTTCAGTCTTTAATAATGCAATGTACTTTCTGCTTTCTATGGTCCAGAAGAGATGTCCTCCCAAATCAGACTGAGGCTGCTGCCGAGAGCCAGATGTATGTTTGATGATCCTGTTCACGTGAAGGTGGCCGGGCTGAGGTCGAGACAGGTGGTCACCATGAGAGCCAGATCAACTGACGAGAAGGGAGTGGTGTTTAGCTCCTCGGCCACCTACAAGGCTGATGGGAACGGGGAGATCGACCTGGAGAGAGACCCCTCTCTGGGTGGGAGCTACATCGGGGTTGAACCTACTGGTCTGCTGTGGTCCATGAGGGCAGACACCCTGCACAAAAGGTTTAAAAAGTAATTTTCTCTAAACCCACATGTTGTGAAGTTCTCTGTGCATGAGGAGGAGGGGGAGGGCAGGATGCTGGCAGAGGCGACCAATGAGAGGCTTCTGATAGGAGACGGGGTCAGTCGGCTCCCCGTCAAAGAGGGGAACATTCGTGGAGTCCTGTTTACTCCTCCAGGTTGGTCTATGTTTCTGTTACGCTTCAGATCATTCAAGTAGTAAAGTTAAAGGAAAATACTGGCATCATTTCATCTTCATTATTATTTACAAAGAGACCAAAACATTGAATTTATTCTACTAACAGTGTATCATGTGTCTTTTAATCCAGGAGGAGGTCCGTTTCCTGCTGTGTTGGATCTCTACACTGTTGGTGGTGGTTTGTCAGAGAAACGGTCCTCTCTGCTGGCCAGTCGTGGGTTTGTGGTTCTGACCGTAGCGCTGTACGGTTGTGATGACATGCCAACAAACAACAAAGAGATCCATCTGGATTATTTTGAAGAAGCGATAGAGTTTTTAAAAAAACAAGATAAGGTGAGTGGTTTGATCAGTACTGTCCTCTGACAATCTTGATTTTTGTGTTGCGACACATTTGCTAATTTGTTTGGTGTTATTTTTAATACCACGTTTTGGGGCACTAAAGTTGTAATTTATGTACTCGGAGGCTAAAATGTGTATTTCCATTTATGTTTATGTAAAAAAGAGCCAATGTGTGTGGCATCACAAGAAATGCTAAAAAGCAGCTAATAGTTTGCTTGTTTTTCCACAGGTTGGCAGTAAAGGAGTTGGTGTAATAAGCCTTTCAAAAAGTGGAGATCTTGCACTTTCAATAGCCTCTTACCTACCAGATGTTGATGCCACAGTGTGGATCAACGGCTGCTCTGCCAACACACTTTTCCCCCTCTACTATAAGAAGAGCCAAATCCTGCCTGCTTTAATGTTTGACATCAGCAAGCTCGTTCCCACTGAGTCAGGGGCCTTCATTACCAAGAATGCTGTGCATAATCCGCTGGCAGAGGAGAACATGGCCACCCTGGTCCCCATTGAACAAGCCAAGGGACGTTTCCTCTTTGTTGCATCAGAGGACGACAACAACTGGGACAGCAAGTCTTACATGGACATGATGGTGGAGAGACTGAAGAGTCATGGGAAGGACAACTTTGAGACTGTGTGTTACCCCGGAGCGGGACATTACCTAGAGCCACCTTATGGACCATATTGCTACTCCAGTATTCATGTGGTTGTAAGTGAGACAGTCCTGTGGGGGGGTGAGCCCAAGTCCCACGCTGCAGCTGAAGTCCTCCTGTGGAAGAGGATCCAGCAGTTCTTCAGAACTCATCTGGGCTGTGATCCTGCACAGACTAAAGGCAAATTATAGATACAAATACTGTGTCATGATACAGAAGACATATGAACAGATGAATCAGCAGCCAGTTAACAGTAAATAATTGTATATGAATGAAGCTAACAATATAATGTTTTTTCAGTTTAATGTATTTCAAGACTATGACCGATCATAACCTGATGCAGTTCTACTACTGTACACTGTCAGAAAATGCAATTTTTTTATGTTGTGCTCATAGTGATAATGGGTCTACTCTACTTATAATACAAGCTTGAGAACAGAAAGTGAAATTGACAAGTTTTAACGTAAAAATGACACAGAAAATGGAAAAATACCAAACTGATGAAGACGTGGCAGACATGATGAAAACCATGGGTCAGATCGGCGTCATCAACCACTGAATGAGAGCAGTGCGGAGCGGCAGCCATTAGCTAACCAGTGGGACACAAACAGGGACTCATGCACCCGGGGCCGGACCGCTACTTTCTGTAACAAAGCACACAGAAGCGGTGATTATAACACAGTGAGGGAGAACGACTTCATTCTCTGCTCATTTTGATGTTACTGCTTTATATTTTTATGAAGCAAATAGTTGTTTGCTGCTTTATTAAAGCCCTGAATTTCATGGAGACCCTTTAATTAGAAAGTATCTACGATAATAAGAGGGCAAGATAAGAAGCGTACAGGATCCAATACGAAACATCATTCTCATCATTTTCTCATTAAAGAATTTTCACAGATTTAAATTAAATGATATAAACAAGATATGCTACAGTTAGTTAACGGAGAGTCCTCACAACATCTGTTGAGGGAACAACATTCAGATGAGTGACCACCACGGTTGCCCTGTTTCAAGATGCGCAAGGTGGAGTGTGGCCTCCTTAGGAGGACTGATTCAGAAAACCTCCTCGAGCTCCAGGCAGTGCTTGCCCACCCGGCCCCGAGCCCGACTCCGCGGGGAGCAGCTCTTTTTTACCATTGGGGAGGCGGGGTTTTTGGCCCCCACGCCCCCCCTTTCTTAAAACCCCCCCCCTTTCCAAGTCGGGGGAAAGGGGCCCCGCCCGCAGTCCCCTGGCATGGCAGACAACCAACCCCTAGGACCAGCTGCCGCCCCCCACCCGCCCCCGCCCCACCTCCCCGCCCCCAACGGCGATAGGAGGGCGCCCCCTTTTTTCCTTTGGGTCGCTCTCCTTTCCCTCTCCTTTCTCCGTGACGCTCCGACCTCCTCCAGCTCCTGTGGGGTTCTGTGTCATGCAGAGTGGGGGCAGCAGGTGCTTTGCCCACTTTTACCATCCTATAAGATTCCAAATTAAAATTTAAAAAATTACTCTCCAGGCTTGGCTCCTACATGCGAGAGGACACCAGACCGCCTGAGGACCAGAGCCCCCCCCCCCCCCCCTTCTCCGCAACCAACACCCTTCCTTAGTCCGAGCCCCTCTTTTCATCCTGCGCACTTCTCTTTATACAACTACTTCTCTTATCGGGTTTTTTTTTTTTTTTTTTATTTTTTTTCGGGAAGGCGCCCACCCCCCCTTTTACCTCACCAATTTCCCTCTTTCCAAAAGTTTGACCCCCCCCAGAGGGGACCCGGCCGCCACCTGTCACTCCCCTCTGGGAGTCTGGGACTGTCTGTGCAAGTTGTGCAGACTACCCAGGTGGCAAGAGGGTGATCCACCACTGCCTGTTTCAAGGCAAAGTGGTTTGGGTTCCAGCGCTGCTGTGAGGAAAAATGGCTAGATGCCTGTCCTGTACAGTCTGGTCTGATGATTGAGTGCTGTCTCATGCTTCTATTGAAGTGTATGCAGCAGCCATTATTTCTTGCCGTGAGGGTTTTGGCAACAGACTGGTCTTGGCCACCTTTTCATGAAGTGGTTTCAGTAGGGGGTCAGGAGGCAAGGACCACTAGTGAGTGTGTCCTACCTGTGGCGGAAACTTCCATTGATGTTTAAGGCATTGGTGACGGACCCTTTTGACCCTCTAGTGTTTCTCTTCAAAGGCGTAGTCATTCAAGACAGCTTGCTGCTTGCATTGACCTCATCTAAGAAAGTATGAACTGACCGCCCCATTGGTGCACCCCAGTTGTTTGATGCTTCGTGGTGATCACAGCAGGCCTGCTGTCAGACCAAACCCCTCTTTAGTTGCTATAAATTTAAGGTGTTCAATCAGGTTGAGGGTCATAACACTGGATGCTTTTAACCTCTGCCCCATGAGGGTATTTTTGCTGTGCTGTTCTCTTAGCCTTCCAACCCTCACCTATGGTCATGAGCTTTGTGTAGTGACTGAAAGAACGACATCACGGATTCAAGTAGCTGAAATGAGTTTCCTTCGTAGGGCGGCTGTGCTCAGCCTTAGAGATAAGGTGAGGAGCTCAGACATCTGGAGGGAGCTTGGAGTGGGGCCGCTGCTCCTTCGCATGAAAAGGGACCAGCTGAGGTGGTTTGGGCATCTGTCCAGGATGCCTCCTGGACACTTCCAGCACTTCGACTGGAAAAGCCCTGGGGTAGACCAGAAAACGCTGGAGAGAACATATCTTGTATGCCTGGGAACGCCTCGGGGTCTCCCAGGAAGAGCTGGAAAATGTTGCTGGGGAGAGGGAGGTCTGGAATTCTTACTAAACCTGATGGCCCCACAACCTGACCCTGAATAAGTGGAAGAAAATGGATGGATGGTGTTGCTTATCGATATTTTTTTAGGGGGGTAATATTGGAGAGTTTTATGTCTTCAGTCAGACCTGGGCCAGTTATTTACAGGACACCATCTGAGATGTTTAGAGAAACTAGTGTGTATTAACGGCTCCTCTGCCAACACAATAATAACTCTATACTATAAAAAGAGTCAAATTCTCCCTGTATTACTGGTTGACATCAACAAAATGGTTCCCTCTGAGTCAGGGGCCTTCATTATCAAGAGTGATAATCTGCTGGCAGAGGAGAACAAGGCCAACCTAGTTTAAATTAGAAACTTTCAACAGTAATAGGGATGCAGAGCAATACATTACAGTACGGTACGTCAGTATCCAACATGAACATCACAAGGTGCACGTACGGTACATTAGTCTGTCATGTATAATTATCAATGTGGCCATTTATTAATAGCTATATTTGTGGGGGACGGAGCCTTAACCAATCCAGTCTTTTAAATCCTTCAAGTGTCCTTTCTCTCATTGAAAATAAAGCAGCTTATTGTAATGTTCAATACCGACTGTCTGTCTTGTTTACTGTAAACTTGTTTCTTTTCTCTAACCCCGTGACTATTAGCTCAACTAGACCTGTCTCCATTGCACTGGGCATCATGTTATTGACATGTCAACACATACCTGGTTGGACACCATGAGTGCCCTTTAAATCTCAGCCTAATTGTTGTCTGTGGAATTTAAACTACATCCATGACCTTGACTTAAATAATGTCCAGCTATAGCCTACATCCATATACTAACCATCAAGAAGCTGAATTTCTGGCGGGCGTCCTTGATGGTCTTCTGGACAGCTGTAAAGTCAGCAGCCTTCTGCGTGTACTGAACTAGACCGAGAGATACATGATATTCACAGTGTACTGTCCCCTCCCTCCTTTTCCCCCCCCCTCCTCCTTTTGGGGGGCGGGGGGGGGGGCCCCCCCCCCCCCCGGCTTTGGGGGAAGGAGGGGTACCCCCCCCACAGGCCGCCCCCCCACCGCAGGGAAAAAAAAAAAAAACAAAAAAAAAAAAAAAAACCCTCCCCCCCCACCTCCCCCCCTACCGGCAATTTAAAATAAATAAATAAATCAAAAATCTTTTTTTTTTTTGGTGGGGGGAAGCCCGAGTACCCGGAGAAAACCCCCCCTTACAAGGGGAGAAAAAACAAACACAAAAAAGAAAAGCCCCAAGCTGGAACCGAACCCCCCCCCCTTTTGCTGAGGCGACAACACTAACCACTACACCACCGTCCAGCCCTACAGTGTACTGTATGAATAGTAATTTACTCAAACTCCAAATGAAATATTTGAATATTTTGAGATACCTTTTTTCTTTCTTTTTGAGCTGTAGGCTGTAATTAAAAGTAAAAGATGCTTGAAACATTTTAGTTTACATGAAATGAGTCTAGAATATAGAAAATCTTCACTTTCTTAAATAACTGGTGAAGAATATGGAAGTTTTTCATGATATTCAATGTTTTTCAGCAGCACCTGTACATAAAGTCATATTTAACAGCGCAATGTGTATTTCAGTGAAAGCGACTGATTGGTTCAGTCAGTCAATAAACCATCTCAGTGCGTCTCTATCTGCCTCAGAACGGCAGTGTGTCCGGGCTCAACGCCTCGTCCTCGGGCTGAAAACTGACTGTCGAGGAGCTCCAGACAAACTGTTCTGTCTCTCACCACACGGAGGCAACACGTCCACTTCTTCTGTTTCCTCCGTTCCTCCCATAAACTGGACGCTCAGCAGTTCCTCCTGCGTGTTGCATTCATCCATCTCATTGCAGCACTCCTTTAAACAATTTATTCGCCATTCAATTTTACAGTTTCAAACCCCCCCAAAAGACTTTCCATTTCTAGAGAGACTCTTTATGAACCAGTTAGCTCAGGATTCACTGGAAGTCTTGCTGCTCGATCACATAAAAACTAAAAGTGTTTTTACCACACTGGCGAACCAATTTTCTGTAGTTCAGGATGCTCATGTGAAGACTGTTGTATAGTTAATGAGGACTGGGATAAAGTCAAAAGTAGCTAAATCTGATAACTTATATATTTCACTATTATTGCTCATACATGTATATAGGTAACTGTATATCTTCCATGTAAATGTGATTTAGTTTTCTTTTTTATGTCTTCTTTTAGTGCAACATTTGTGCTCTATTTTATTGTTTGAGTCAATTTTAAGTTAAAATATTCAAATCTACATTTCCTGTGTAGAATGGAGGGGGCTGATCCTATAATGACCTTGATCCTTGACCTTGAAAAGTCTCCAAAAGAGCTGATTGAAGGTAGCAATGACATGTACTATAAACCTATTGATGCAAATGTAAACTCCAATGGGAGGAGTATTATCCAAGTTTGCAAAGATAATAAACTGTTGGTTGTGAACAACTTGCATACCATGTCTTACTCATTTCCTAGTTCTCTAAACTACCGCAAAAGAGATAAATGGATTTCTGAAATAGATTATTGTTTAAGAAGAAGAAAGAAGAAACGATCAGTGCAAAGATGTTGTTACAGCGTGCTCAGGACTTGTGTGTGCATGCAATTAACGCTAACTGTCATAATGAGTGGAGGTCTGAACCCACAATGCAGACAATAGACTCAATGGCAGATTATAAAAACAAAAGATTTATTTAAGGAAAGTCCAAGGAGCTGAAGCAGGGCGGGGGTTGCTGTGTGTCCAAGGTGTCCAGAGGAAGTCCAGGTGAGATTGAAGATGACGGAGTGAGGCTGAGTCAGGTGGAGAGGATTTGTGAGGTCCAGAGGGGTAATGGCAAAAAACAGGAAACACTGGAGACAGGAAAAAACACTAAGTCAAAAAGCTGGGCTACAAAGCAGGTAAGAGATCACTGAAAACTTCTGAGCCAAAATACTATACCACTGAGGTAAGCTGACAATGTGGCGGCGAGCTGTGAACTGGGCCAGGGTTTTATCCAGAGTGAGTGAAGGTGGCTTGATTGCAGATGGCTGGCAGGTGTGCAGGTGAATGGTGGCTCCAGCTCCGCCCCCCTCCAGACTCACACACACAGAGAGAACAAAAACATGGAAAAACCACTTGGATCCTAGGATCCTGACACCAACCCTGACAAGCCCCTTTGTATGAGACCAGTGGCCTTTACAAATATTAATGCAGAGCAATTTGCTCTTAACATACGTTCACTGGAAACACCTGTCATCACCTTTGGTCAGAATCCAGATGATATCGCTATGTGGTTCACTGAATCCTTGTATAACTGTACTGCCCAGAGCAGGCGAGTCAGCCCTAGACCCCGGGCACACAACCCGCTTAGGAACCAAGAAGCACTTCCACTCCGCTGGCAGCGAATATTGGAGTGTGGTGATGCTAAAATGTTATGGCAAGCCATTGATTGTAAGGGGGAGTTCTCCTCATCCCCTCGACAAGATATGCCTTCTGAAAGGGACTTTCAGGAACATATGGAGAGGCTACTGAACCCTCCTGTCGGTGAGAGAGAAAACCTGCTATATATGGAGGACTATAATGTCAACATGCCACTTCTAGATGACCCTATCACAATGACAGAAGTCCAGCATGTGATTGACCACCAGCTAAAGGCTGGAAAAGGTGCAGGACCCCATGGTATAAGCCCAGGTGTGTTCAGACTTCTGCCAAGTGAATGGGTGATGTTTCTATGTACACTCATGAACTCCATATTTGTAACTGGCTTTCCAATGAGCTGGGCCCCTGCTAGACTGATCATGTTATTTAAGAAGGGCAACCGATTTGATTGTGACAATTACCGGAGCATAAGTGTGATCAACAGTGCAGCAAAGTGTATGACTATGTGCTTAATAACAGATTGATGTCCTGGTATAGACCATTCAGAGAGCAGGCAGGAGCTCAACCTAAAAGGAGGTGCATAGAACACATTGTGGCACTTAGACTTATCTTTGGACACTGTGCCAGAAAGAAGCTGCAACTGTATGTTGCCTTCATAGACTTTTCCAAAGCCTATGACAGGGTCCCAAGAGGGAAGCTGCTCAAAGTCTTAAAGAGCCTGGGAGTTGGAGTTACTATGCTCTCGGCTCTGATGTGACAACAAGTATCTTGGGCTCCACCACAATAACAGCATCCATCGGAGGAGGCAAGGATCCCCTACATCCTGCTTCCTGTTTGTGATGTTTGTCAACATGCTCATCAGAAAGTTGAAACAACAGTGTGGAGATGATGGTTTCCTAAAATGGCTGCATGTCCTAATGCTAATGGATGACACTGTTATCCTAGCAACATCAAGAGAAAGGCTGACTGAGAAACTGAAATGATAATGACAAGCAACCTAACACCCCATTTACAGTGGAGCACTGTGACAACACATATCTCAGAGCGCATCACTCTATGGAAATGCCCAACTCACTTCCCACATTAAAAGAGAAGACAAAGCACTAGACAAACAATCATCTTCCTTCCCCAACACAACCTGTTGAGGCTCCTCATCATCTATGGGTTAGCGGACAAATTCCCTAAAGGCGCAAACCCATATAGGAGTGAACCACGTACACACTAACCAACATCGAGCAGCGCCCTCTTCAAGCCTTATGAGAAAGCAACATTTCACAAAAACAACACAAATTCATTCTGGCATTTAGAACTGCTAAAGCAGGAACCAAGCATTATATCTGAGTAATGGATAGCAATCATATTGAGAATGGCCAAGACATACTAAACTCAATCCAAAGAAGAACAAGAAAAACTACCAAGAACAACTTCATCCCTCTAACCACCACATACACCTTACATTAGTACTTTTTAGGATAACCTTTACCGGCCCGGTGCCCCCATAGACTGGGTGGGAAATCATAGTCCACACCACCTACAGCGCCACATTAACCCATAAAACAGCACCTGTGCCCCCACACAAACTCAGAGGAAATATGGACTTAGTATAAGGACCACCACTTCACTACAAAATTAGATCATCTTCCTCACCAAAGAGCCCTCTCCTTTTTTTTACCTTTTATTATCTACTCTAAGTCAAAAACAAAGGTTAAAATAACAAAAACTGCCGCTTCAAAATATTTTTATCTACTATTCTTATTTGTTTCTTTTTCTATAGGCCTACACCTTTGCTCACTTTGGGCCCTTACAGCCTAGGGAAGGAGGTGTGGTCACTTAATTGACCCAGATTAGCTATAACTTTGGTTTTATGAGCATCATACGGCAAATTCACACCGGGCGGAACAGCCACTAACAGAACAGCTTAAAAAATAACAGATCAACTTTATCAAATTGTTAACCAACCTCATCCTTCAAAACAACAAATATTTAAATATTTTCAGAATTTTAACTCTTTAAAAGTCAATTCAAATGTGATGTCACTATTTGGGAAAAAATTACGTATTTTCAATATAAAAAGTTATCAGAGAATGATTAATTTTAACCTTTATCACAGCTTAGACATTAGTAACAACATTGCTTAAATTATTAGTTTTTTTCAGCTCAGAATAAATTTTTTACTCACACATTTGCTTTTTTCCCCATTCCCATAAAACACATTTTTTAATCACACCAACACTAAAATACATCTCAATTTATGCCCCCCTTTACGAGAAATTGATTTTACTTTATACCATTCACATTTACCACACAAGGCCTACAGAAATGCGTCTTTTATAGGAAGTAAGTTTAAACTCTTTAGGTCTTTTAAATACACTCTTCTTCCTCCACCACTCCAATTCACACCTCTTCACTATAGCATAAGGGCTTTCTCTAATCACCAACATTTTACTAACTTACATATCCAAACTTTAAAAGGTAAAAACAACAAACCACAAAAATGGAAAAAATATTATTTTATATTTTTACAGCTCTTTTAGTGCTGTTTTCAACCACAACAACAACGAACATTTTTAACATGTATAAGGGTTAAAATAACAAAAAAAAACCTCAGAACACATTTTCACAATATTTTTATCTGTTCTATAACTTAGTGATATAGTAAGTTTTCTTTTCTATAGGCCTTCACCTTTCTACACTTTAAGGCCCTCACCTTAAGGAAAGGAAGGGGCACTTAATCACCAGATGAGTCTGGTTGCTCATCATAACTTATCTACATACATTAATATGTTACAGATAAGGGTTAAAAAAAACAGAATAAACGGGAAAAAGTTAATTTTAGTTATAAACATATTCAGATGTTTTTTTTTTCAGTCACTTTTTGTCTTCAGAGCTAGATTATACAAATTATTACTAAAACAATAATAATAAAACACAGAGGAAATTTTGTAATATGATCAAGAGCAGATACATTTATATTTTTTACAATTACAACCGGCCCTTAGAGGGCAAATATAATGCTGATGCGGCCGAGGATAAATTGAGATTGACGCCCCTGCTCCAACAAAAGGCTATATTTGGACCAGCATATAAAACCAGCTGAGCCAACTTACTATTTTTCAGGCTTGGAGCAAAAAACCTAATGCTCCAATATACTAAAAAAAATTTATATTACACAGAAGACACAATTAATTAAATTTTTAGATTTTATTTTTTTAAACAATAAATAAAATAACATCTATCTATCTTCTTTATTATATATATAAAAGCCCTCTCACCCTCTAGGGTGGTAACTGTGTCCTTCTCAACTCGGTCCTCTACCAGAGGCCTGGAGTTTGAGGGTCTCCCAGTATCTTGCTGTTCCTAACTGCGCTCTTCTACTAGGCTTCATGTTCCTAACTGCTGGGCCACTCTCCCATTTTGGGTCACCCCCCAGTGCTCCTACTACAACGGGAACCACGTTAGCCTTGATCTTCCACATCTTTCCAGCTGTACTTTCAACCCTTTACTTCTCAACCTTTTCTGCTCCTTCTTCCTATTTGGCGTCAGCTGGTATCACCACATCTATCACCACTCCCTCTTCTGCTCTTTCTCTACCACCACTATTCCTTGGTTAGCCAGCAGCTGTTTGTCAGTCTGGAAGCTGAAGTCTCACAGGATCTTAGCCCTTTGTTCTCCACCACCTTCGTGGTATGTCCCATTGGGATTTGGGTACTTCTAGTCCTATATCCAGGGCCATAGAGGCCAGAATCTACCAGAGTAGATCTGACTCAAGGTGCAAGCTTGTAAAGATGCCCTGGAGACAGTCCAGCACGTTGTAGAAGGGTGTAAGATGCTAGCAGGATCAGCATACATGCAGAGGCACAGCCAAGTGGCTGGGATAGTCTACAGGAACATCTGCACCCAGTATGGACTAGAAGTACCCAAATCCCAATGGGACATACCACCGAAGGTGGTGGAGAACAACAGGGCTAAGATCCTGTGTGACTTCAGCTTCCAGACTGACAAACAGCTGCTGGCTAACCAACCAGACTAGTGGTGGTGGACAAAGAGCAGAAGAGGGCAGTGGTGATAGATGTGGTGATACCAGCTGAAGCCAACATCAGGAAGAAGGAGCCCAAAAGGTTGAGAAGTATCAAGGTTTGAAAGAACAGCTGGAACAGATGTGGAAGATCAAGGCTAACGTGGTCCCCGTTGTAGTAGGAGCACTCGGGGCGGTGACCCCCAAATGGGAAAATGGCTCCAGCAGATTCCAGGAACAACATCTGAAGCCTCAGTCCAGAAGAGCGCAGTGCTAGGAACAGCTAAGATACTGAGGAGAACCCTCAAACTCCCAGGCCTCTGGTAGAGGACCCAGCTTAGAAGGACACAGTTACCACCCTAACTGATTTTCATCAGTGGACGGAGCTTCAGCCACCACTGCTCCATATTATACAATGACTTTTTAAAAAAAGATTTGACACACTATACTATACCCTGTTTAGACATACTATACTATGATTTTTTTTACATTTTGACATATTTTACTGACCTTTTTTAAAATACTTATACAATGATTTTTTTTCTTTTTCACTTTTTATTCATACTGTACTTACTTTTTAATTAACATGTTTTATGACACACTATACTACACCTTTATGACATTTTATGGCATACTATAATATATTATGTTGACTTTTTTAATGACTTATGACTTTTTATATTTTCCTTTTTTATTACTAATATCCCTACAACTTTTCACCCCTTACACTCTATTTAATACCTATACTTTTAATCTTACTACAAAAACATTTTCAACATACAATATTTTACTTTTTAATGTACTATCTTCTTTCATTATATTTTTCGACATACTATAGTGTGACTGTTTTCAACATACTATACAATGACTTCTTAGGAGCTCTTGGACACTATTATCAAATTACACTACTTTTTACATATTTTCCACTAATTATTTTTTTTTTTTTTTGGTTTTACCTTTTTCACGATACTATACCGAGCTTGAAAAGGACACGGATACGACCCTAAGAGGGTGTGAGGGACGTTTTTATATTTTATATAATTATGTATATTCATTCAATCATTCATCATCAACCGCTTATCCCGTTAGGGGTCGCGGGGGGCTGGAGCCGATCAATTAACCTAAATTGCATGTTTTTGGACTGTGGGAGGAAGCCGGAGTACCCGGAGAAAACCCACGCTTACACGGGGAGAACATACAAACTCCACACAAAGAGTCCCAAGCCGGAATCGAACCTGCGACCCTCTTGCTGTGAGGTGACAGCGCTAACCACTGCACCACCGTGCAGCCCATGTATGTGTGTGTGTATATATATATATATGTATGTATATATATATATATATATATATATATATATATATATATATAATATATATATATATATAAATCACTTCTCCGTCTAAATAATAATAATAATCACAATACCATTATTTATATGGCACTTTTCAAAAAACAAAGTGCTCACAAAAACATAAAAAGCAGTGCAAATTAACAGGTAGTAATATATAAAAACAGAGTTGATACAGTAAAAATGACAAGCAAGGTGAAGTACTAAAACACAGTAAAAACAAGTAGAATACTATCAAGACATAGCTAAGGCAGTGAGACCTGGTCTGTGTCTGACCTTAAGACTGTTTCCAAGCAGCGGTGAGTTTCTTTGCCCCGGCTCTCTGCTCCACCCATTTGGCTTTGTTTGGCTCAAACTTCTCCTGACGGCAACATTGTCTCTCTGAAATATAAAATAAATGAATATTACTTTTTTATACTGTACGCACTTTTCAAAAACAAATTTCAAAGTGTTTCACAAATACATAAAAACAGCACAAATTAACAGGTAGTAAGTATATTTAAAATATATTGATACAATAAAAATGACAAGAAGGTAAGTACTAAAAAAAACACACATGAACGGGCCCTCGCACCTTCCCACAATCGGCGGTACAGGTGGGACGCCGGTCAACACACCCTACATTTAATATCCATCGCATGCTCACAACAATTACATCATTTATGCATGGACTACAGCACAGGAAACAACGTATGCAATTTTTCCACCACTTCCTGTGTCCACTGTGTCTGTTTACAGACCACCATGTAAACATACATTATGTTTCACCTTGTCCAGTTTTGACCACACATTGTAAATCTCATATGAAATGGATGATTGTTGTCACATAACGCTGATTTCCTGTTGCCAGTAGGTGGCGCTATGACTTTTAATCAATATTGCCACGTAGATGTCGTCAGGCCTGGACTATTATGAAGTAGGTCAAGTTTGGGGCAGACTGGTCCAAGGACAGTTGAGTTACAGCAGTTTGTCATTCAATGGTGAATCATTTTAATTCTCCGCCACGCCATTTCAACGCGGTTTCATAAAAGCACACGATTTGGACAACTTTTCATCACAAAGGTCTTAAGATGGTACTGATCAAATCTGAAGTCGATCGGGTTAAATCTGTAGGAGGAGTTCGTTAAAAATACAGAGCCTACAAATAGCAGAAAATCAACATAAAATCCAAAATGGCCGACTTCCTTCCTACCTGCCAAATTTCATACATCGAGGTGAAACATGCCGTCTATGAAATCAGCAGGGGGCGCTACGGAGCCAGTTTGCTACACCCCACTGTGGGACCCACGTCAAAATCCGATTTCACGCACTTCTGACAGGTGTGCCAATTTTCATAACTATTTGAATAGCCCAAGCACCTCGTTTTTCCACTCAAAGACGCAATTTAGTAATAAAAATAACAATAATAATAATCATTAGAAGAACAACAGGGTCCTAATAATAGCAATAATTACCTGAGGACGATGTTGAGGCGCTCTCAGAGCAGCGATGAGCTTCCTGGACGCTGCTCTCTGCTCCTCCAGCTGGATCTGGTGGGTCCTGGTCTGTTGCTGCAGAAGCTCCTTCATCTGGATCAGCTGTCCCTGTAATTTTTTTGTTTTGGTCCTCTCGGCGTGGAGACAGCTCTCCAACTCAGGATCCTTGTTCGTCTCAGACGCAGCGGGCATCTGAGCAGCGGCGTGAAGCTGAGCTAACTTTACCTCCGTTTCCTTCTGCAGCGTCTCGTAATCTAGTTTCCCCCTCGCTAACGAGTACTCCTGACTCCGGATCTTGACTGCCTGCTGCTTCAGGACCCCCTGAGCGTCGCTCAGCATCAGTCTGACCGTGTCCAGCTCCGATTTCAGGCTGCTGTCCTGAACCGGAGGCTGGACGGGTTCAGCCAGAGCCGTCTGAAGCTGAGCTTTCAGGTCCTGAATCTCTCTCTGCAGCAGGGCTTTCTCGCGCTCCCACACAACATTTTCATCACACACATCTTTGTGGTCCAAATGCCAATCAAAGAAATTACCTAGTAAATCCTCATCGACATCGAGAGACCTACCGTCGGGCCTGCGGACGATCTTAGCCTCGCTGTCTTGCAGATGATCCCGACACTGCTGCTCAAGGGAAGTCAGGTAGAAATCCCTCACCTTAAACTCCTTGTCCTCGAAGTCGATGTAGTCCGTCATCATCTTGCTTTTCCTCTCGGTCACTAAATCCCTGCTCGATAAACCGCCGTCAGCTAACAACTGATCCAAATGTTTGTTTTGGGTTGTTACGTAGGTTACCAGCATTTTTCAAACTTTGTTTAATACACGCTTAATCCTATTGGTTTACAGAACTACCGTGTCCCTAAACTACATGTCCCATAATGCATCTCGATTTTATGACATGCGCGCTGAAGCGTCTGAGCATCAGCGGTTTCCAGCAGCGGCATAGAGTTGCTAACTTAGCGGCTAAGTCGCTGTCCCCCACGGAGCCCCCATGGAATGAAGATTTTGGGAATCAGACCCTAAAAAAAAAAGTAACCCACCAGAGTGTCTGTTTTGGTCACTTTTGCTGGTCCCAGCCCGGATAAGGAGGAGGGTTGGAACAGTGGCATTAAAAACAAACATAATTGACAGAACAAAATCATTTGTAGTTATAAAATATTTAGGATATTTTTACTCACTTTTTGTCTTCAGTTAGTTATTAAATACAGTATTACTAAACAATAATAAAATGCAGAGGCAATGGAATATGATAAGAGTAGATATATCATATATCATATTCGCAACTTTGGCAGTTTGCACCCAATTACGAGATAGCTATACTAGCATAAAACTTGGGACCACACTTATTTAATGCTCACCCTCTCACTTTCTATTCCTCCTAAGCTCAACAAACACAACCCTTTCCGTTCACCTTTTATCTATGCATGCCTTTCCCACAAAAAAACATAAAAATCCCCACTTAAAATATACGTGCCCCCATTATGGAAAAAGCATTGTATACCCCTTCTCTGCTATTTGCCCTCTGGGTAAGAGGGCACTTTACACCGAGTGCTAAATAAGACCACCACTAACACTACTGGCTCCACTTCCCTCCTCCTCTCCGCCCCCCCCCAGGGAGAATAATATAGCTGCCAGATGCACCACTATCCTCCCCTTCCCGAAAACGAACATATACAAAAAGAACGCCCACCAAAGTCATCTTCTGGACAACCCCACTCCTCCCCCGCTAGCCCATTAAATACTGAAGACCCCCCCCCAGGGGCTAAAATTACTAATTTATATAATTATAACTTGTCTCAAGGCCCATCCCATTTGCTAACTGAAGCTGCTGCATTCAATGTTTAACCATGCGCCCCCAGCAAGGGAGGGGGGCCGGACGTCAAGTCCACGCATGGGGGACTAGCTAACTAGGTACACTCATCGCCTGTGGGCCTTTGGTGGGCTCTGGGCACCCTTTTTAAAGATCTCCCAACAGCCCGTTGATTTCTTTATTTGGGTCTCCTTGAGAGAAGCCTGCTTTTCACAACATGCTGCAGGGCTTTTTTGCAGCTTTGGTGCAGCTGCTTACCAGGCTTCATTTTGGTGGGGAGCTCTCTTGGTGCATCTGTAGAAGTCGAGCAGCCTCCTCTGGGGGAGGTTAGCACTCTTAGCCTCCTCAAGAGAGACATTGCTTGCTTTGCCTACTACAGCTGAGGTGTTGTCAGCCCAGGAGAGGTCCTCTGAGACGGTGAAACCTGAAGCTGGAGACTCTCTCCACAGCTCTGCTTTAATAGTTAGAGGACTTGTGGTCATTTTGATGGGCCTAAGTCCATAATGACTTCTTTGGTCTTTTTGGTGTTTAAATCCAGGTTGTTGGTTTCAAACCACGCTGTCAGGTTGCGTGTGCTCCTTTTCCTACCACACTTTCCCTTCCAGTCAACTTTCTGTGAGTAGGCTTTGATACAGCGCTCTGCAACAGCCAGCCCTTTCAGCGATGACCAAATTCACCTCCCACCCCACAGACACAGGCTGGTCGGTTATGGCTTTCATTATTTTGAAATTGTTTTTCTCCCATTTGCCCTTTTGTTTTTATACTATGTACAGCAGTAGAATGATCATTGGTACTTAATAATACAAACAAGGCATGTTCAATATTACATTTTGCTGAGGAAAGATCTCATCTAAATGGTCATAACAATGGCCAACACTGTGTGGCAGGTTTGTAATGACACTACTCACTAGGGTGGAGTGCAGTTTTCTTTGGGGGAGCAGTTGTGCGACTTCAAACTTTGATATAGGCTTTGGACAGAGGAGCGATCAAACAAACAGCGTGAGCTGATTAGACGAAGAGGTGCTCCTCTGGGCGAACATCAGCCATTAACTCCTGGAAGGTAAGCGACGTTTCTACCGGTCCGTTCCTGCGTCTGTCCGTTAGACTGCGTTTATCAGCGGCAAACATATATAAATAAATAATTTAAAGACTTATTATTTATAAAATACACACAACCAAAGGGAAAAATATTTACATAGATTTATAACTAATTAGTTATTATTTTTACAATATTATTAGATCTAATCACCCCACTCATATAGTATTTCCCTTTCCAACCACAATTACCACGCAGTTCTCTGGTTACATTTTGTGCAGCCAGCATCAGTCTGTTTGTCTTGAGTGTGTTCACACCTAAAGATGTCACTTTGGGCTCTAAGGACACTGAGCATTTTTCCTATTTTTAATCAATAATGAAAATAAAGAGTTGCAGCCTAATTTGGTCTATCCCATCAGGGACTACAGTCTGTCACTTATATCCAGTCTAAATTCAAATAAAGCTTGCTACAAGATCTCTCTTTGTCTCTCACACACGACACTTTCCTTGGAGGAACATTTTGCACCTGCAGTTAAAGGTGGAGTCTTGATTTATATAACATCATATCTATGAACCAGACTAACCTGTCTCCTCAACTTGGTGCTAGACATCATGTTATTGAAATGTCAACACATACCCAACCTAAACCGAATTCAGCAACATCAAGATTTGTAGGATCTGCTTATTTTTAATGAATATGTGACAGTGAAATATCACATCAGGTACTTGCTACTTATCTGTGCTCTTATTTTATTATTCCATATTAATGTGATATTTTCTTGATATACATCTAAAGGTAAAAACAACAGCCCAAATCACTTAGTTATTAATTTCAATTAAATTATAACTTTTTTTAGTTAACCATAAGACGGCATAGTGAGACCTCTCCATTGATCCCCTCACCCCAACATTCATTACAGTATTATATCACATTCAAATAAATCTAGGAATACAGAATCTAGGAATAAGTTCTTATTCACTACCCTTCCACCCGACCGTACGCTGCTACCCCAACAACAAGCCCTGATTACCAGTGACCTGAAGGAGGTTCTCAACAAGAAGAAGAAAGCTTTCAGGGCTGGGGACAGGGATGAGCTGAAAAGGGTGCAGCGTGATCTGAAGGTGAAGCTGAGGGAGTACAGAGACTCCTACAGGAGGAAGTTGGAGGACAAGCTCCAACAAAACAACACCAAGGAGGTGTGGGCTGGTATGAAGGAGATCACCGGCTTCAAGGTGAAGGACAGAGAACCAGCCCACTGCGTGGAGAGGGCCAACGAGCTGAACTGTTTCTTCAACAGGTTCACCACCTCCTGCTGCCCCCCTCCACCCCCCTCACTTCCAACAATGCTTCCACCTCCACCTCCACCCACACCACCCACCCCCTCCCCCCTCTATCCCCTCCATGGCCACACAGGCCCATCCCACCCTCCACAGACAGTAGACCTCCCTCCCTGCGGACCACCACCAGGTTAGAAGGAAGCTGGAGAGACTCCATCTCCGAAGGCAGCAGGCCCTGATGGCATCAACCCCAGGATTCTTAGGACCTGCGCCAGCCAGCTGTCTCCTGTCCTGTGTCGACTCTTCAACCTTAGCTTGGACCAGGAGAAGGTACCAACCCTGTGGAAGACCTCCTGCCTGGTTCCGGTGCCCAAGAAGTCATCTCCATCGGACCTAAATGACTATCGACCAGTGGCCCTCACCTCTCATGTGATGAAGGTGCTGGAGAGACTGGTCCTGACCCATCTGAGACCACAGGTGTGACCATCGCTAGACCCTCTGCAATTTGCCTACCAGCCTCATCTAGGTGTGGAGGATGCCATCATTTATCTCCTGCAGAGGGCTCTCTCGCATCTGGATGGGGTTGGGTGCACTGTGAGAGTCACATTTTTTGATTTCTCTAGTGCATTCAACACCATCCAGCCTTTTCTTCTGAGAGAGAAACTGCGGGTGATGAATGTGGATGCTCCCACCATCTCCTGGATCACTGACTACCTGACAGACAGGCCGCAGTTTGTCCGGCTGGGCAGCGGCCCGTCTGATGTGGTGGTCAGTGGTACAGGAGCTCCGCAGGGTGCCGTGCTCTCTCCTTTTCTGTTCATCGTGTACACCTCTGATTTCAAATACAACTCCGAGTCTTGTCATTTACATAAATTTTCTGATGACTCGGCAGTTGTAGGGTGTATAAGTGGTGGACAGGAGGAGGAGTACAGGGCTCTGGTGGGTGATTTTGTGGAATGGTCTGGTCAGAATCATCTGCATCTCAATGTGGCCAAGACCAGGGAGATGGTGATCGACTTCAGGAAGAAGAGGACACCCACACAGCCCCTGAAGATCCTGGGGGAGGACATTGCTATTGTGGAGGAGTACAAATACTTGGGCGTTTACATCGACAACGGACTGAACTGGAGGACCAACACTGACGCTGTTTACAAGAAGGGGATGAGCCGCCTCTACTTCCTGTGGAAACTCAGATCCTTCAACGTGTGCAGCAGAATGCTGGAGATCTTCTACCAGTCCGTTGTAGCCAGCGCCCTGTACTGTGCTGTGGTCTGCTGGGGGAGCAGCATCAGAGTCGGCGACGCCAACAGACTGAACAAGCTGATCAGGAAGGCCAGCTCTGTGATTGGCTGCAAACTGGACACTTTTGAGGCTGTGGTGGGAAGGAGAACTATGAACAAGCTTTTGTCTATTCTGGACAATCCGGACCACCCACTTCACCCAGTACTGGAGCGACAGCGGAGCAGCTTCTCAAACAGGCTGGTTCAGCTCCGCTGTCACCAGGACAGATACAGGAAATCTTTCCTGCCAACAGCTATCAAGCTGTTCAACTCATCACCTCTGGCTGGCAGAGAGCTCTCTGCTCCCCCTGACATCTAACATTACACAATTTAACATTAACATATGCACTATTGACTGTATAGAGAGTGTTATTCTTTATTTCTTCTATATTTAGTGTGATTTATTTAGACCCCCAGCTTATTGTTCAGGTGTATTATATAGTATTATACAGTATTACATTATGTTATATTGTGTATTGTCATGTATATTGTATTATATTATTATACCACATCTATTTCTACCTATATTATATTATATATATCATACATACATATCATGATATGTTATACAACCTTACATTATATACTATATCATTATCTCATATCATTATTTTATTTATTATTATTATAGTGTATAATGTATAATGTTTAATTTTCTTAGAATTAGATTAGATTATAACAAGATTCTCTGTATATACTTCACACTTTAGTACAGATGTGTATATTCTCACATGTATATTGTACTGATAACCTGCTGCTGTAACACCACAATTTCCCAACTTGGGATCAATAAAGTATCTATCTATCTATCTATCTATCTATCTATCTATCTATCTATCTATCTAACCTAAACAGCATGTTTTTTGACTGTGGGAGGAAGCCGGAGTACCCGGAGGAAACCCATGCTTACACAGGGAGAACATGCAAACTCCACACAGAAGAGCCCAAAGCCGGAATCGAACCTGCGACCCTCTTGCTGTGAGGTGAGAGTGCTAACCACTGCACCACCGTGCAGCCCTGGAAGTTTTTCATGATATTCAATTTTTTTCAGCAGCACCTGTACATAAAGACATATTTAACAGCGCAATGTGTATTTCAGTGAAAGCGACTGATTGGTTCAGTCAGTCAATAAACCATCTCAGTGCGTCTCTATCTGCCTCAGAACGGCAGTGTGTCCGGGCTCAACGCCTCGTCCTCGGGCTGAAAACTGACTGTCAAGGAGCTCCAGACAAACTGTTCTGTCTCTCACCACACGGAGGCAACACGTCCACTTCTTCTGTTTCCTCTACTAAAAACTAAAAGTGTTTTTACCACACTGGCAAACCAATTTTCTGTAGTTCAGGATGCTCATGTGAAGACTGTTGTATAGTTAATGAGGACTGGGATAAAGCCAAAAGTAGCTAAATCTGATATAACTTATATATTTCACTATTATTGCTCATACATGCATATAGGTAACTGTATATCTTCCATGTAAATGTGATTTAGTTTTCTTTTTTATGTCTTCTTTTAGTGCAACATTTGTGCTCTATTTCATTGTTTGAGTCAATTTTAAATTAAAATATTCAAATCTACATTTCCTGTGTAGAATGGAGGGGGCTGATCCCTGATCCATCTTGTTCTCCTTCCATCCACGCTAAACCTCCATTATTCATGTCCAAAAACATTTCAAATTGCAAACAGACTTGATAAATCTGAAACTACGACCAGCCTTTGCATTTTAGTGTGGACGAGGACACTTGAATTTTTCCAAAACAATGATGTATGTCTGATTCGACACAACAGAGGCAATTTTGTACTATGATCAAGAGTAGATATATTCATATTGTTTTACAATTACAACCGGCCCTTTGACTACCGACTATTGTCTGAGACAAGCTGTGATATCTGGGCAGTTTGGAGAGCGACCAGCAACTCAGATATATAGAGACAGATAGTTTCTAGATCATTTCTACTGTACGTTAGAAACAGGCAGATAATTTGTATTTCAACCATTTTACCAATATGGAAAACAACTGTGGATTTTTTGGGGAGTCCACATTGTCTCTACTTAACATCTTTATCTCTCTTAAAATCATATTCTTTACATCTCAGCTTCTAACACCCTTTTGCCTTTATCAATTCATCACTATTCTTCTTCCATATATTTTTTGTTCCTCCATAAAAGCTGCACTAACACATGCATAAACCAACTTTAACAGCAAGCACAACTTTCCTTTTTTTTTCCAGTTTCACCTTTAATACTTCTATTAATCAACAGCACTGTGGCCTTTAACTTTCTTAACTTAATAAACAAGTAAAGTTAAAGTTTTCTCAGTTAAAACTGCCCTTCTGTTTTATGGTCTCTGTCATCAGTCTCAGGTGATAGTCGGTCGTCAAAGGACCGGTTGTAATTGTAAAACAACATGAATATATCTACTCTTGATCATATTACAAAATTGCCTCTGCATTTTATTATTAGTTTTAGTAATAATGTATTTAATAACTAACATTGAAGAAAAAAAGTGAGTAAAAATAATCCTAAATATGTTTATAACTACAAATGAACTTTTTTTCTTCATTATTTTTTTTTAATGCCACTGTTCCAACCCTCCTCCTTTATCCGGGCTTGGACCACAAAAGTGACCAAAACAGACACTCTCGGAATTACTTTCTTTTCAATTTCAGGGTTTTCCCAAAATCTTACATTTCCATCAGCCATGGCGGCTTTGTGCATGCAGGATCATCCAGACTGGATGCGGAGGGGTGAACAGAGACTGCAGCTAGGAGGGACCGCTGACGAGGACCAGGCTGCCTCTGAGTACTTTGGGACTGGAGAGGGGTCCACGGCAGCACCTGCTGCTCGTTGAGAGGAGGAAGTACGATACCTGCTTTCACTTCAGAGTCTCCAAAAGAGCTGATTGAAGGTAGCAAGGACATGTACTATAAACCTATTGATGCAAATGTAAACCCAATGGGAGGAGTATTATCCAAGTTTGCAAAGATAATAAACTGTTGGTTGTGAACAACTTGCATACCATGTCTTACTCATTTCCTAGTTCTCTGATCTACCGCAAAAGAGATAAATGGATTTCCGAAATAGATTATTGTTTAACCACTGCTCAGTATCTTAAGTGTATCAGAAGCTTTGAAGGGAATCAGAGTATTGAAATGCCATCTGACCATGCCCCTGTGTCTTTAGGACTTTTGATTCCCGAAGAAATGATCAGTGCAAAGATGTTGTTACAGCGTGCTCAGGACTTGAGTGTGCATGCTATTAACGCTAACTGTCATAATGAGTGGAGGTCTGGACCCACAATGCAGACAATAGACTCAATGGCAGATTATAAAAATAAAAGATTTATTGAAGGAAAGTCCAAGGAGCTGAAGCAGGGCGGGGGTTGCTGTGTGTCCAAGGTGTCCAGAGGAAGTCCAGGTGAGACTGAAGATGACGGAGTGAGGCTGAGTCAGGTGGAGAGGATTTGTGAGGTCCAGAGGGGTAATGGCAACAAACAGGAAACACTGGAGACAGGAAAAAACACTAAGTCAAAAAGCTGGGCTACAAAGCAGGCAAGAGATCACTGAAAACTACTGAGCCAAAATACTATACCACAGAGGGAAGCTGACAATCTGGCAGCGAGCTGTGAACTGGGCCAGGGTTTTATCCAGAGTGAGTGAAGGTGGCTTGATTGCAGATGGCTGGCAGGTGTGCAGGTGAATGGTGGCTCCAGCTCCGCCCCCCTCCAGACTCACACACACAGAGAGAACAAAAACATGGAAAAACCACTTGGATCCTAGGATCCTGACACTAACCCTGACAAGCCCCTTTGTATGAGACCAGTGGCCTTTACAAATATTAATGTAGAGCAATTTGCTCTTAACATACGTTCACCGGAAACACCTGTCATCACCTTTGGTCAGAATCCAGATGATATCGCTATGTGGTTCACTGAATCCTTGTATAACTGTACTGCCCAGAGCAGGTGAGTCAGCCCTAGACCCCGGGCACACAACCTGCTTAGGAACCAAGAAGCACTTCCACTCCGCTGGCAGCGAATATTGGAGTGTGGTGATGCTAAAATGTTATGGCAAGCCATTGATTGTAAGGGGGAGTTCTCCTCATCCCCTCGACAAGATATGCCTTCTGAAAGGGACTTTCAGGAACATATGGAGAGGCTACTGAACCCTCCTGTCGGTGAGAGAAAACCTGCTATATATGGAGGACTATAATGTCAACATGCCACTTCTAGATGACCCTATCACAATGACAGAAGTCCAGCATGTGATTGACCACCAGCTAAAGGCTGGAAAAGGTGCAGGACCCCATGGTATAAGCCCAGGTGTGTTCAGACTTCTGCCAAGTGAATGGGTGATGTTTCTATGTACACTCATGAACTCCATATTTGTAACTGGCTTTCCAATGAGCTGGGCCCCTGCTAGACTGATCATGTTATTTAAGAAGGGCAACCGATTTGATTGTGAAAATTACCGGAGCATAAGTGTGATCAACAGTGCAGCAAAGTGTATGACTATGTGCTTAATAACAGATTGATGTCCTGGTATAGACCATTAAGAGAGCAGGAAGGAGCTCAACCTAAAAGGAGGTGCATAGAACACATTGTGGCACTTAGACTTATCTTTGGACACTGTGCCAGAAAGAAGCTGCAACTGTATGTTGCCTTCATAGACTTTTCCAAAGCCTATGACAGGGTCCCAAGAGGGAAGCTGCTCAAAGTCTTAAAGAGCCTGGGAGTTGGAGTTACTATGCTCTCGGCTCTGATGTCAATGTACAGTGTGACAAGTATCTTGGGCTCTATTGTCTGGACCCAATATTTTATACATTTGTGTCAATAAAGTAAACTAAACTAAAACTATAAGGGTTAGAATAACAAAAAACTGCTTCAGAACACATCTGTTCAACAATATTTTTATGTGAAGTGTTTCTATACACTTAGTAGTATATAAATACGTCTTTCTTTTGTCTATAGGCCTGTCACCTGTTGCTGCACTGTTGAAGGGCTCCTGTAAAGTCAGTCTCTTAGGAGGTAAAGGAAGGTGTGGTTCACTTGAATGTGACAGACCAGGATTGAGTCTATAACTTTGGTTTTATGGAGGACATCAGCTCCAGTTTAACCAGAGGGGGGCAGAAATGAGTTATTCTTGATCTGGACAACTCCACCCTTTGGGTGGGATCTGCATGCAGCATCTTCTATAAAGGGGATGCTGCATATGAAGTGGTTGAAAATGTAATAATCCAACCGGGGATATGTGTGTTTTATTGTGTATGTTTGGCTGCATTAAGAATGGGAAGCAGTGGAGGTCAGTCCGCTCAGCCATGTGATGTAAACAAGCATGTATAAAGCAAGAGGACAGATATACTGTAAACACAGTGACTTGAATAACTCATACATAGTCACAGGAAACAGCTCAGCCTTCAGCTCTTTAGGGCGCTGCTAGTGTGGTTTCTTTTCCTGAGACAAACAACCACCTAATACTTTATATCTTTGAATTACTGATTTAAACGTGTGTTTAATGAGGTGAAGTGAACTAAAGGCTGATGTTCTCACTGCAGGCATGTTAAGAGTGAAATGTGACCTGAACCCTCATGTGCTGTTGGGGATGTTTTCAGCCACTAGGAGTCATTTTTCACCCTTAAATTGGCCATAAATCTCACTGTACTTTATCAAATTGAATAATTTTTGGTGAGGAACCTTAATTTAACATACATTTTGGAAATACGATTTCAAAACTTTCAGAAGGTCAATAATACACAGAGGGCAAATTCACTACGCACGTGATGTTCGGGCTGAAAACAGCCAATAAAAAGAACAGCTGTAAAAAAAATAACAGATCAACTTTTTTTGGTCAAATCTGTTAACCAACCTCAGACCTGATCAAAACAACTAAATATGTAAATATTTTCAGAATTTTAACTCCTTAAAAGTCAATTTCAAATGTGATGTCACTGATTTGGGGGAAAAAAAACACAAAATGAGGTATTTTCAATATAAAAAGTTATCGGAGAATGGATTAATTTTAAGTGAGTCTGGTTGCTCATCATATACTGTATCTACAGTACATGTAATATGTTACAGATAAGGGTTAAAAAAAAACAGAATAAACTGGGAAAAAGTTCATTTGTAGTTATAAACATATTCAGGATGGGTTTTTTTTCAATCACTTTTTGTCTTCAGAGCTAGTTATTATACAAATTATTACTAAAACTAATAATAATAAAACACAGAGGAAATTTTGTAATATGATCAAGAGCAGACATATTTATATTGTTTTACAATTACAACCGCCCCTTAGAGGGCAAATATAATGCTGATGCGGCCGAGGATGAAATCTAGTTTGATGCCCCTGCTCCAGACCAAAAAAGGCTATATTTGGACCAGCATATAAAACCAGCTGAGCCAACTTACTGGATATTTTCAGGCTACAGGGAGCAAATGAGAATTCCTCAATGCTTGTCCAGTGATTTATACATCAAACAAAACATTTCATATTACACATGAGAAGAGCACAATTAATTAAAGTTTTTAAGATTTTATTTTTTTTAAACAATAACATATAACAATAATATCTATCTATCTATCTATCTATCTATCTATCTATATATATATATATAAACGTCCCTCTCACCCTCGTAGGGTGGTAACTGTGTCCTTCTCAAGCTCGGGTCCTCTACCAGAGGCCTGGGAGTTTGAGGGTTCTCCTCAGTATCTTAGCTGTTCCTAGCACTGCGCTCTTCTGGACTGAGGCTTCAGATGTCGTTCCTGGAATCTGCTGGAGCCACTCTCCCATTTTGGGGGTCACCGCCCCGAGTGCTCCTACTACAACGGGAACCACGTTAGCCTTGATCTTCCACATCTGTTTCAGCTGTACTTTCAACCCTTGATACTTCTCAACCTTTTCGTGCTCCTTCTTCCTGATGTTGGGGTCAGCTGGTATCACCACATCTATCACCACTGCCCTCTTCTGCTCTTTCTCTACCACCACTATGTCCGGTTGGTTAGCCAGCAGCTGTTTGTCAGTCTGGAAGCTGGATCTTAGCCCTTTGTTCTCCACCACTTCGGTTATTCCCATTGGGATTTGGGTACCCCGGGCAGCCCTGTTGTTCTCCATCTGCTCAGTCAACTTTAAAATCCCTAACATCCATCTTCGGTGTAGAAGGGTGAGTGTGAGAAAGCAACATGCAGAGGCACAGCCAAGGGCTGGGATAGCAAAACATCTGCTCCGCCCCCCCGGGGAACAAGTAATCCTGTGTGACTTCAGCTTCCAGACTGACAAACAGCTGCTGGCTAACCAACCAGACTTAGTGGTGGTAGAGAAAGAGCAGAAGAGGGCAGTGGTGATAGATGTGGTGATACCAGCTGATGCCAACATCAGGAAGAAGGAGCACGAAAAGGTTGAGAAGTATCAAGGTTTGAAAGAACAGCTGGAACAGATGTGGAAGATCAAGGCTAACATGGTCCCCGTGGTAGTAGGAGCACTCGGGGCGGTGACCCCCAAACTGGGAAAATGGCTCCAGCAGATTCCAGGAACGACATCTGAAGCCTCAGTCCAGAAGAGCGCAGTGCTAGGAACAGCTAAGATACTGAGGAGAACCCTCAAACTCCCAGGCCTCTGGTAGAGGACCCGAGCTTGAGAAGGACACAGTTACCACCCTAACTGATTTTCATCAGCGGACGGAGCTTCAGCCACCACTGCTCCATATTATACAATGACTTTTTAAAATTTTTTTTGACACACTATAATATACCCTGTTTAGACATACTATACTATGAAAATTTTTACTTTTTGACATATTTTACTGACCTTTTTTAAAATACCTTTACAATGATATTTTTACTCTTTTCCACTTTTTACTTTTTATTGCATACTGTACTTACTTTTTCAATTAACATGTTTTATGACACACTATACTACGACTTTATGACATTTTATGGCATACTATAATATATTATGTTGACTTTTTTAATGACTTATGACTTTTTATATTTTGAGATACGCTATGACTTTTAATGACTTACTGACAAATAACAGTTTTCAACATACAATATTGTTACTTTTTAATGTACTATGACTTCTTTCATTATATTTTTCGACATACTATAGTGTGACTGTTTTCAACATACTATACAATGACTTCTTAGGAGTTCTTGGACACTATTATCAAATTACACTACTTTTTACATATTTTCCACTAATTATTTTTTTTTTTTGGTTTTACCTTTTTCACGATGCTATACCGAGCTTGAAAAGGACACGGATACGACCCTAAGAGGGTGTGAGGGACGTTTTTATATTTTATATACATGTATGTATATTCATTCAATCATTCATCGTCAACCGCTTATCCCGTTAGGGGTCGCGGGGGCTGGAGCCGATCAATTAACCTAAATTGCATGTTTTTGGACTGTGGGAGGAAGCCGGAGTACCCGGAGAAAACCCACGCTTACACGGGGAGAACATACAAACTCCACACAGAAGAGTCCCAAGCCGGAATCGAACCTGCGACCCTCTTGCTGTGAGGTGACAGCGCTAACCACTGCACCACCGTGCAGCCCATGTTTGTGTGTGTATATATATATATATATATATATATATATATATATATATATATATATATATATATATATATATATATATATATATATATATATATATATATGTGTATATATATATATATATATATATATATATATATATATATATATATATATATATATATATATATATATATATATATATATATATATATATATATATATATATATATATATCTCCACTTCTCCGTCTGAAATAATAATAATAATCACAATACCATTATTTATATGGCACTTTTCAAAAAACAAAGTGCTTCACAAAAACATAAAAAGCAGTGCAAATTAACAGGTAGTAATATATAAAAACAGAGTTGATACAGTAAAAATGACAAGCAAGGTGAAGTACTAAAACACAGTAAAAACAAGTAGAATACTATCAAGACATAGCTGAAGGCAGTGAGACCTGGTCTGTGTCTGACCTTAAGACTGTTTCCAAGCAGCGGTGAGTTTCTTTGCCCCGGCTCTCTGCTCCACCCATTTGGCTTTGTTTGGCTCAAACTTCTCCTGGACGGCAACATTGTCTCTCTGAAATATAAAATAAATGAATATTACTTTTTTATACTGAACGGCACTTTTTCAAAAACAAATTTCAAAGTGTTTCACAAATACATAAAAAGCAGCACAAATTAACAGGTAGTAAGTAGTATATTAAAATATAGTTGATACAGCAAGCAAGGTGAACTAAAACACAGTAAAAACAAGTAAATTAAATGACAAGCAGAGAACGTGCACCTTCCCAAAGTCCGTACCCACTAAAGGCAGCACAGGAAACAACGTACTGCAATTTTTCCACCACTTCCTGTGTCCACTGTGTCTGTTTACAGACCACCATGTAAACATACATTATGTTTCACCTTGTCCAGTTTTGACCACACATTGTAAATCTCATATGAAATGGATGATTGTTGTCACATAACGCTGATTTCCTGTTGCCAGTAGGTGGCGCTATGACTTTTAATCAATATTGCCACGTAGATGTCGTCAGGCCTGGACTATTATGAAGTAGGTCAAGTTTGGGGCAGACTGGTCCAAGGACAGTTGAGTTACAGCAGTTTGTCATTCAATGGTGAATCATTTTAATTCTCCGCCACGCCATTTCAACTCGGTTTCATAAAAGCACACGATTTGGACAACTTTTCATCACAAAGGTCTTAAGATGGTACTGATCAAATGTGAAGTCGATCGGGTTAAATCTGTAGGAGGAGTTCGTTAAAATACAGAGCCTACAAATAGCAGATAATCAACATAAAATCCAAAATGGCCGACTTCCTTCCTACCTGCCAAATTTCATACATCGAGGTGAAACATGCCGTCTATGAAATCAGCAGGGGGCGCTACGGAGCCAGTTTGCTACACCCCACTGTGGGACCCACGTCAAAATCCGATTTCACGCACTTCTGACAGGTGTGCCAATTTTCATAACTATTTGAATAGCCCAAGCACCTCGTTTTTCCACTCAAAGACGCAATTTAGTAATAAAAATAACAATAATAATAATCATTAGAAGAACAACAGGGTCCTAATAATAGCAATAATTACCTGAGGACGATGTTGAGGCGCTCTCAGAGCAGCGATGAGCTTCCTGGACGCTGCTCTCTGCTCCTCCAGCTGGATCTGGTGGGTCCTGGTCTGTTGCTGCAGAAGCTCCTTCATCTGGATCAGCTGTCCCTGTAATTTTTTTGTTTTGGTCCTCTCGGCGTGGAGACAGCTCTCCAACTCAGGATCCTTGTTCGTCTCAGACGCAGCGGGCATCTGAGCAGCGGCGTGAAGCTGAGCTAACTTTACCTCCGTTTCCTTCTGCAGCGTCTCGTAATCTAGTTTCCCCCTCGCTAACGAGTACTCCTGACTCCGGATCTTTACTGCCTGCTGCTTCAGGACCCCCTGAGCGTCGCTCAGCATCAGTCTGACCGTGTCCAGCTCCGATTTCAGGCTGCTGTCCTGAACCGGAGGCTGGACGGGTTCAGCCAGAGCCGTCTGAAGCTGAGCTTTCAGGTCCTGAATCTCTCTCTGCAGCAGGGCTTTCTCGCGCTCCCACACAACATTTTCATCACACACATCTTTGTGGTCCAAATGCCAATCAAAGAAATTACCTAGTAAATCCTCATCGACATCGAGGAGGATCCTACCGTCGGTGGTCCTGCGGACGATCTTAGCCTCGCTGTCTTGCAGATGATCCCGACACTGCTGCTCAAGGGAAGTCAGGTAGAAATCCCTCACCTTAAACTCCTTGTCCTCGAAGTCGATGTAGTCCGTCATCATCTTGCTTTTCCTCTCGGTCACTAAATCCCTGCTCGATAAACCGCCGTCAGCTAACAACTGATCCAAATGTTTGTTTTGGGTTGTTACGTAGGTTACCAGCATTTTTCAAACTTTGTTTAATACACGCTTAATCCTATTGGTTTACAGAACTACCGTGTCCCTAAACTACATGTCCCATAATGCATCTCGATTTTATGACATGCGCGCTGAAGCGTCTGAGCATCAGCTGTTTCCAGCAGCAGCATAGTGTTGCTAATTTAGCGGCTAAGTCGCTATATTTAGCGAGTTTTCAGACCCCTCTAGCGAGTCTTTCAAAAAAGGGACTAGAGACAAATCCCGCATGCACGGAGCCGCCACTGGATGATGGAAATGTAAGATTTGGGGAATCAGACCCTGAAATAAAAAAAAGTAACTCCACCAGAGTGTCTGTTTTGGTCACTTTTGCTGGTCCCAAGCCCGGATGAAGGAGGAGGGTTGGAACAGTGGCATTAAAAACAAACATAATTGACAGAACAAAAGTTCATTTGTAGTTATAAACATATTTAGGATGGTTTTTACTCACTTTTTGTCTTCAAAGTTAGTTATTAAATACAGTATTACTAAAACTAATAATAAAATGCAGAGGCAATTTTGTAATATGATCAAGAGTAGATATATTCATATTGTTTTACAATTACAACCGGCCCTTTGACTACCGACTATCACCTGAGACAAGCTGTGATATCTGGGCAGTTTGGAGAGCGACCAGCAACTTAGATAGATAGAGACAGATAGTTTCTAGATCATTTCTACTCTACATTAGAAACAGGCAGATAATTTGTATTTCAACAATTTTACCAATATGGAAAACAAGCTGTGGATTTTTTGGGGAGTCCACAGTTGTCTCTACTGTAACATCTGTTATCTGCTGCTTAAAATCATATTGCTTTACATAGTCAGCTTCTAACACCCTGTGTTGATCCTATGTATCAATTCATCACTATTATTCTTCCATATATGTGTTTTGTTCCTCCATAAAAAGCTGCATCTAACACATGCATAAACCAACTTTAACAGCAAGCACAACTTTCCTTTTGTTTTTCCAGTTTCACCTGTTAATACTGTCTATTAAGTCAATAGCACTGTGGCCTTTAACTTGTCTTAACTTAATAAACAAGTAAAGTTAATGTTTTATCAGTTCAAACTGCCCTTCTGTTTTATACTATAAAATAAATAAATTATCCAGTCTCAGATAACTTTTAATATTAAAAATAAGTCATTTTGTGTGTTTTCCCCTAAATCAGTGATGTCACTTTTGAAGGATTTTAATAGGCAGAGTTAAAATCCTGAAAATATTTAAATATTTAGTAGTTTTGATCAGGACTGAAGTTGATTAACAGATTTGACCAAAAAAAGTTGATATGTTATATTTTCACAGCTGTTCATTTAGTGGCTGTTTTCAGCCATAAACGTAACCAACGTAACAGTGTTTTAACAGTGTATAAGGGTTAAAATAACAAAAAACTGCTTCAGAACACATCTGTTCAACAATATTTTTATCTGAAGTGTTTCTATATACTTAGTCGTATATAGATACGTCTCTCTGTTGTCTATAGGCCTGTCACCTGTTGCTACACTGTTGAAGGGCTCCTGTAAAGTCAGTCTCTTAGGAGGTAAAGGAAGGTGTGGTTCACTTGAATGTGACAGACCAGGATTGAGTCTGGTTGCTCATCATATACTGTATCTACAGTACATGTAATATGTTACAGATGTACCACAACTACTGAACAAAAACCTGGTATCTCCATGACAGTTCAGCTTCTATAGGAGTGATTCAACACTTTGGGAATAATTACAGTGATATTAAACTGAAAGGTGATTACATTTCCTAAACTTTCTCTCTACTTGTCCGACACGCTTATCAACTTAATTTCTTAAAAAGCAACTAGCAGCTAATCCAGTTGCATCATACTTTATTTCCGTGCTCGCTGCTGAGAGTAGCTGCAGTTTTGCCGCTCCGGTCGCGGTGTGTTTGCAGGTTGTAGTATTATGAAAGTTTCTAATCTGTAGAGAATTAGTTCACAAATTTAGATATAAGCTTCCTGGTCTCTGGTGACACAGAAAGCAATTGTAAAAAAGTGTGTCTCTCACAAGTGGATTCAAAATTGGGAATGTTTTCCCTCATAAAGTGCCTGACAAAAAAAAAGTGTGTGGTAGATTATAATTTGAATTTAGCTGGCCGAAAGATTCAAACTAGTTGTCTAAATTGTTGTCTAAAAAAGTCCTTTATGCACTTCAGCCCCTTTACACACCATACAGCAAATGCTGGAGTAAAGGCATGGTTGTGGCAAAATGGTGTAAATATTGAAATACAAAGGACTTTGTAAATATGTTTCATTGACAAAGAATCTTCAGTGAATTTCTGACAGCAAAACTATAACTTTGGTTTCATGGAGGACATCAGCTCCAGTTTAACCAGAGGGGGGCAGAAATTAGTCATTCTTGATCTGGACAACCCCACTGCCAGTATGCCAGCGCCCAGCATTAGCTGCCCAGTAGTTATCTTTAAATACTGGAAGACCCAGACCGCCAACCAGAGTGGGTCTGGATAAATGTTTATGTTATTTATTTATTTAATATGATGAATTTAGTTTATGTTTTTATAACCTCTGTTCTCAAAGGTCCCAATTTAAAAGTCTACTTTTTCAGCTCAAGTCATTGTGCTGAACATGAAGCTTAGCTGGAAAGCACAAGATGTCAATAGATTAACCATGCGCCTCATCCATAGATCCATAGTAGAGGAGGGGGTGCCGGACGTGGCGAAACAAGTCCACGGCAGATGTGTGGGGACTAAGCCGGAACTGAGGTACAAATTGGCATGCAGCTCAGCGATGGTGGGCCTTGGGGTGGGATCCGCATGCAGCATCCCCTTTATTTAAAGACGCTGCAAGCCCCCCCCCCCCGGGTTAATGCACTGCACAGAGTCGTAAATTAAGAAATCAGATAAACACACATAGACAGTGATGGTGTGGATGTTTTTCTTGATGAATTTGAAGGTCTTCCCTTGAGAAGAAGCCTGCTGTTTTCACAACACGCTGCAGGGCTTTTTTGCAGCTTTGGTGCAGCTGCATTGAAGACACTGACACTAGATAGTAAAATACTGACACAAAATACCCCATGTAAACATTGTACTCCCATTCTAAAACTCAAATCACTTAAACAACATGATTATTTATCAATCTGTCCCTGTGGCAGTCAGTTTAAACGAAGTCTATGCAATTACACTAGATGGCCACTAGAAGGCGGGGGCGCCCTCGAGTGTAGCATCTCTCATGCAGTAACTGTTTATCGGGCACAGAAGAAGTCAGAGGTCAGAGGTTATGACAGCAGTGCGCCGTGAAGTTATTGAACCGTCACTGATGTGTTGTTTGTATTCCTGCACAGGTATGTATGATATGAAGACAGAAATAATAAATAAGTTGTCTAAGTGTAAATATTATTTTAATGGGCGGAAGTTGTGTGTTTACTTTGGATGAAAGATCGGCGCCCAGCGCTAATGTTAGCATGCTAGCTGTTAATGTCCGTGACTGTCAATAGCGGTCAGTTTATTCTATGCAGGGTTAAGCGCTAATGTTAAACTCTATCAGACTTTTAAGATATTTGTTTTATTACTGTGCAGTGTTAAGCGTTCACGTTAAAGTCTAGCAGCCTGTTAAAATATTATGCGATTTCCATGCAGTGTTGAGCACTAATGTTAAACTGTAGCAGCTCGCCTGTTGAGCCATTTTATATTGTTTTGATATTATTTCTGTTCAGTATTAAAACACATTACAATGGGTCAGTTAGACAGCCATGTCAGACCTGCGGTATTATGTCCGGCTGTAGGTGTCACTGCTTTATCAGGAGGAAATATGGTGTCAGCTCCGTCTGTTATGTTGTGTTTTGGTAACTTGACAGAATAATAATTTGAAGTGTATTGAAATTTCCTCATGTGAATATGGGATATAAATATCGTCTACGGTTTAGGTGCTATAGAAATGTTGTTTATAGATTTTGTACATCAGGTGTTGTGTAATGTGAGGAAGTTCAGTGACTGTGGCCTAGTAAAAATATTATTTCAGTGCCAATTCTAGGTAAGATTTCAGTATTAGAATGACAGAAGAAGTCAGAGGTCAGAGGTTATGACAACAGTGCGCCATGAAATTACTGAACCGTCACTGATGTGTTGTTTGTATTCCTGCACAGGATGTCACATGAGGAACCATAATAAATGTGTTGAACCTTGAAGGAGTCATTCTTTTAAGAAGTGTAACATTTACATGAAACATCTGAGATGTTTAGAGGAGCTATTACTCTTTGATGAAACTGCTTACAACTCGCAAACATCTGATACATGACAAAAAGCCCCATCAAGACAGGACAAAACATGAGGTCACAAGCCTACAAGGTTGAGAGCTACTGGTTTAATTTAAATGCAGTGTATTTTCTAAGCTTTCTGTTTCAGAGATGTCCTCCCAAATCAGACTGATGTTGCTGCCGAGAGCCAGATGTACGTTTGATGAGCCTGTTCAGGTGAAGGTGGCCGGGCTGAGGTCGAGACAGGTGGACACCATGAGAGCCAGATCAACTGACGAGAAGCGAGTGGCGTTTAGCTCCTCGACCACCTACAAGGCTGATGGGAACGGGGAGATCGACCTGGTAAAGGACTTGTGGTAAGGACTTTATGTACAATTAACATATGCCATTTTCGCTTACTTTTTCATTTTCTATTATAATAAATTATTTATTTATCCACGAAATCCCACTTGACAAAAAAAACACACTACCTAAAGTAACTTGTAAAGTTAAAGAAAAATGCTGGTATTATTTTATCTTGATTATTAGTAACAAGACCAAAACAACAGTGAATTAATTACTCTAACCAGTATTGCTTACTTCTTGAACAGGGTAGGGTGTGCTGACACACACCCTCACTCTGATGGCCGGCAACACAGCATCCCCTACTTCCCCCGTTCCTCCAGCCTCCCACCCCAGCTCACACTCTGGTGACCTGTCCAGGTTGTGAGCTGGGATCGGCTCCAAAAGTAAAAGGAAATCTGGATCCTTTGCTCTCAGAGATGATTTTTAGTTTACATATCCCACATCAATTATTTTAATACTGCTACTGCTGACAGTAATTTGTTCTCATTGTGTTTTCACCCTAACTAACTCTGTTAATTTATCAAACTGAGGGTTCATATTGTGTTCATCTGTTAATGGTATTTGGTCACCTCCCCCGTACAACCACCATTCACTGCATCATCCAGGACAATTGTGTGTTTTTGCTTGTGATTCTGCTTGAAAATGAGCTTTTCTTCTGTTTTTTTTTTTTTAAATTGTTAAAAAAAAAATAAAGTACTAAAAACAAACTGAAGGCCAGTTCTGTGAATCCTCAGATATCTGATTTCCCGACAGTTGTCAAAACTATTTAAATTATTAGAAGCTGTGGTTTAAATGTCCCATTGTTTTGTCTCAAACTGAATTAGAAAATGTTAAAATGTTTTTAATTAGAGCCCTTCGATATTTTGTGCTTCAGGTAATCTGAATTAGACAAACAACACATGAAGTTTCATGCAGACTTTTACTGTTTAAACCCACTTTATCTACTGCAGTGATGGAAATAAAGACTATTATTTATGTGACACTGAAACCTTGAAAAATAGTTTTCTGCTCTACCTTACCACTATGATGTCACTAGAAGTGATGATGACTTGTATTATTGACATTTTATACTTGTAGTACATGATTAATCCCTCACAGACGATCAGAACAAATACACCGTGGTTAAGATGTTCAGGAATCGCTTCCCTCCAGATCAGTATCAAACAAACTAACCACTAAGACGTTGGTTAAGACTGACAGCAGCTTTAACACAAATATAAAGGGTGTTATCATGTGAGTGCAGAGATGAAATGTATTAGACGGATTCATTCATTGTTGATTAGGCCTCCTAAGCGACCAGACACCTTTGAGACCTGAGTCCAGCTGGATCTGTGTGTATCAACACAAACACTGTAACATGAGCACTAAAACGGAACACTTGAAGTATTTATGAGTTTATTCAGACTGATAACAGCAGAACACTCCGACCTTAAACCACAAATATAAAAGGGTGTAGATTCAATCAAGAGAAATGAACAAACCAAATGTAGCGCAATTTATTGGCAATTTAACTAAATAGCTTTCATCACAGATCAAACGTATTAGAGGACATCCTTTACATCGCATTACCCCCAGCCGCACCTCTTTTTGTCTCCTCCTTCCTCATTCATTGTTGATTGAAGGACAGCGTTCTGCGAAACATGTTAATTTTTAAAAGACCTGAAAAAATATGGAATCTAATCCACATGGAGCTGTGACAGATCAAATATTTGTGGAGACCTGGAGCCCACCCGGGCCGGCGGCCCTAAAGCCCCCCTCCCCCAAAATTCCCTTTCCTTTAAACCACATGACTTAATTGGAGAAAGTTTATTCTGTGTGTGAAAATGACATGGTCCTGATGCTTCCAACGCTGGATGAAGGAGATGGAGATTTTTTCACCGGACAAGGGGGCCATCATGACTGTCTGTGCTTATTATAAATTAAACTCCATTTTTCTGGTCAAACACACTAGCTGCTGCAGATGAGGAGGCACCCTCATGCAGGGCCCTCATCTGGAGCTGATGAATGGGTTTTCACAGGACAATCTAATTCACAAGCCCTTTTCAAAAACACAACTTTTCCTAGGATAAATGACAAGGGAAGACAAAAAGCCAGTTCATCTTTACATCTTCCCACTTGGACACTTTCCTCAACCCTTTTAACACTCCTCAGCATGGTGAACACATTTTTGAAGTATAAAATTATTATATGTGTATTCATTCTGATAACATTAAAAATATGCGCCATATACATATTTTTCTCTTTTTTTTTTTTTTTTTTTAATTCTTCTTTCCTTCTTAAATCCATATTAAATTCTTTTTTTTCTTCTTATTTTTTACATCTTTTTAAATAGGAGGGTAAGAGGAAAGATAAGGAGGGCAGATGAAAGAGAATAACAGTTCATCACATCAGCAGTGGCTTCAAGGAGAAATATAATATAAAATATCTCTCCTGTCCAGTCTGATTATTTGTCTCTCTAAAATACAAATAATATATAAAACAGTAAATAACAGTTAATAACGTCAGCAGTGGCTTAAAATAGAAGTATAATGTATCCAATAAATCAATATTTATCTTTGTAAATGAGACAATAAAAGAATAAAATATCTGATAAAATCACTTAGTAAATACCTACTTATCTTTTTGGAGGAGAGGGCTCACAACACATCCTGTCACATCTCTTCTCTGGTCTGGACTGGATTGGACTGGACTGGACTGGTCTGGTCATATTTGGTCTGGACTTGTTTCTTCTTTTTTCTTCTCTCTCTAAAAGACAAATAACATAAAGGGGAAATAACAGTTAATAACTTATGTATAATATATACAATGAATTCATATTTAATGTTGTAAATGAGAGAATAAAAAAAAATTCAAATAAAATATCTGATGAAAACACTTAGTAAATACATACGTATCATTTTGAAAGAGAGGGCTCACAAAACATTCTTTCGCATCTCTTCTCTGGTCGAGACTGGACTGGACTGGTCTGGTCCTTTGCGTTGAAAGGAGCCAGTTTAGGCGGTTCGGGCATCTGGTAAGGATGCCTCCTGGGCACCTCCCAAGGGAGGTGTTCCAGGCACAAGCAGCTGGGAGGAGGCCCCGGGGAAGACCTAGGACTAGGTGGAGAGATTATATCTCCACACTGGCCTGGGAACGCCTCGGGATCCCCCAGTCAGAGCTGGTTAATGTGGCCGGGAAAGGGAAGTTTGGGGTCCCCTGCTGACCTGACCGTGACCTGACCCCGGATAAGCGGTTGAAGAAGAAGATGAAGAAGAAGATTTACCCCTCAGACGGTATGTCAACATGGGCCCCGGTGCAAGATGCTACCAGGGACCTCCCGGGCACAGGCTGGCACTGAGGAGTAATAAATACATGTCTTTTCTGTCATGGTGGTGGACAGACCCCGGTGCAAGATGCAACCTCGGGTGTTTCAGGCCCTGCCAGATGCTCAGTCAGGACACAAACATGGTGAGTCACATGCAGGGTCCTTCAAACCATCCCATCATATTCTGAGGCGTTTCTCTGGCCGAGACAGGCGGCTGCTGCTCCCGTCCTCCTCGACCTTTCTCTTCTGCCTCTGCCCCTTTGCCCTCTCAGGTGACTCTGTTGCTCTGGAGAACTGGCAGAGGACTGACATGAGGACTCGTCCATCTGCTCCGTAGTCGCTCACTCTCCAGCGGTTTGTGCGCTCAGTGCCATCAGAGAGGTAAACATGGGAGAAGACTCTGGTCACATTCCTGCCATCAACATCTATGCATCTGATGAAGTTCCTGTGGTCCCCCATCAGCACTCCCACATCTGCCTTCTCAGGATGAGCTGGAGTCAGAATAACTTGAGTACGCCTGGAATGTGGAGCGAGCACCATCAGACCTGATGGTCCTTCCTCTACAGGAGACGGTCTGGTGTTCTCCCCCTGCCTCTGCTTCACGCTGACGAAGGGTGTGACCATCTTACGTGAGCGTAAGCTTCCCTTGTACCAGATTACAGGAATCTCATGGAGGCCTGTAATGTGGCTGTGGTACAGGCTCGGGAAGGACAGCCCCACGGACTCGATGCTCGTGCTGCTCAGAGGACGGTTCCTCAGGTTGGTGACGATCAACTGAAGGATTTGTCCGGGCCAAAACAACAGCTGAATGGAAAGCCAAGGAAAGGAAAACATTAGTCCCTTTAGTCAGGATGACATGATTGGGCTAATTAAAGCCCAGATTAACAAGTCAAAACAGCTTTAAACACAGTTCACATCATTTCACACAGAAGAACATAAAGACTCAGCAGGTGTTATTGTGGAAAACCTTGTTGAAGATTATTTATGTGGTTCAAGCCCAGTGTGAAAAACGTGAAGACTTTACCACACGACGTGACAGCAAACAGATTATAATCCAATTTCTGATTTGTACATTAAAAAGTTTCTGCTGTTAGATTTTGACACTTACACATACAACAACAACAACAAAAAAAATAATAATAATAATAATAATAATAATGTTATTTATTACTCTTATTGTTACTGTTATTATTATTTTAGGCCTTTAGTTTTTCACACAAGAGCAGAGGGGCGTTGGTAGAACGGGTCGACCTATTTCTGTTGGTGATGTGATGGAAGTTATTTCAGAAAACATTTTAGACAACTGAGACGTGTTTTTATTTTTACACGTTTTAATTGGTTTTAGAGGAAAAGAGGTTTGAAGATTTCCCACATGTAAAAGCACAGTCGGTGTGTCTGCTACTTAAACCTGCATGTGGCTATTTAACTGAAAACACAACCTGCAGACAACTTTTATTTTCATATAAATGTGCACTACATAAAAATGTATACAGGCCAATCAAAGTGGAGGAAGTGTAGGCCTCACATAATATACATGGAGGATATTTGTGTCTCAGCAAGTTGCTGGCTCCAGTGGTTTACTCTGCCAAATAAACATCAGTATCAATAAGAGCAGCGAGACAGCCTTATTGCTTACCTCATTATGATCAGGTGTAGTTTGTCCCCCAGAGAGGGTTAGAAATATCCTCCTGTTCAGGAGCTTTCTTTAACGAGCCTGTCAATCATCACCGTGGCCACTAGATGGTGATGTGAGTCTCTGAATAAGCACCATGATGGATGAGCTGGAGCTGCTGCTGGTATTGGTTCATACTGCAGCTGTTTCTATTTTTGCTCTATTTTGAGCAGAACATGATAGAAAACAGCAAAATAGCAAAATACATGTTCACAAATTGGTCGAAATCCAAGTCAAATCATTATTGTTTTCTAGGATGAATTCAAATGCTACAGAAGACTGTGTTATGTCAAATTAATATTGAGACCAGCCCTGGTGAATTCTTCGTCCTAGTTAGACATATAATAATATAAATGTGAAACATCCTGTCGCAACTCAAAATAAAAGCTTTCAGACCACTCCACCACTGGAAATCTTTTATTGTGAAGCAGCTGCAGCTTCCTGATGTTTGACTTTCTGTGCCAAAAAATAAACTAGCAATATCAGTAAAGGCTAATTTGCTGTGTCATAGATATTTAAAATGGTTTGCCTGAGAGTGCAGATGAGAAGCAACCACAATGAGTTGACCAGATTAAAAGTTGCATTTAAAGATGGAGTCGGCCAACGTCAACCCCAGTAACGTTTACTTTAACGGCTGTTGTTACTGGCCGGTGACAGACGGGACATTTGACATATGAGGGGATTACTTTTTGTTAATGGAAATAAACTCTTAGTGAGTCTAAATTAAAACCATTTAAATGTTTTGACACCCTGCCAATCTTCAAAAAAGTAACCTAGTTGAACTGAATGAAGAACTTCCTGTTAGATTACGTTGAGTTTTTCAGGATACATTATACTGACAATATGTTATCCAGAGTAGGCTACTGTCTATGTGTCCCTCACCGACAGTAACAGAGTAAACAGTTGTCTCCAAACTTCTACTTTAAACAGAGCAGTAATAGTAATAACGCTATGCTGAAGAGTTGTTGCATAGTTGGTTACGCTAACAATAAATCCTAAAATGCTGATCTCTGATTTGTTCCCCTGTCACGTCCTAACAAAATATATAATTGAAGGACTTTATGGCTCCAAACTATAGACCAGCAATCCCTGGGTGAGTTCCCTTTTGGGGAAAAAAACTTATTTTCCAAGGGGAGAAAATGATATAAAGCTGTTGTGTAGCAGTTAATGGAGGCTTTCACACTGACATTTGAGACACGTACAATACGAATATTCATGGTCAGTGTGGTAAATGGCTAAATGATGCTAGTGACAGAGACACGGCTGTTTAGTAATTCTGTTATATTTTTTTTCAGGTTTCTGGGTTTTTTTTTTGAATTTTCCCTTTTTTTTTTTAAAATTTTTTTTTTCTTTTCCCTCTTCCAGCTTTACTTCCTGTCTTTGTCCGTTTCCCTCCTTTTGTGATTGTCTGTCCCACCCTGATTGTTTCCAGCTGTGTGTCATCACCCTGTGTATTTAAGCCGTCCTTCCCTTTCTCCTCTTGTTGGCTCGTCTGTGCACTTGGAGCTTTGTCAGTCTGTTTCCTTGCGTCTCTCAGCATCTTTCCACTTTCTTTCTACGTCTCTCTGCTTCCCTCAGCTTCCCTCTGTGCTTTTCAAGTGCCCCCTGTGTCCCTCTGGCTTAGGTATTCTTATTGTTTTTTTCTCCTATGTACATTAGTTTTGATATTTTTTCAGCTTACATTAAAACTCGCTTTTTGTTAACTTGATCTGTCTCCTGTTTCCTGCACTTGGGTTCACCCCTTTAACTCACTTAGTCCCCCGTAACACATTATTGTTATGGCAGCATCAGACTGTTGTCTCCAGCTACATCTCAGCCTGTAGATCAAACAGTTGGAAGAAGTCTGTATAGAAGTCTGGATCAGCAAAATGTGTTGGATGGGGGAAGACTGATGGGACATGACCTAAAGATGTCACCTTGGGCTCTCAGGACACTGAGCATTTTTCCCATTTTAAATCAATAATGACAATAAAGAGTTGCAGCCGTAATTTGGTCTATACCATCAGGGACTACAGTTCTGTCACTTAAATCCAGTCTAAATGTCAAAAAAGCTTGCTGCAGAGATGTCTCTCTTTGTCTCTCACACACAGACACTTTCCTTGGAGGAACATTTTGCACCTGCAGTTAAAGGTGGAGTCTGTGATTTATCATGAACGCCATATCTATGAACAAGACTAACCTGTCTCCTCAACTTGGTGCTAGACATCATGTTATTGAAATGTAATCACATGCCCAACCTGAAACTGAATTAGGCAACATCAAGATTTGTCAGATCTGCTTTTATTTTTAATGCAATGTGTAACAGTGAAATAATCACAGTCAGGTACTGTGCTACTAAGTAATGGTAGTCCTTTCTGTCATTGAACATAAAGCAGCTTATTGTAATGTTCAATGCTGACTGTCTGGTGACTGGTTACTGGAAACTTGAACTTAATCTTTTTCTCTATCACCATGACTAGAATGTTAACCCTGATTCTTTTGTTGACAAGCCCAAGAACATCCATCCATCTTCAGCCACTTATCTCATTAGGAGTCGCAGGGCTGGAGTCGATCCCAGCTGGCACTGGGCGGAGAAAACCTGGAGAAAACGCTCGCAAGTACGAGGAGAACATGTAAACTCCACACAGAAGAGCCCCAAGCCGGATTTAAACCTGCAACCCTCTTGCTGTGAGGCCACAGTGCTGAACACTGCACCGCCGTGTAGCCCAGCCCAAGAACAAACCAGAGAAATCTTCAGGTCTAAAATATCATTTATTTAGGTCACGTGAAGTAAATACAGTGCTGGACCCAGAGTGACGGAGCTCCTGCTGCAACTCAGTCAGAGCGTCGATTTCCAGGTCTGATTTATAATCTCTTCTGGGCTGGTCCTCAGCTCGGCACTGGGCATCATGTTATTGACATGTCAACACATTCCTGGTTGGACACCATGAGTGCACTTTAAATCTCAGCCTAATTGTTGTCTGTGGAATTTAAACTACATCCATGACGTTGACTTAAATAATGTCCAGCTATAGCCTACATCCATATACTAACCATCAAGAAGCTGAATTTCTGGCCACATTTCAGCTCCCACCATCCACAGACACAGGCTGGTCGATTCTGATGGCTTTCATTATTTCAAAATAGTTGTACAAATTTTGAAATTGTAATTATGAAATAACAATATGAAAATACATTTCCAACATCGTGTATGATTTGCCCTTTTGTTTTTAGTACACTGTACAGCATTAAAATGATCATTGGTACTGTAATAATACAAACAAGGTCATTTCTCAAATAATGTATATTTTGCTGAGGAACGATCTCATCTAAATGGTCAAAACAATGGCCAACACTGTGTGGCAGGTTTGTAATGACACTGACTCACTGAGGGTGGAGTACACTTCCTGTCTGTGCGTTACCAATACTTATTTCTTCAGGTGAGAAGTTGTGAGACTTTTATTGTGAAGCACCTCGAGCTTCCCGTTAACTTTGTGACTGTGATCAAACTTTGATATAGGCTTTAGACAGAGGAGCGGTCAAACAAACAGCTGTGAGCTGATTAGTCGAAGAGGTGCTCCTCTGGGCGAACATCAGCCATTAACTCCTGGAAGGTAAGCGACGTTTCTACCGGTCCGTTCCTGCGTCTGTCCGTTAGACTGCGTTTATCAGCGGCAAAGCATCACTGGGACTGCAATCATACGGTACATAACGTCTGAAAAATGACTTTATTATTTATAAACCGTAAACTCAAACTGAGCACGGGAGTGGCCACAGAGAGGGAAAACATATATTGAAGTCGTAATTTAGTGATTTTTACTTAGATCAGCAGTGGGCTCAATTTAATTAAAACGTTTACACGTTTAGTTCATTGGTGCGGACGAGATAAGTGTATTAGATCTAACATAGCGCACCCCACTGCAGTCTAACTGGAGTGATGTTGCCCCTTGTCCAACCACAATTACGCACGGCAGTTCTGCTGGTTACATTTTGTGCAGCCAGCATCAGACTGTTGTAAAATATCCCCCAAACCCCTCGCGCTTATGTGCAAATTAAAGGTGTCATTTTCATATATCATGATACACAGTTTCTTTTGCGCATCAACTAGAGTTTCCACAGCTCCACGAACGGGTGGGCGCGTAATCCTTTTTAAACGATGCTGGCCAATCTGGAGCTCCACGTTTTTAACTGTAATACATGTAGATGTGGGTCCGTAGTAAACAACACAATGTGATGCGCCCTGCCAAGTGCGTCAGGACCGTGCCAAATTCACTTTTGGTAAACAGACGAGCTGTCTATCAGGTGTTCAAGGACCTCAAGGACCTCGTGGCAGTGTTACCATAGATGACACAAATCATGTCTTTCTCTGTTTCTGAAACAGGCTGTACCTGTCGTTTCCATTCACGAAAGATAGAGTGTGTTTTACTCATGTATGTATAAAGAGAACTGGATACAGCCTTGGAGGCGGGTACCTGTTCATTCATATATTTGCTGTACTGTTCCTTTACTGTTCCAGCTCCCACCTATGGAGCTCTGGTTAGTGACTGAAAGAATGATATTGAGGTTTGAAGCAGCTGAAATGAGTTTCCTTCGTAGGGTGGCTGGGCTCAGCCTCAGAGACAGGGTGAGGAGCTCAGACATCTGGATGGAGCTCAGAGTAGAGCTGCTGCTCCTTCATGTTGCAGAAGGCACCATTGTTTCTACTTGAGCCCATGGAGTTGATACGATTTTTCAGTGATCATTTCATTCATCATCACTTTAATATTAAATATATAGTTAACTGAATATTTTGGGACTTAGAACAGTTCAGAGGTCAGACAAAAGAAGCTAATTAAATTAATTGTTTCAATCTCAATGTGTCCTCAATGCGTCTTGAGTGTGTTCACACCTAAAGATGTCACCTTGGGCTCTAAGGACATTGGGCATTTTTCCTATTTTTAATCAATAATGAAAAAAACGAGTTGCAGCCCTAATTTGGTCTATCCCATCAGGGACTACAGTTCTGTCACTTAAATCCACTCTAAATGTCAAATAAAGTTTGATACAGAGATGTCTCTCTTTGTCTCTCACGCACGGACACTTTCCTTGGAGGAACATTTTGTACCTGCAGTTAAAGGTGGAGTCTGTGATTTACACCATATCTATGAACCAGACTAACCTGTCTCCTCAACTTGGTGCTAGACATCATGTTATTGAAATGTCAACACATACCCAACCTGAAACCGAATTCAGCAACATCAAGATTTGTAGGATCTGCTTTTATTTTTAATGCAATGTGTAACAGTAAAGTAGTCACAGTCAGGTACTGTGCTACTAAGTCATGGTTGGCTCTTATTGTTTATTATGTGCCAAATGATATTTGGAATAAAGTTGTATATTTTGCTTGGGAAATATCACATCTAAATGGTAAAAACAAAACCCCAAACTTCACTTCAATAATTTATTTCAATTAAATTATAACTTATTTTAGTTAACCATAAAACGCCATAGTGAGACCTCTGCCATTGATCCCCTGCAACCCCAACATTCATTACAGTACTGTATATCACATTCAAATAAATCTAGGAACACAAGTTAATTCAGTGGCTCATAAATTGGGGTCAGGCACACTTCAAAAGGTTCACAAGATACATCTGAAGGGTCATGAGATGATTAATGAGGCAGAAAGGAGAAGTTGTACAGCAAAATGAGTATTTTTCCACTACTGTCTTCTTACTGTTCCAGCCCTCACCTATGGTCATGAGCTTTGGGCAGTGACTGAAAGAATTAGATTGGTTTCAAGCAGCTAAAATGAGTTTCCTTCAAACGGTGGCTGTGCTCAGCCTTGGAGACAGGGTGAGGAGCTCAGACATGTTTTTGGGAAATACTGTAGAGTTTGACCTCTTCAACCACGCCTTGACCAGTTATTTACATGAAACTATCTGAGATGTTCAGATGAGCAATCACTCTTTGGTGAAACTGCTCACAGACATCTGACACATGACAAGAAAACCCAACAAGACAGGACAAGACATGTGGTCACAATCCTTCAAGGTTGGCAACCACTGGTTCAGTCTTTAATAATGCAATGTACTTTCTGCTTTCTATGGTCCAGAAGAGATGGCCTCCCAAATCAGACTGAGGCTGCTGCCGAGAGCCAGATGTATGTTTGATGATCCTGTTCACGTGAAGGTGGCCGGGCTGAGGTCGAGACAGGTGGTCACCATGAGAGCCAGATCAACTGACGAGAAGGGAGTGGTGCTTAGCTCCTCGGCCACCTACAAGGCTGATGGGAACGGGGAGATCGACCTGGAGAGAGACCCCTCTCTGGGTGGGAGCTACATCGGGGTTGAACCTACTGGTCTGCTGTGGTCCATGAGGGCAGACACCCTGCACAAAAGGTTTAAAAAGTAATTTTCTCTAAACCCACATGTTGTGAAGTTCTCTGTGCATGAGGAGGAGGGGGAGGGCAGGATGCTGGCAGAGGCGACCAATGAGAGGCTTCTGATAGGAGACGGGGTCAGTCGGCTCCCCGTCAAAGAGGGGAACATTCGTGGAGTCCTGTTTACTCCTCCAGGTTGGTCTATGTTTCTGTTACGCTTCAGATCATTCAAGTAGTAAAGTTAAAGGAAAATACTGGCATCATTTCATCTTCATTATTATTTACAAAGAGACCAAAACATTGAATTTATTCTACTAACAGTGTATCATGTGTCTTTTAATCCAGGAGGAGGTCCGTTTCCTGCTGTGTTGGATCTCTACACTGTTGGTGGTGGTTTGTCAGAGAAACGGTCCTCTCTGCTGGCCAGTCGTGGGTTTGTGGTTCTGACCGTAGCGCTGTACGGTTGTGATGACATGCCAACAAACACCAAAGAGATCCATCTGGATAATTTTAAAGAGGCCATAGAGTTTTTAAAAAAACAAGATACGGTGAGTGGTTTGATCAGTACTGTCCTCTGACAATCTTGATTTTTGTGTTGCGACACATTTGCTAATTGTTTGGTGTTATTTTTAATACCACGTTTTGGGGCACTAAAGTTGTAATTTATGTACTCGGAGGCTAAAATGTGTATTTCCATTTATGTTTATGTACAAAAGAGCCAATGTGTGTGGCATTACAAGAAATGCTAAAAAGCAGCTAATAGTTTGCTTGTTTTTCCACAGGTTGGCAGTAAAGGAGTTGGTGTAATAAGCCTTTCAAAAAGTGGAGATCTTGCACTTTCAATAGCCTCTTACCTACCAGATGTTGATGCCACAGTGTGGATCAACGGCTGCTCTGCCAACACACTTTTCCCCCTCTACTATAAGAAGAGCCAAATCCTGCCTGCTTTAATGTTTGACATCAGCAAGCTCGTTCCCACTGAGTCAGGGGCCTTCATTACCAAGAATGCTGTGCATAATCCGCTGGCAGAGGAGAACATGGCCACCCTGGTCCCCATTGAACAAGCCAAGGGACGTTTCCTCTTTGTTGCATCAGAGGACGACAACAACTGGGACAGCAAGTCTTACATGGACATGATGGTGGAGAGACTGAAGAGTCATGGGAAGGACAACTTTGAGACTGTGTGTTACCCCAGAGCGGGACATTACCTAGAGCCACCTTATGGACCATATTGCTCCTCCAGTATTCATATGGTTGTAAGTGAGACAGTCCTGTGGGGGGGTGAGCCCAAGTCCCACGCTGCAGCTGAAGTCCTCCTGTGGAAGAGGATCCAGCAGTTCTTCAGAACTCATCTGGGCTGTGATCCTGCACAGACTAAAGGCAAATTATAGAAACAAATACTGTGTCATGATACAGAAGACATATGAACAGATGAATCAGCAGCCAGTTAACAGTAAATAATTGTATATGAATGAAGCTAACAATATAATGTTTTTCAGTTTCATGTATTTCAAGACTATGACCGATCATAACCTGATGCAGTTCTACTACTGTACACTGTCAGAAAATGCAATTTTTTTATGTTGTGCTCATAGTGATAATGGGTCTACTCTACTTATAATACAAGCTTGAGAACAGAAAGTGAAATTGACAAGTTTTACGTAAAAATGACACAGAAAATGGAAAAATACCAAACTGATGAAGACGTGGTAGACATGATGAAAACCATGGGTCAGATCGGCATCATCAACCACTGAATGAGAGCAGTGCGGAGCGGCAGCCATTAGCTAATCAGTGGACAGGGACTCATGCACCCGGGGTCGGACCGCTACTTTCTGTAACAAAGCACACAGAAGCGGTGATTATTGTGATTCATTCTCTGCTCATTTTGATGTTACTGCTTTATATTTTTATGAAGCAAATAGTTGTTTGCTGCTTTATTAAAGCCCTGAATTTCATGGAGACCTTTTAATTAGAAAGTATCTACGATAATAAGAGGGCAAGATAAGAAGCGTACAGGATCCAATACGAAACATCATTCTCATCATTTTCTCATTAAAGAATTTTCACAGATTTAAATTAAATGATATAAACAAGATATGCTACAGTTAGTTAACGGAGAGTCCTCACAACATCTGTTGAGGGTGGTCCACCACTGCCTGTTTCAAGGCAAAGTGGTTAGGAACTGATTCAGATGTTGGTAGCCCAACTCTGGACCATCCTCCAGCTCTTGGGGGTTCTGTGTCAGCAGATGGGGGCAGTAGGTGCTTTGCCCACTTTGTGCCATCCTCTCCAGGCTTGGCTCCTGAGAGGGACAGGCTGAGGAGGGCTGGACTGTCTGTGCAAGTTGTGCAGACTACCCAGGTGGCAAGAGGGTGATCCACCACTGCCTGTGTCAAGGCAAAGTGGTTTGGGTTCCAGCGCTGCTGTGAGGAAAAATGGCTAGATGCCTGTCCTGTACAGTCTGGTCTGATGATTGAGTGCTGTCTCATGCTTCTATTGAAGTGTATGCAGCAGCCATTATTTCTTGCCGTGAGGGTTTTGGCAACAGACTGGTCTTGGCCACCTTTTCATGAAGTGGTTTCAGTAGGGGGTCAGGAGGCAACGACCAGTAGTGAGTGTGTCCTCCCTGTAGCAGGAACTTCCATTGGTGTTTGAGGCATTGGTGACGGATCCTTTTGACCCTCGAGTGTTTCTCTTCAAAGGCGTAGTCATTCAAGACAGCTTGCTGCTTGCATTGACCTCATCTAAGAAAGTATGAACTGACCGCCCCATTGGTGCACCCCAGTTGTTTGATGCTTCGTGGTGATCACAGCAGGCCTGCTGTCAGACCAAACCCCTCTTTAGTTGCTATGAATTTAAGGTGTTCATTCAGGTTGAGGGTCATAACACTGGATGCTTTTAACCTCTGCCCCATGAGGCTATTTTTGCTGTGCTGTTCTCTTAGCGTTCCAACCCTCACCTATGGTCATGAGCTTTGTGTAGTGACTGAAAGAACGACATCACCGATTCAAGTAGCTGAAATGAGTTTCCTTCGTAGGGCGGCTGTGCTCAAGCCTTAGAGATAAGGTGAGGAGCTCAGACATCTGGAGGGAGCTTGGAGTGGGGCCGCCATGCTCCTCCATGAAAAGGGACCAGCTGAGGTGGTTTGGGCATCCGATCCCCGACACTCCACACTCACGAAGAAGCCCTGGGTAGACCAAAACGCTGGAGAGATTACATACTTGAGCCGGAACCCCGGGCCCGGAAGAGCTGGAAAATGTTGCTGGGAGAGGGAGGTCTGCACAACCTACCCCCAACCCCCAAAGGGAAGAAAATGGATGGATGGATGTTGTCTACTTTTGTAATATTGGAGAGTTTTACGTCTTCAGTCAGACCTGGGCCAGTTATTTACAGGAAACCACCTGAGATGTTTAGAGAAGCTAGTGTGTATTAACGGCTCCTCTGCCAACACAATAATAACTCTATACTATAAGAAGAGTCAAGTTCTCCCTGTATTACTGGTTGACATCAACAAAATGGTTCCCTCTGAGTCAGGAGCCTTCATTATCAAGAGTGATATGCATAATATGCTAGCAGAGGAGAACAAGGCCAACCTAGTTTAAATTAGAAACTTTCAACAGTAATAGGGATGCAGAGCAATACATTCACAGTACAGTATCCAACATGAACATCACAAGGTGCACGTACGGTACATTAGTCTGTCATGTATAATTATCAATGTGGCCATTTATTAATAGCTATATTTGTGGGGGACGGAGCCTTAACCAATCCAGTCTTTTAAATCTTTCAAGCGTCCTTTCTCTCATTGAAAAT